>VZTR01027743.1:127992-183190 GCA_013400775.1 Chaetops frenatus | reverse complement strand
ATCCATCCATCCATCCATCCATCCATCATTTTACCCAACAAACAGTACACTCGTCCAAGCTACAAGCAGCCAGTTTCTCCAGGAGAATACTATGGGAAACAGGGGCAAGCCATGACTCATATCCAGGCAGACAACATTCACAGCCTTTCACTCATCCAGTAAATGGCTCACTATGTCATAGGAGATCAGGTTAGATAAACAGAAACCTGCCTTTCATAAACCCATGCTGGCAGGGCCTGATCATGCAGCTGTCCTGTACAGACCACGTGATGGCCCTTAGGTTCACAGAATCACAGAATCACCAGGTTGGAAGAGACCTCCAAGATCACTGAGTCCAACCCAACCCTAATACCTCAACTAAACCATGGCACAGAGTGCCACATTCAATCTTGTCTTAAACATACCCAGAGATGGTGAATCCACCACCTCCCCATTCAAACCACTCCGATACCTTATTGCCCTTTCTGTGAAAAAGTTTTTCCTAATACCCAGTCTATATTTCCATTGGATAATCTACTCCATGATCTTCCCCAGGACCAAGGGCAAGCTGACAGGCCTTTAGTCCCCCAGATCCTCCTTTTGACCCTTCTTGTAGACAGGCTTCACATTTGCTAAGCNGGAGACTTTATGTACCTCAGCCTTTTCCTTATTCTTTGTAACTATATTTCCTCCACATCCAATAAAGGATGGAGATTGTCCTCAATACTCCTTTTGTTGCTAATGTATTTATAGAATCTTTTTTTCTTTTACTGCAGTGGCCAGATTAACTTTTAGTTGTACTTTAGTCCTTCTTGTTTTCTCCCTTCATAATCTCACAACATGCTTGCAGTCNTTCCAGCTCAGAGGGCTGGGTACCTAGAGAACAGCAGGTCTCTCTTTTAAATACTGAAGCAAAGGAGACTTTATGTACCTCAGCCTTTTCCTTATTCTTTGTAACTATATTTCCTCCACATCCAATAAAGGATGGAGATTGTCCTCAATACTCCTTTTGTTGCTAATGTATTTATAGAATCTTTTTTTCTTTTACTGCAGTGGCCAGATTAACTTTTAGTTGTACTTTAGTCCTTCTTGTTTTCNTTTCTTTTTTTTTTTTTTTCCTCCTTCTTTTTAGTTCAGTGAGGCTGATGTTCTTCCCAACTGGTTTGTGTTTCCATTTTAGAGTAAAAAATAAAGAATGGGATAACTGAATGAAGTGGCATTTGGAAAAGAAACAGAAGGAGTTATTTCTTCACTGAGCTAAAGTCAAGCCACAGAACTGTTCACCATGGGCCATTAAAATTTTACAGAGGATCAAAAAGTGACCTAATTTTTGGAGGAGAGAAAAAAATGGGGGATGAACACCACCACCACCAAAAAAAAACCCAAAACATACAAACAAAAAACTCACAAACCCCAAACAAGACAGCATCAAGCTGACAGGTAAAATACACCATTGCTGATTCTCCTCGGCAATAGCTTCCAGAACTCCAAAGGGCAGAAAAGCATATGTGGGAAATAATGTCACTGGTCCCTCAAACTCCTAAGCAAACTTTCTAAGAATCTTCTCTTGGACAGGTTGGAAAAAGGAGAGTAGAAGTGTCTTTGGTGTGAGTCACTCTGGTTGTCATATGCCCTGCTGCTAAAGGTTTAAGGAAAAGACAGGCAAAAACCTGGAAATAGTCTGCTCAATTACTTATTCAGCATTTATAGACTGTGGCAATCTCTCAGATGGATTCTAAATAACTATCTGATTTTTTCAAGGTTTTGGATGGGACACTTCAACAAACTTGAATGTTGTGAAACAACAGGAGAAGCAGAAAGACTTGCTCTATTTTAAAATAGAATAAAAAGATTTTCTGAAGGTAAGATTCACTTTTTTAAAAAAAGCAGAGTTAACAGTTCAGTCTATTATAAATATCTCATTAAAGAAATCTATTTTCATTTCAAAATGCATTTTTGTCCCACCCATTTTAACATATATGTTAAAAACTCAGCATATCACCATCTTTGTGCACTTAATGCAATGTGAACTAAATATGAATTTTAAAAGTCCTAAACATAAATAAATTGGGTTTTCATTTTCATGAAAAATCTAAAAAATATTCATTTTGTACATGTAAACAATAAGTACATATCTTTGTACATGTAACTTCTTTAAAAATGCAAAAAATGTACTTATTGTCTTTAAGCAATAAATAAATACAAAACTACTAGAGTAAAACGGTATTTTTTGAAAATCAAATTTACTATAGACACCACCTTTCCTTGAGAAAATTAAGAAAATAAGAACCTGATGATTAATGTCCATCTAAGTCTAGATGTTCAAATCATGAATAAATGACTGATTCAAGCTGCAGGATTAATTCCACTGATTTTCTGTTACTATCAGATATATGCTTACAGAAATAATCTCTAATAATAATACAATTATAAATCAGCTCCTACAGCCTGTGTTTCTATACAGTCATCACTGGCTGCAAATAACAGCCACTGATACAATAAAATAACCTTCCAGGAAAAAGCAAAAAATCCTTCCTCCACAGACAGCAAGTACCCCTTGACAGAGCTTTGCATGTTTTTCCGGCACCTAGTTTCTACTTGCTGGAACAGATGTATTCATCTGTTTTTTCCTAAAGTTCACAGATCTAGAGCTGAAATTCTGTAGATTTCTCTCTGTATTGAAGTCATCTGTGGAAGCAAGGTGACTGCGCTTGAATTTTTCATCTGACTCCTTCCTGACCTACAGAAGCACAATGAAAAAAACGAGTCTGTCTGAACAAGATTTAAAACAAGAAAACAAAGCCTTTTTAATTTTGATTTTAGTCAGCATGGTCACTTCTCTGATTTTTCTTGAACTAACTATCTGTGTCAAAATACTGCCACTTCCTATGACAAAGATTTCACCTGAAATTCCAAGCTGGGACCCACTAATGGAAAAACGGAAATCAGTATTAAAAAAAAAACTTGCATTTTTTACCTTCCAAGGATTGGAGCTGTAGGTTGTATTAACCTTGAATATTTAGAATTCAGTCTTATTTGGATGGATGAGGTTAGGAAGAGAATTGAGAAGATACTGAAAACTTACCATCTAACTGTTAAGTTACAGCATTCAACATTTACAAGTCTTTCAGCACTATGTGTTAAGATGCATTCGTTCACCAGTAACAGAGACATGAAAGAGAGTCTCAACAACTTTAGGCTGACTACTTTACACAGTAGTTTGTTTTAATATAAATTTAGTTTGAAACCTTTACATTTCCTTCCCCAAGATGAGCAGAAATAGAACATGTTAAGTATTCAAACAACCAAAAGCTCCCTCCTCCCCATCCTTCAGACAACAATGTAAAGTTTGAGCTCAACTTTCTGAAATTCTTTTTTCTTTTCTGAAATGACAATCTAGAAGCTTGCAAGCAATGCATATAGAGTGGCATTATATTTTATCACCTTCTCAGTTTGGAAAGACAAATATTTTCAGGGTAGGCTTGGTTCTTATGTCTCAGAGAAAAGGGCGTCCAGACTGCAGCTATATGAGATGATGACTAACAGTGTTATTCTCAGCAAAGTGATACAAAGAAACAGCTGCCTTTCACTAACCCATCCCAATTCTTTATTTCTTCACCTTTTATCTCGCTTTTAGTGACAACACTCACTTTCTCTAACAACACCCTTCTTTCCAACATTTTGCTTCCTTCCCTTTTTAAAAATCACTGCATTGTTCTTTCTACATCTTTTCTCAAGTCCTTCAACTACTTTTCTCTGCCCTAATCTATTAATGCAAGTGTTGCATGCATACAGATCATGTATGATCTGTATATGTAATCATGATTTTAAAGTAAGACCTTCTGAATAAAAGCGCTAGAAAAGTTTAACAAGTGACAAAGTCAACTGCTATTCAAGTCTGTCTCCTCTGTAACTTCAGCACTAGCTGCAACATAATCCTCAAAACCAGAGGATGAATACCAGTTTTCATACCTTAGAAACAACTGCTATTCAGAAAGATGAAAGCAAGCAAGCTTTTCAAAGGTACATTTACACTCACAGACACATCACCCCTCATCCTGTTCCTCAGTGGTTTCATCATCCATATCTGAATGTACATTATGTCAATAAAATTCTACATATATCATTGATTTTGCCTATTACATGCATGCAATGAAAAAGGAACTTAACAAATGGGGGAAGGGGTGACTGAGAAAAGTAATTCTCTTTCCAACCTGAGGAAACTTTAGACAAATCTGCCTTTGATAATCGACTGAACAAGCTGCACTGCAAGCATCAAGGGATGGTGCAGGGATATCTAGCAGGTGCTGCAGTTTATCACAAAACCGTCTAAAATAATTGGAAGTGACAACCAGCACTACCACAAATGATTTATTAGTCTTTCACTCAGCTTTTCAGCTTCCTCAGGGCCAGAATAAATAATTTACCAACTCTGTATCTTCCAATCATTAATTCTTCCCTGTGCATCCAAACTACATTTAACTCTGCTGGGTTCAGTGGAATTAAAAATACAATATGAAGACTTTTTCCCCCCCAAGTATAGTATTATCTGACTTTATCTAAAAGTAAAATTGTCAATCAAAATTTGTATTGGTGATAGAAGGGATTAGAGCTAGCAACTAAAGTTAAGTTACAAAATATCTGCAAAATAAAATGAAAGCTAAACTGAAGAGATATCAACAATTAAATGCTCCCAGGGGAGGAGCATGTTCTCAAGATATAAAGTACTGACAGTATCTGAAGATATTGATGAGCATTGTTTTTCTGATCCATAAACTAACATTAGTTACAGACAAACATCTTATATGTCCCACATGGTAAATGCAGGATGAAAACACTGGATATGGAACATTTAAAAAATAAATGAAAAAGGAGATGTGCACAAAATGAAAGAATTAAACATGAACAGAATGATTCTGTAAAAAGGCAATACTTTCTGAGCAAATACACTAAAGATACAAGATTTACTAATGCTCTTGTGTTCATATCACAAAAAAGGAATTAAAAAAAAGAGTATTGTACAAGGCAGAATTGGAAAACAGGAGTATAAAATGGAATAAAACCAAAGTACATTTTCAAATTTAAAAGAGAATACGTAAGGTACCATATTCCTATTAATTATGTAGAGAAAACATAGAGAAAACAAAATCACACCCTAAATCCATTTTTGATGTAAGATAGTCTTCTCTCATTAAGTTAGCATCTATGATTAAAATCAAGTTCATTTTTGGTACATAATATATTGCATTGTTAGAGCAGCATCTGTTTGTTGCACAGCAACACATTTTTCAGCTTTAAGAAACTGTACTGACACGGAAGAAAGAATCTAGACTTTGAAGATATAAAAATATTTTTACTTCCAAAACAATTTTGTACTAAAGGGGTTAATAACATTAATGTGCTAATATTCTGTATTCCAAGAGGAGGCTTCAAGCTGTTGGAACATACAGAAGAAGAATTTCATGGTACTAACAGCTTTCTTTCTGTCCTATGGGACTGAGACAACTCAAACTTTTAAGTGCTTGTAAGAAAGCTCTGTAAAGCTATGAAGGCTAATCAATAGGGCTTTCACCAAGTGATAATACAGTCTGAAATAAAATAAATTGGCCATAACAAAAATGCCTCACCCTTTCTCCCAACATTTAGCTCAAGATAGAGAAAGTACAGTATGAACTACAAGTCCGAAATAGCTGACATAAGAATATGGTTTCACACTGCTTTTAACAACACAAAAATTTTTCGCAAACTCAGGAAATTTAGGACAATGTATTTGAAAGCAATTATGCTATGTATTTGTCAACTGTCAATTATTCTTTTTAGTAAGACTGTAAAATTTGTACTCCAATTTTACTCCGTAGTAAGGTATTTCCTTTCTTCATTTAAAATGCAAAATCCTCTGCAACCATGCACAAGCTGAACTCAACCTCCCAAAATTTTCAAGAGAATGACACTGTTATAAGGGCTGTCACTATGATAGGGGATGTTCTAAACAAGCTGAAATATTTTAAAAAATGCAATACTGTAAATAAAGCAAAAGTTGGGAGAAACTAAATCACAGGCTAGGTATTGGTATCTATGCTTTCCTTGGAAGCTGGGCCAAAAACATCTTCTAAAACCTTAGGTCTCAGTAGACAGAGGTAAAGTACTCTGGGAAGCCTACCAAAGACAAAAATACACTTGATCCCAGCATCAAATCATTAAGCCAAAAGTCATTTGCCATTGCAGTCAGTTATCTAGATTCATAAGAAAGCATTTACTGTTGTCAAATTTAAAAAAAAATAGTTACAAAGTAAGCTGCCTGTTGCTCATAGAGTACAGACATGGGTCCTATAAATGAACAGATCCAGGAAGCTGTTTTGTCGTCTAACTTTTGATGCCAACTAGTTATGGCACCTTTCTTGAACAAGTTCAAGAACTTTTCGACTTGGACATCAATTCCCTTAATAAGAGTCCTGAATGCAAGTACACAATGAAGTTTTATTTCTATACAGGTCTCTTTACAGATGCATAAAAAACAAACAAACCCAAACCAAAAGAGTCCTACCATCAAAAACTGTGGCAAGTCTTCACTTACTGAGTCTGTTCATACTCTTAGGCGAAAGTGTTTGGAAGTGACATCTGGTCACAGAAAATAACAGGCTAATCAGAGGCTGAAGTAATTCTGACAAGAAACAGGATTCAATATTTGATCTTTTTCTGATTAAAATGCAATTATAACTATTGATATGATTGTAGACTCTCGAAATTATCTCTCACAGAAAAATGATTTAGTAATGTTTTAAGAAGACTTTCTTCGAAGGTTAAATAAAAAATTGTCTGAGATTAAAAAATGGGGGTGAGAAGGATCAAGCTCAAGGAGGAGAATAAATCGGCGTTAATATATGCAATTAGAAAGTTTCACTGAAATCTTTGCTGCCTCTAGAAGAATACAAAGTAAGTGTACAAGAAATTCTCATACACAGTTCTCAGCATATAAGAAACTAACTGCATTTCTTCATGCTCCTATCAGTTCTGGGTCTATCTATAGCCAATAACGCCTGCTTTAAAGAAATGTCCCTAAGGGAGTACTGGGTAAATTCCTATCTGTATTTATACCAAAAGAAGCATCATGTTGGCGAATGTCAGTTTTGACAAAACATCCTTACCTAAGGCATAGGTTCACAGATTTTCTCAGTCACTCTTGGTGTGATTTTTCACCTCCATCAATCTAGTTTCCTTTCCTCACTTTTTTCATCACAGTTACTTGAATGTTCTGACAAAACCTTGAGGAAGAAGAAACACTCAGTTTTATCTGTATTTACCATTCAGTAAATCTGTCATTTCCACTTTATCAAAAGGAAGTGAGGCAGAGAAGGGTCACAGAGCGTATGTGGTGGTGAGTTAAAGACTGAACTTGTCGTCTCCTGATTCCCACAGCAACACTTTCTGAGGTATACAAATCAACAGTGCACCCATCATTACCATTTTGGCAGAAAGCATAGGTTCAATCTCCAAGATTCTCCAGAGCTGCATTTCAACCTGTGCTATCATGAACCTTTTTCTGTCCACTACCACAAAAAAAACCCCAGCAACCTACAAGGTATGAAAGGTAAGCCAAAGTTATGAATCCTGTTAAGTACATTTATGAATAGGAACCTTAAACAACAAATTTCCAAGACTGAAACAAATGAGAGAGAATTTTATTTAGGAAAACGCTAAGAAGAACTCTACAATGTCTGTAAAAACCCATGCAAGCTATTAAGTACCTGGTAACTTTCTGACCTAAGTCAAGGTTATATTAAATCCAGTGTCTGGACTATCCCTTGATGTTGAATTGATCTCTGAGACATCTAATTGTCATTAATTAATTAATGACATAATTAATTGTCGTAAAGGTTTCAAACCCCTAGGAGACGCTGGGGAAAAGAAAACAAACACACAACCCAATACCAAAATGTTCTCTCACAGGTGTTTCATCAAAGAAAGTCAACTACATCAACTTAGAAATACTCCACAAAAAATTGCAAAAATGGCCCCTTTCCTCCCCTCTTTTGAAGGAAGCTACTTTTATTTTATTTTTCGTTTAATAGTCAAATCACTCAGCTGGTCAGCTCAGTTAAACCAGTGATGTGTAGAAGTCTAATTTTCAAGCCAAAAAATTCATTATCACAGCTCAAACATTTGGGTCTATTCTCCTGTAAAGTCTGTTTTTCTTTCCACACATAGTGATCATTCTCAATGACTGAAATAGATGAAAGCAATTGAGGTAAGATAGGAAGTGACATTATATAGGAGTGTATGACATTAGCTCAGACTTCAGCTCAGGAGTCAGCAGGGTTCACTGAAAAAGCTTTAAACTAGATTTGAAGACAGACATAGCCAGGCTTGACAAACATGAGGTATGAGAAGGGAAACCTATAGCAACCACCTAAATAGCAAAAGGAGGCTTAAGAGAGGATACCATCAGTGAGTACAAGAATCCAAAGCCATGACCACAACACAGGACTAGGGGGTGTCCCTTTTCACCCCTACTAGGATATTGATGTGATCAAAGACTTTACAGAAAGTGCTGTAAAGCAATACAAGCAGTATGGGGAACAAACTGGAAGAATTAGAGACCTATGTGCTATCACAGGGCTTTGGTCTCAATGGGATTACAGTAATGTGATAGGAGGGCTCCTGACTGGAATGTTGTCATGATGGTGTAAGAGATGGTTCAAGATCCATCTGTCTCATGACCATCGCCCAGGACAGAGACAGAGACCCTAGTTCTGGCCCGGGTGGCAGAGAAGACCCTGGCTCTGGCTGGCCTGAGGTGGGGGAGGCCTGCTGAGCATTGCCTGCAGGTGTGCCCTGGGATGTCTGCCAGGCATTGTCTGACGTGCCTGCTGCCGGAGATGAAAGCATTCTGTCCACTAGACCAAGAAACCACAGTGGATCACAAGCCGCCGGCTGACGAAGGTTTCGTTCTGTTCTGACGTGCTGCAGAGCTCACTCTCAAACTTGCTGTTGCTGAACAGCTGAACAATGACTAAATCTCCCCCAGCTCTTTGGCCAGATGCCCCCCCCCGCTTCTGAAAAGGACTATAAAGAGACCCTCTAAAATCAACCAATTTGTGACCACCCCATGGAACAAGACAGATCTATTGGCAAGAGGACCACGAGGATTTCATCACCCGTTGGTAGCTTTACCCCTCTTTCCCTCTTTTCGTCTATACTTCTACTTTATTTTATTTCTCTCTCTTCTATTGCATTGTTGTGAGCACTCAATAAAAGCAGATTGTTTTGACTTAAACTGATTTCCTCCTGATTTGTTTGCACTTTTGAGATCCGAAAATGAACCATCATGACCGCCGCTCGTATTAAGCGGATTGTGACAGATGGACATGTGGTTTAGGACACACAGACCAGGAAGGCACTGTGGTGAAGCTGCCCTCTATGTGCAACAACACTTGGAATGCATTCAGCTCTGTCTTGGTGAGTTGAGAGCTTAGGGTTTGAGATAAAAGGGCAGACTAAAAAAAAAAAATAAAAGCACAGTTAACACTGTTGTGGATGTTTGCTACAGGACACCTGATCAGAACCAGGAAGTTGGATGAAGCCTCCTTAGAGGCAGCCTCAAAGTTACAGGTCCTGGTTTTTGTGGGGGTCTTAAACTACCCTGAAATGTGCTAGAAAAGCAACACAGTAAAGCACTAACAGTCCAGGAGGTTCCTGGAAAAGCACTTATGACAACTCTGAGAGACAGATAGTGGAGGATCCCACAAAGAATGGTATGCTGGCTGCTCAGCCTTATACTAACAGGTAATGCCTTATTGGTGATGGGAAGGTTGGGGGAAGCCTTGGTTTCACTGACAAGACCAGTCCTCAGGAACCTCTGACCGAAGAAACCAAGGTAAAGGAATGTTGGAAGGAAGACTTTCCATTGGTCAAGGAGGACTGGGTTAGAGAACAACTAGCTAAACTGGATAGAAGCCCATGGGCCCTGGCAGAATGTATTCATGAGTGCTGAGAGAGCTGGAGAACACTACAGCTAGGCTGCCCATTGTCATCTCTGAAAGGTCATGGCCATCAGGAGAGGTGCCTGAAGGCTGGAAGAAAGTAAATGTCACCCTGGCCTTCAAAAAGGGCAAGAAGGAGGACCCAGGGAACCACTGGCCAGTCACCCTCACCTCAATCCCTGGAAAGGTGATGGAGTGCCTCATTCTGGAAGCCATCTCTATCCACATGGATGACAAGAAGCTGATCAGGAGTAGTCAGTGTGGATTCACTGAAGGTAAATCATGCTTGATCAACCTGACTGCCTTCTACAGTGAAACAACTACCTGGGTGGATGAGGGGAGAGCAGTGGGGATTGTCTACCTCAACTTCAGCAAGGCTTTCAACTCTGTCTCTCACAATATCCTAGTAGACAAACTCAGGAAGTGTCGACTGGATGAGTGGACAGTGGAGTGGATTGAGAACTCTCTGAATGGCAGATCCCAGAGGGTTGTAATCTGTGGCACAGAGTTCAGATGGAAGCCTGTCCCTACTGGTGGTCCCCAAGGTTTAATATTGGGCCCAGTATTATTTAACTTGTTCATCAATGACTTGGGTGAAGGGGCAGATGCCTCCCCAGCAAGGTCATTGATGACACAAAGGTGGGAGAAGTGGTAAATTCCCCAGAGGGCTGTGCAGCCCTTCAGACGGACCTCGACAGCCTGGAGAGATGGGCAGAGAAGAACTTTCTAAAAACTAGAGAAAGGCAAATGCAGGTTTCTGCACATGGTGGGGAATAAACCCATGCAACACCAGAGGCTGGAAGCCAACCTGCTGGAAAGCAACTCTGCAGAAGAGGACTTGGGGGTCCTGGCAGACAGCACGCTGTCCATGAGTCCGTAATTTACCCAAGAAGGCCAAGGGAATCCTGAGGTGCATTAGAAAAAACACTGCCAGCAGAGCAAGAGAGATGATCCTGCCCCTCTATTCAGCCCTGGTGAGGACATATCTGGAGGGCTGTGTCCAGCTTTGGGCTAATCTCAGTAAAAAAAAGACATGGAGCTCCTGGGGCAGGTCTGGCAGAAAGTGGCAAAGATGATAAAGAGACTGAAGCATTTCTCTCATAAGGAAAGGATGAGAGAGTTGGGCCTGTTCAGCCACAGAAAGAGATGACTGAGAGCAGATCTCATCAACATACAAAAGTATCTGAAAGGTATGTGTCAAGTGGATGGGGCCAGACTCTTCTTGGTGGTGCCAACCACTAGGACAAGAGGCAGTGGGCAGAAACTGCTGCACAGGAAATTCCACCTTAACTTCCTTCCATAAGGAAGAACTTCTTCACTGAATGAGTGACCAGACACTGGAACAGAGAGGTTTTGGAGACTCCCTCACTGGAGTTATTCAAGAAGCATCTGGATGCAATCCTGTGCCATGTGCTCTAGGATGACTCTGCTTGAGCAGGGAGAATGGACCAGATGACCCCCTGTGGTCCCTTCCAGCTTGGCTCAGTCTGAGATTTGAGTAAAGAAGGTTTATTATTTAGTAGTAGAAGCAGGCCTCGTTCATGTTGTCCACTTGCTGGGGGATATCAAGCCAATCCATGAAATAAGACAGCCAAAAGTATATACCAAAACCAGCATATGCTGTGATCTTTTCTGCATTCTCCATGAAGAAGCATCATAGAAACCACTTCATTCTGCTAATTCATACAACAGATAAAAGGCACAGTAATTTTGCAGTGAAAAATCACTCTCTATGCAAAGAAACACCCAGACTTAGGGAGCAACATACTCTCATAATCAGCATAACAAAGGCAGCATGAGAGAATGCAACTCAACTTCTAATCACGTTTTAGCTAACAGGTTGGTAGACACAACCATATGGAACAAGTAACGCCTCTTATCTGAATGAATGGAATGCACTTCAGCTGTGTGTTTGCTACTCTTAAATTATTAAGATTATGGGCACACTATCTACTTGAAAACAATGTAAGAAAAACTAGAACATTGCAACTTCCAAAGCTAAAATATGTTCAAACACGAGGTCTCTAACATACTTTAACTGTCCAATTCCAAAAACTTCCCAAAGAAAAAAGATAAATAATTAAAATTCAGTTGTAGTTCTAACAAAATATTTTAAAAATATAACTGAAGGTATAAGACTGAAAAAGACTGAATATCAGAAAACAATCAGTGACAAAAATGAAACTTTGCATCACAGGGTTTATGACAATTCTACTACGTGAGCCCTTCTTCCTCCAGTCTTCCTTCCATGTATTTAATCATCTGTTAGAAATTTTTGTGGAATTTGCTGTCAAAAAGAAATAGTGCAGATGATCATGTTTTCACAGAAGCAATGTTAATAATGCATGAGGANTGTCCCTACTGGTGGTCCCCAAGGTTTAATATTGGGCCCAGTATTATTTAACTTGTTCATCAATGACTTGGGTGAAGGGGCAGATGCCTCCCCAGCAAGGTCATTGATGACACAAAGGTGGGAGAAGTGGTAAATTCCCCAGAGGGCTGTGCAGCCCTTCAGACGGACCTCGACAGCCTGGAGAGATGGGCAGAGAAGAACTTTCTAAAAACTAGAGAAAGGCAAATGCAGGTTTCTGCACATGGTGGGGAATAAACCCATGCAACACCAGAGGCTGGAAGCCAACCTGCTGGAAAGCAACTCTGCAGAAGAGGACTTGGGGGTCCTGGCAGACAGCACGCTGTCCATGAGTCCGTAATTTACCCAAGAAGGCCAAGGGAATCCTGAGGTGCATTAGAAAAAACACTGCCAGCAGAGCAAGAGAGATGATCCTGCCCCTCTATTCAGCCCTGGTGAGGACATATCTGGAGGGCTGTGTCCAGCTTTGGGCTAATCTCAGTAAAAAAAAGACATGGAGCTCCTGGGGCAGGTCTGGCAGAAAGTGGCAAAGATGATAAAGAGACTGAAGCATTTCTCTCATAAGGAAAGGATGAGAGAGTTGGGCCTGTTCAGCCACAGAAAGAGATGATTGAGAGCAGATCTCATCAACATACAAAAGTATCTGAAAGGTATGTGTCAAGTGGATGGGGCCAGACTCTTCTTGGTGGTGCCAACCACTAGGACAAGAGGCAGTGGGCAGAAACTGCTGCACAGGAAATTCCACCTTAACTTCCTTCCATAAGGAAGAACTTCTTCACTGAATGAGTGACCAGACACTGGAACAGAGAGGTTTTGGAGACTCCCTCACTGGAGTTATTCAAGAAGCATCTGGATGCAATCCTGTGCCATGTGCTCTAGGATGACTCTGCTTGAGCAGGGAGAATGGACCAGATGACCCCCTGTGGTCCCTTCCAGCTTGGCTCAGTCTGAGATTTGAGTAAAGAAGGTTTATTATTTAGTAGTAGAAGCAGGCCTCGTTCATGTTGTCCACTTGCTGGGGGATATCAAGCCAATCCATGAAATAAGACAGCCAAAAGTATATACCAAAACCAGCATATGCTGTGATCTTTTCTGCATTCTCCATGAAGAAGCATCATAGAAACCACTTCATTCTGCTAATTCATACAACAGATAAAAGGCACAGTAATTTTGCAGTGAAAAATCACTCTCTATGCAAAGAAACACCCAGACTTAGGGAGCAACATACTCTCATAATCAGCATAACAAAGGCAGCATGAGAGAATGCAACTCAACTTCTAATCACGTTTTAGCTAACAGGTTGGTAGACACAACCATATGGAACAAGTAACGCCTCTTATCTGAATGAATGGAATGCACTTCAGCTGTGTGTTTGCTACTCTTAAATTATTAAGATTATGGGCACACTATCTACTTGAAAACAATGTAAGAAAAACTAGAACATTGCAACTTCCAAAGCTAAAATATGTTCAAACACGAGGTCTCTAACATACTTTAACTGTCCAATTCCAAAAACTTCCCAAAGAAAAAAGATAAATAATTAAAATTCAGTTGTAGTTCTAACAAAATATTTTAAAAATATAACTGAAGGTATAAGACTGAAAAAGACTGAATATCAGAAAACAATCAGTGACAAAAATGAAACTTTGCATCACAGGGTTTATGACAATTCTACTACGTGAGCCCTTCTTCCTCCAGTCTTCCTTCCATGTATTTAATCATCTGTTAGAAATTTTTGTGGAATTTGCTGTCAAAAAGAAATAGTGCAGATGATCATGTTTTCACAGAAGCAATGTTAATAATGCATGAGGAAATGCAAAATATTTAGTTGCAATTTTCTGAGCTATTTAGCAAAATATTCACTAATCTTTTGCTTCATAGAGAGTATTTGGGTAAAATTAAATCTCTACCCCAAATCCTTTCTACCTAATCCGATAAATTCCTAATATGAATTAAACAAGTAATTATTCTTTTAACTTACTCCATATATTCTCCCTTTTGAAAAAGCGCTATTTTTTTTTACCTTTACCAACCAAATTTCTGAGTAGAACAGTCCCTTCAGTAACACTAGCTATGATTCCCACCACATTTACAGGACCTGGTCCTCCTTGGGCCGTTTAACCTTGCTAGTATCTATTAAAGGAACAACATAGCAAGGATCAAGCAATCCAGAGGTTTTCTGAAGTGTGTGGACCACAAGTTCATGACACAAATTATTAAGGAGCTGTTGAGGGGAAGACTTTCTGTTGAATCCCATACCTGCACATAAGGAAGAACAGATCAGGGATATAAAAGCTGGAGACAACCTTAGCTACAGTTGGCACAAGATGGTGGAATTCTGCATCCTGAGAGGAGGTAAAAAAGCAGAAAGTGGGATCATAAGCCCAGATTTCAGTAGAGGAGACTCTGACCTGTTCAGGGATCTGCTTGGAAGAATCACATGGCAAATGGTTATAGAGAGAAGGGTCCAGGAAAAGTTAATTGCCAGGGATGTCTTCATTCAACTTTAAGAACAGTACATACCAAACACCATGAAAATGAACAAACATGGTAGAAGATCTAAATGGCTGAACAAGCAGCAGCTGGCACAATTCAAACACAAAGCACACAGGAGATGGAAGCAGGGACACACAAACTGGGCTGAATAATAAGACATTGTCAAAATATGCAGAGATAGGGTTCAGGGGAGCCAAAACCCAGCTGGACTTGAACACAGCAAGTGTTCTGAAGGGCATCAGGTATATCAGCAGCAAAGGGAAGATCACAGAATGTATGAGCCTAGTGCTGAAAGGAAACTTCATCACACAAGACAAATAAAAGGACAAGATCCTAAATTCTTTTTTTGCCTCGGTCTTTACCAGTGAGATAAACCTTCAGCAATCCCACATCCATAAAACCAGTGTGAGGCAGAGGATCAAGTTTGGGAATATTGAAACAAACTATACATAATATTTGTACAAAATGTACATAAGATATACACAAGTCTATGGGCCCAGAAGGAGTGGACTCATGGGTGCTAAGGGAGCTGCTTAATCTCACAGCAAGGTTCCTCACAGTAATATGTGAGGGGGTGTAGAAATCACAGCAGGGTTCCAAGGACCTCAGCAAACCAAATGCTACCACTCTCTTGAAGAATAGCACAAAGGAGGACCCATGGAATTACAAGCTGATCAGCCTCACATCAAGCAGCAAAAAGAATTACACCATGTGCCACACTACAGGCTGAGGGCCAAGGATCCGCAGAGCTTTCCAGAAAAGAGCCCAGGCATTTTGGTGGACACCATGCTGAACATGAGTCAACAATGAGTACTCACAGCAAAAGAGGCCAAGACCATTAGGAGGCATTTTACTAGAAAGTGAGTTGATTCTTCCTCTTTAGACAGCACTGGTGATATCCTTCTGGAGTACTCAATAGAGTTTTGGGCTCCCCAGTATAAGAAAGACACAAACTTATTGCAGTGCACCCAGCAGAGGATCTGAAAGGTGATTAAGGGTTTGAAGCATATGAAATATGAGCAGGTACTGAAAGAACTGGGACTGTTCAGCCCTTAGAGGAGAATGCTCAGGGGCTTTTATCTATTTCTAGACATTTCTGACAGAAAGGAGTGCAGAAAATTGAGTCTAATTCATTTAAGTGGCAGCCAGTCAACAGACAAGTTAATGGATACAAGGAAACTAATCTAAAAATATTAAGAACTTCTTTTACTTATAGGAGAATCAAAGACTGGAACAGAATGTCCAGAATAGTTGTGAAGTCCCCACCTCTGCAGATATTCAAAACCCAACCAGACAATCTCCTTAAGAACCTGCTCTAGCTGACCCTGTACTGAGATGAGAGGTTGCACCAGATGACCTCTAATGGAGTCTTCTGACCTTAAGTATTATGTGAATCTGTAATATTATTTATGGGAAAGCATAAATGATTTTCCTCAAGTTATTTGTATTCAACAGATATTTATACAACACTAGTGTTAAAAATATATATACACATTTTCAAATACTGTCATGCACATTATTTTTCTGTTGTTTAAGGCTCTGAAAGCATGTTAACAAAACACTACACTTGGTAGCATGATCTTAATAAAATAATTGCATAAAAATATTTGACATCAAAATATATATATTCACATGCATTGACACATAGCTTGAGTCTAACCAGAGCATGAGTATGCACATTCATTCATGTTCATCCCAGAACAGCAGAAGAACTGGAAAGAAATCTTTTGTAGGGAAAATTTAGGTAAATGTTGAAGACTTAAAAGATGGAAGAACTAACTGAGCTGTATATGAGAAAAAAAGCAAGATAAAATTTGAATTCCTGTACTCAGGATGCCAACTACACCTTATAAATTATGCATACATTCTTACCTTAAGACAACTTTGGAACACTGGAGAAATAATGCATCACAGGGAGCTTACTTAAGAAAAGCCCTATCATATTGAGCCAAACAACTCATTTTTTTCCAACAATACAGGCTTTTTTTCTGCATTAGTTTTTCTGGTGTCTAAGAGTTTTAAAAACATTGTTGTACTTTCCAAAGAAGTCCAACAACAGTAGAAATAAGTACATTAGAGTTAAAAGTAGCCAAACACACCATAATTTGCACTCCTGCTGTTGTGAAATACAGAGAGAGAAACTTGAGAGACAGCACATGATTAATACCAGGGCACTTCATGTACCTGGCAAGAGTATTATTCTCACCATTCCTAAGCACTGGGTCTGAATATTGCTTCACGACTGTCTCCTGCGCTCTTCAACAGTCTTTTTGCACTCCTTCCTTGAACTAGCACTAATGTAGTCAGAAAATTCATAAAGATTAGAACTAACACAGCAAAAGAATGCCTGGATGCACAAGCAGCAGACTGCATGAAAGTGGTGAAAACACGTGGCTAGGGAAAGGGGCTTAGCAAGGCTACCTTCTTCAATACCTGAAGTGGTTCTCCCAAAGAGTCATCATTATTATACTTCAGTTTATACTGCAAAGTAGTATTTATCCAAATAACTAACCTAACTGTCCCAGAACAAAGGTAGCTGAAAAAGCACTCAGTATCGATCTAGAAAGTATAAAATGCTCATGTTATTCATATAATTTGCATTTTCAGCAGAAGTAAAATTTGGTCACTCCGAAGTAGCCAGAGTATTTTTTTTTTAATTCACTTGCCCATGTAAACTGAAGTTGTCAAAGGAATTTTAATATTGCAAACTGAAAGCAAGGTGCACAATCTCTCCTAAAAGATAAATGTGCACAGAACCAAGAACCTCTGGCTTACTTTAGGATTTGAATGCTTCACAGGAAAAAAAAAGAGAAACAAGAAAACCACTAATCTTTGAGTTACTTTAAAAAATATTAGCCTTTCTAAAAGGTTTTCCATAATTTCCATTAGCAACAACTGTGAAAGCCACATCTCCTCCAAAATGGTTAACTTACACTTTATTGGTTTGCATTTAGCTATTTAGCAATATTGCCTTCCTGAAGTCAGCTTAATCCCATAATTAACAGTTTTATATCATTAATAACCCTTTCTTCTCATTTAGAGCATTTTGCCACACAATCGTTTCATATTGTTGGTTCATAGAGCAAAATATCTACCTTTTTGCTTCTGAATTTTTCTGAGCTCTGCTCTGTCCCAGGCCACCACCAACAGATTCACCTTCATTCTCTCAAGTTAAATGACTGTAATGAACTCCGTTCAAGATCAGGATTCTTTGTCCATAGGGATCACTGGTTAGACTGAGCTTTCCTTTGGAAGGTAAATAATTTACCCTTCTTCTACAGTGCTGACATATACCTTAAAGCAAGACAATCAGAACAGTCCTATGATCAAGATTATCCAATAATTTAAAAAAATCACTGCTTTAAATTTACAGAAAGACGTCAGAAAAGAAAAACAGAAAAGATCTTTCAAAAACAGCTGTAGCATGTAAAAGAAATTAGCATGAATGACTGTAGGGAAAATATCAGCAATAGGCTTTGAAGAAATCTGGCTTGGGTCATTGAAAAGAAAACAGAGGCAGATGCTAGGCTGCCTAGCCCAGGTCACTGCAGGGAGAACAGCAGCTGGTTATGTGAGTCTTGCCCAGGACCCAGAGTTGGTGCTTGATTCAGCTGTGCAATTATTCAATACCTCTCTGATGATTTTAGTATAGAAGAAAAACTGAAAACAAGAATTTTTTTTTTTTTTTGGGGTGGAGCTATGACAAATTGAACCATTTGTTTAGTAACAATACTTCTGTGTACATCCACCAAAAGAGTTCAAATGTGGACTGGCTACACAGATCTTCCTCTGAAATATAAGTAACAGTTTTTGAAATGCTCTGCCAAGTTATCAATATTTTAACAGCTCTCTTAAAAGCTGTTTCATAATAGTGCAGATACTTTCAAAACTGTCTATCTTCATATTAACTGTAGTATATTTTAAGACATTTTATTTTCACATGCAAATGGGGGTTAGAAGAGAGAGTGTCCTCTGATCATTGTATCCACAATCACTTTTAGCTGAGAGTTAAAAAATTCCTTTTTATAACCCACCAACCAATGTTCAATTCAACTTAGGGGAGTTGTTAATCGACCCAAGGCTTTTATTAAAACTTCTACCATTATAATTTCTGGATTATGTTACAGAAAAATGAACTCACATTACAGATACTGGTAAGCAGAAGAGAATTTTTAAAGTGAATTTTTCCATGATTGCCCAGCTCCCCATTTCATGACTCATGCATTCCTTCCAATCATATTATTCATCACTCCTTTTCATGAAAGCAAGAAATTATAAATGATTACCATCTTGATTTGTCTGAGCACAGAAAAAAATATCTTTAGAATCAATGGACAACTCTCCTCAATAGATCAGCTAGTTATTCAAAATATGTTTCACTAAAAATGCAGAATATGCCTTCAGATGTGCCTGTAGTTTTACTAATTGTTCCAAGAATGTATAGCATGCACATGCATACAATAAAGGCTCTCTTTAAGAAGGAGTCTTAAGAATAGTACTTTTTTTAGATGATTAAAGAGAAAACAAAATATTTCATTTTTTTAAGCTGTTACCAAAATAAACTTCTTAATTCCAAGTTATGCACTCCCATGTAGTACCAGTATCTATTAAGACCAAGTAGGCATAGCAAGGCAAACAAAACTCTTCAGAAATTGTGAAAGAAAATGTCAAGAAAATTATCTTTTGAACCAACTAATAAAAAGGTATCTTAGACACACCAGGGCAAAGGGTTTCCTAGAAGAGAAACAAAAACAAACTGTATAGAAAATGAACTGCATAGAAAGAAAAAAGTAAAAAGGTAAATTGAAAAATTTAAATCATATGAATTTCATGGTGAAGCTTACTATACAAAAGTTAAGTTTTGTAGTACTAATCTAAAACCTTTTGCATGAAATGTTGGAAGTGAGATAAATATGTTTAAATGGGACTGTCCCAGATGCCCTGGATCTTTTAAATGGGACTGTCCCAGATGCCCTGGATCTTTTAGAGCTCTGGTCAACAGAAACACGGCACTAATTACACACATACCCTGACACAAAGAAACATGACAATCAATATAAACAACAATCAAGAAAGGGAGAATAACAAAACTCTTCACACTTAATATTTTTTCTGGTTTTGTAACTAATATAAGGGATACTTTTAATGTTTTTTATCCTCACAACAGAGTAAGGAACATTAAATCCAGCTATAACCATATGCCAAAAGCAAGAGGCTAGGATAAAGAAATAGCTTAAAATTAATATTTACTAAATATAATGCTGTAGAGAATATACTCATCATCTTCAGTACTACTATTAGCTTGCCGTAAGTTACACTTGAATGTTTACAAGATCAGAATTTCAGCTGAGAGGAAAAACCTCTTCAGTGGAAGTCACCACACTAGGCATAGCCTTCTTCACTGAACTTCTTGGCACTTCACTGTATTGCCAGAAACATGCTAGAGGTTCTTTCTGGTAGGGATCTTAATGTATATGGTATGATATTATACCTACACATGGCAGGATAAGGTATTGCTGGTGGTATTTTACAAGTGTGCTAACTTCACGCAAATAAGGGGAAGTTACAGTAGAAAAACATTTTTAGCTTCTCTAAGCACTGGAGACAGAATTAACAAGACTAAGATAGTCTGACTACCACCACACTTCTAGTAAGTTGCATCCAAGGTAGATGTGTCTTGTCAGTATAGGCAGACTTGCAAAGTGCTCCTTATCAAGACACAACCAAATTCATTAAAACATATTTCAGTAAGAAATAGAATCAGCAAAAAATTTGGGGATTTGAGGCTGATGAACTCCACAAGCTATTTTTCCCCAGTTGATAGTCATTTTTTAGGTGCTACCCATTCCCCACAGTTAACATATATACAAAAAAAACCCCCACCAAATATTGCTTCAAGTTTATATAATATTCACCACCATTACTGAAATATAACTAGTAGCTGTAGTTCTCATGAGGATTTATTTCACTGCCTGCAAAATAGGAGGCATTTCCTCTCCAGTAAAGGTCACCACAAACATGGACAGTTTATGTCAGGTGACTTTATGAATATCATACAGACGAAGTGAGAAGGGGAGATATTGTAAAACCAAAATATATTAGATTGCAGTTTACACTATGAACATCTGAGAAGCCATGTTTTGCATAAAAATACAAAACAGTAACAGTGCAAACAGAAAAATTCACAATTTACAATGTGCATGTTTAATCACGCAGACATACCTTTTAAAGTTCTTTCGGATGAGAAGGCAACATCTTTCATACAGTGAAAAGTATGTAAATAAATGAACAAATATTGTTGTAAGTAGATAGATATTTTGATAATATAATAGAATTATTCAACTCTGTCATTGCTTTCAGATGTCCAACAGAAAAGACCCTGTGCTCTTAATAATCAGGTGTTGCTACCAACATTAAGCCGGGAAATTCTTACCATCATAGTATTGCTTACCACAGTTATATCATTTCTCTCAAATTCACATCTTCCTACAGCTGCAGCCTCCCTATGGGACCCTTAGTTCAAGTCAGGAACAACTGCTTATTCCTTTTGGACCATGCTGTAGAGTTCAATCATGGACCAGGCCCAGTAACGTCTCGCTGGTTGTACCTATTCCCTCTTGCAGACGTTCTCTCTAGGCAGTGCTGCAAAGATTTTTCTGTGAAATACACAGAATTTCTACTAGCTTGAGGCTTCTTGTTTTGTTAGGTTTTTTTAGCCAAGGCCTTACTAAGATCCATATTTCATGTGAAATTGTATTTTAAATAATGTCTGCAACATATCTTTTTAAAATATCAAACTGCCATCAATGTCAGCTCTGATCAATCCTACATCCCTTAACACAGATTTCCAAAATGCCTTGCAAAGCAGCTACCCTATAAGATGAAACAGAACTTCAATATTCATTTTACAAAGCAAATGCATGTGTTTGGTCACAAATACTGGATTATTTTTCTAGTATTTCCTTCTTTTTAAACTTGTAAAGTTAGATTTGAGAGAGTGCTGATCCCTATTCTGTGAAGCAAGCTAGCGTCATTAGGATGACAAAATCAAGTCTTATTGTGGCAAGAAGAAACATCATTTAGTGTCAACAACACACTGCTATTGATTTGAACTCCTCCTTGCCTCACGGGTGAAATAACAAGCTCCTACACACAGACTCTCTAAGCATACCAATAGAGGAAAGAGGCAACAAAAATACTAAAAATGGCTGTATTAAAGATACAACAGGAAATATGTGACTCATGAGATGCAAATTCTTTTATCTGTATGAAACAAATTGAAGAAGAGCTTAATATGGCTTCTGCAATTTCTATGGAGTTAGATTAGAACAGAAATATACCTACCAATAATATACCAGATTCAGGCTTCCCAACCAGTATCTCCTAACTGTTCAACACTCTCTCTGAAACAAGTCAGCTTCACACTCATTATCTAATACTTACTAATCATTTTTCTAAAATGTCTCCTTATTTTAGCATCCTAGTTCACCATTTCAGCAGAAATTATCCTTTAACAGTACTGATATGATCTCATTAAAACAGAGCTAAGAAACTATCAACACAGCCAGGTTGACTCTCTTCCTATTTCAGAACAGGCTCTAATTCAGAAAAAAAAAGGTATCTTTCTTCTTGAAAGATGCAAAAAATAATAAACCCATGGTCATGCAACCTCAATATAAATACCCCTTTACACAGTGCCCTGGTTTTGGCTGCAACAGAGTTTATTTTCTTCCTTAGTAGCTGGTACAGAGCTTTGTTTTGGATTTAGGATAAGAATAATGTTGATAACACACCAATGTTTTGTTGTTGTTAAGTAGTGCTTAGTCTAAGTCAAAGGACTTTTCAGTGTCCTTGATGTGGAGTGTGGAGATATACAAGAAGCTGGGAGGGAGCAGAGTCAAAACAGCTGATCCAAACTGGCCAAAGGGATATTCCATACCACAGAACATCATGCCCAGTATATAAGCTGGGGCGAGTTGACCAGACGAGGCCGATCACTGCTCAACGACAGGGACAAGCTGGGGGTCAGTCAGCAGCTGGTGAGCAAATTTTTTTTATTTTATTGTTTTTCTTGGGTTTTATTCCTCCTCTGTTTTCTCTCTTCTCATTACTGTTATTATTATATTTTACTTTACTTCAACTTTTATTTCAAAATCTCATGGGTTTTACCTTTTTCCAATTCTACTCCCTATCCCATCACTGCAGAGAGTGAAGTGAGTGAGGGGCTACAAAATACTTGGCTGCCAGCTGGGTTAAACCACAATATATATCTTTTTCTAGAACTTAAACCTATGTATTTAAGCAAATCTGCAAACTAAAAAAGATAGTGAGCTGAAATACTACTTGTGTCGTCTAACTGCGCCCAAAATTTAAGCTAATTTCAAACACTTTTGTAGCATCAATTTAGCATGCTAGAATTCCACAGTCTATCTCTTAAAACACAAAAAAGTAATATACAAGGCATAAAAAATTATTTCAAGATAACTTCCTTGTTAAAAATACTGAAGTATAGGGAACAAAGCTATTTTCATACCACATCCAGAAAATGGATGAGGTGTGAAAGAAATCTCTTGTTTAATGTGACCTTTGGCTGTACTTTCACTTGTCATCATTATGAAGTAGCTACTCTCAGTGCCAACACATAAGCTGCGTTATACTATCCCATAACAGTAGTAGCACATCTTTCAGGGAGTGTTTCATACTTCAAAAAACTGGTGGCAGAATGCACTGACAGCACTTACCTTTGTAGCTGCTTATAATAGGTCTTATTCAACAATAAGACCTCATTTACAAAAGGAAATAAGAGCGTACTAAATTTCAGAGAGCATATCGCATAAACTAGGATATGTTGAGGAACTCCCTTGGAGTTCTCAGCTTCAGTGAAAACATTCAAATAAGGAGAAATGTAAATTTCAGATTGGAACTCTGCCCCAAATAATAATATTCAGAGCTTTGTTACTGTGCACAGACCAAAAATACTGCATCATTAAGATCTGCAGCATACTTGACTTTTCTTAACGCATGTAATTAAGAAAATATTTCTGGAAAGCAAATGAATTTGAAATTCAAGTAAAATTAATAGAAAAATACAACAAATTTATGTTTTATACAATGGTAGCAAGCTGCAGAATAAAAATCAGTAGCTATCATTATCTAAAGCTGTTCATCTAACACCATAGAGAGAAAAACTATTGATACATACTGTACACACATTTTTATCCATGTGTATAAATCAAAGGAAACAGCTTCCTTTAAGGCAAGCATATGAAGATACTAAAGCAAGATACAAATTAAATATTCATACATTCAATATTTCAAAATAAGGAATTTGGATATACACATGCATAATTTAAGTTCTATAGTGAAACCTGTCTACAGAGGCCATTTCTACTGTATTTCAACGGCATTGAAACTTGAAATGTACAGTGCAGTCTTTCCATGCTGTGTTAAAACTTTAAAGTATATAGTAATTCATTTCAAGCACTAAACATAGAATAAAGGCCACATTATGCACACGGCACTTCT
Source organism: Chaetops frenatus (assembly GCA_013400775.1). NCBI lineage: Eukaryota > Metazoa > Chordata > Aves > Passeriformes > Picathartidae > Chaetops > Chaetops frenatus. The sequence goes on along the minus strand of VZTR01027743.1, from coordinate 158,839 downwards.
GCAGAGGAGCTGCTGCTTTACCCTATTCATTACAGCTCTGAAACATGGTTGTCAGTCCTGCAAGGTGGTTTTGGACTGCCTCAGGTACGCAGTGCAAACTGAGGCCAAACAGGCAACTTCAGGAACACGGTGGCTCACTGGCCCTGAAAAGCTCATCAGTCAGAATGGATTCCAAGTCAAATTCTGATCCCAGGCACCAATTGTAAACTCTGTTGAGCTGATGCTCACACCTGAAATTGGCTCCTTACACTGCTCTTACACCTTCATTCAAGCCTCCGTGGAGTAAAGATGGTGTTTCAGACCGTTTTGATCAGCAAAGGAAAGGAACACAAAAACAGGTTTCACACTATGTTGTACACTAGAAATGATTCTTTGTGATCACAGAACCTGAAAGTAGTTTCCATACAATAACGCAGACATATTAAATTTGAAGAGCTTATAAATTCCTATGCATGCAAAACACTGTGGGAGAAAAAAAACCCCTTACTATCCACCTTCCTTCCCTCAACATACATCTCCTTCTAGGTGTGTCTAAAGACACCACCAATCCTCCTCATGTATTTAAAACCTTGCCACTAAAAAAAGAGCTCTCCATATGGGTTACTAATCTGAATATTTTATTTTCTTATTAAAAGTTAAACGTATTAGTTCAAATATCAAAAGTCTCATTTTAAAAACATCAATTTTACTGGGACAAAAATATATGTTAACTTGAAGAATAATTAAAGAGTACTTATTAGGGGGAAATAAAACAACATTATTTCTACACAGCTTAAAGTAAACATTTATCTTTGCCCCTTAAAGGTCACTCATTTGATCTTGACACACCAATGAAATCATAGAAGCAAAAGCTAAATAAGTAGAAAAGTGGTCTTAAGCAATATAACTAAACAAAATTAGTATCTACATGGTAAATTACTTCATTGAAAACCATCTATGGATTCTGCAAAGAATATACTTTTGCCTTAGAGCTAGTACTTTAATTTTCAAGAAGCAAGAAAAAAAAATCAAAACTAGTCAGTAACAATGCAGCGTCGAAAAGCAATAAACTCAAAATTAAGTTATAAATAATTTAAAGCATGTCATGAAGATGTATTAATAATTCATCAGATAAATAATTTACTAAATAATCAAATAAATAAATAATGAAATACATAAATAAATCAGCAAATAAATAATTCTGCAAAATAACCTAAACAATAAGTCACTAAAACAAATGACAAACCTACAAAACTACAATGATTTTCTAAATTCTGATAGTTTTAAATAAACAAATGTATATAAACTAGATCAATCTTTGGTGGATAGAGAAATATTTTTCACTGCTATTGGTGAATTCCTGATTACACTGCACAAGGATACAATTTTAGATTTTACAAGAGTGCAGTTTTCCCCTTGTAAATTATTAACACGATTGCTACAATACATCCTGCTCTGTATTTTACATGCAATCCCTTTATGTAGCTCATTTTTCCCGCAAAAAATGAAAATCTCTTTACAACATTCTTAATTCACATATTTCTTTTTTTTCCTGGGTGTAGTACTTACAACACTGCAATAGCCTTCTTGGTGGTTCTCTTATTGTCTTCTGCAAACCTTCAGAAGTTTTGCTGCAGGGGAAAAACAAGTAGAATAACCTTAATTATTACAGATGGTATCTCATTCATTAGCAGATGACAACATTTTATCTGAAAGCACAAGAAAAGCTGTTTTATAATTCTACAAAGCAACTTAATGTGAGACAACCATTACAGTTTGCAGACTACCGAAAGTTTTTAGAAGTCTTTGGTGGAATGAGTTCAAGCAGACTGAGGCCTGTTTCTTGTATTTAAGCTGACACACAATCTGTGCAAACTGGCACTAATTCAGATGTAAAGACAAACCACGAGAAGGACAAAATACTTGGCTGACATCTAATGTTATCCTTGATTTTGGAAGTTCATAGTCCTTGAAAGAGTATAGTGAGATCATTTAATATCCACTATCTAAGTACATTCACAATTTAATTAGAATACTGCACTCCAAAGCCAACACTGGTACCACAAAAGGTCAAAATCCACTCTTCTCCTCAATCAATTTTCAGTCTCCATTTATTTTAATGAATAATATTGACAGTTGCCATAGCTTTCTTCAAAGTGGTATTCTGGAAAGATAGCAGTTGAAGAAATGTGACACAAGCGTAATCACGTTATCAACTTTTACCCTTTCTGTCAAAAGGGTTTATTTGCTTTCTTCCATAACACACATTACATACAGGAATGAGCAACAAACCATGCTACTGACATGGATTCTTTATCTCTGTACTGGACTGTAAAAACAAAGTAATACATCAAACCTGAGGTTATGTATTGCAAACTTACACCATTTTTTGCTACTTGTTTCAAAGGAAGTCAGTGTGCAGTGTTGTTTCCGGAAGCAGTATCTCAAATTGCTGATGGTGCTGCTGTATTTCAGCATTTAAAAGCATAAAGGATAATTTACTCTTAAAACTACCTGGGCATGTTATATTTAACAAGTCTCAAGTTCTCTTTAGGGATTATAATAAGAAAACACTTTGCTTAATCATAAATTTTATATTTATCTTGGCTAAACACCCTCCTTTGGATAGATTGCCATGTTTTGTCAAGAAAAATCAACACAGTGGAAATGAAGTACTTGTTCTGTTGTGTGGTCATTCAAAAGAGTATGTAGAAGTAATGTAAATGTGCACCAGCGCTGCTGATAATTTCACGCTCTCATACACTCATTTCAATTTGCTTTAAAAAGGACTATTCCTCCTGGCTAAATATAGTCATCACGAAAAAGCATACCTCCCCTTTGAGCTAATAACACTGCAAGCCCCAAGACACAACAGTACAAAAACTTCTATATTTTAAGGAACGTGAAGCACTTTCTTCTCACAGTGTTTCTGAAGTGGGACAAATGAGACTGGTTTTCTTTATTAAGGTATTCTCATTTAGGGTACAGATTTCCGTTTGAAAATGACAATTCATTCCCACACTGCATCTCTGAATCTCATCCACCCCCAAAACAAATCATATATATCCCAGAAGCTTCTTTTTAAAAGCAATGGGTCCTTGTAAAAGCAGCCTATACTTTTCACACATTAAAACATTTTGAGGATTACTGGGACATACAATGGCTCTGGAAGTTCTGGAATCAGACCTTCTATAGGAAGAACCATTTAGTCATAGAGCATTTATCTGCAGCTTTGGAGCCTCTGGTAGCAAAGTCATTTATCACCAATGAGTTAGAGTAGAGCTAAAACTGTAATTACAGTTACAGATGTCTTAAACCCAAATTTTTTTCTTCCTTTAAAAATTCACTTGTTTTTTAATTATTTTCATGTTTAATTTGGGCTTCTAATCTGTGGTTACAGAACTTACCTTCTCACACAGCTACTTCTGTCTAAGCTGGAGGGTCATAATTACCTGCTCATATAAGACACGTGAATCATTAAAAGAGGGACACAAACCAGCCAACGACCTAGGAGACTGACACCTTTCTCCCACTTGCAATCACATGCAAATTCCACAAGTGACAAAGACAGAAACTGAACTTGATTCCATTCCTCTCTTCTGCCAGCTGGTCCTTCCCCCCCCAGCCTCAAACATCATATAGGTGCCTTAGATCATGAAGATCATGAGGAAGATTTGTCAATAGAAGACTAAAGCAGAAGGGAGTGACGTTCAGGTGTTCTTCACAGAGAACAGCAAAAATCAAGTAATCGTGTGCTTTGTCTACTCAATTTGGGAAGCTGTGCTGCAACAGGGATGCTCCCTTGCTGGCACTCAAGTTAATTTGGGTGATAATTCAAGGAACTGGATTGTACCCCATACCTAAGAACAAATTTCAAATATTTACAATGGCAAAATTATAAATCAGGCTCACAGTAAAAGGACCGAGCAACAAAGCTATTTCATTCTCCGCCTTTTGATATTACTATTATCAGAAAGTTTCTTAGTTTGAAGGTACAAGTCAGACTAAAAGAAACCACATATTGCTGCCTCCTTCCTTCAGGAACTCATGAATATAGGAAACAGGGAAATTTTAGAAAGAGATTGCCATGTAGTATCAAAATTTAGTTGATTTTTTTTTTTTAATACTCAGGAGTAAACACAGGGAGAAAGACAAAGGCTGGGCAGGCCTGCTTAAGCAGATTATAGTTAATGTAAGGTATTGACCACTATATTCTGACCCACTTTTCAAGGTCTCCTGGAATTGTTGTAAAGTTACACAAAATATTTTGTATTATCAATGAAAAAAATAAATGAAAGAAACCTGCAATAATTTATTATATTTAGGAACTTAAATAATGCATAAACCTTTCAAGACCAGAAAGTTCATTCTTGTGCCACAATTTCCTCCCTCTATTTATTACAATCGATCAATTAAATTAAAGATTAAATGTTTGGTCCACTTCACATAGAAAGATACTTTTGTGATGCAGCACAGTACTTTATAAAAATTTTAAATGTATGTGATTTTTTTAATAATAAAAAATAAAAAAGTGTTTGTTATACATAGTGATAAGTCTAACTAAATACTCAAAAAGTAACTACAATGTTATAGGATAATTTTGAGTATGTTCTTGGTAAAAAGTTTAAGTATTTCTGAATAACTTTTTAACCAGCTTCTTCCAATTGTCTCTAAGGTAACTATCAATTCTAAAATATAGTAAAATTTTAAATACCAAACTACTGAATCCACTCAATACAAGACATAGCTCATTTGACTGTTATGACCCACGTTTCCTGGTCAATTTTTAGATAAAAACAAGCAGATTACCAACAAAGGTTTATCTCAAATTCCCACATGTGCAGCATGCCACATTAAATACATGCAAATCAACCTCTTTTTCCTCTAGTTTTTTTGAGCTGACAAGTCATATGACCTGAAGCCATGGTTAACTATTACAATTATTTGACTTTCATATTTATACAATCAGTCATCAGATATGCATGTTAATTGATTTTAACAGATAGTTTTGTATTCTAATGATCAACAGTAAGTGTACATTTTACCAACCTCTTCATTTATAATAAAACTTTTATCAGTTTTCACAATTAACCCTTCATTGAATTGATTTGCAGTATTCAGTGGGAACTTCTGAATAATATGTTAACCTGGAAGTACTCCAAACTAAGGAATCTTAATTTTAGTTGCAAAATTTAATTTTCCAATTACAGACACTCTTCTATTGTGTTTAAAATTTATTTAAACAATGCGCTGTCGATTTATGAGAATTGATGAAACGTAATTTATACTTAAATGGACTGGGCAAACAAGGAGCTTGCAGTTATTTAATATTCACATTTTGCCACTTAAAAGTTCCTTTCTCTTTTTCAAAGAACCTTAGTCATGCACTCCTGGATTTTAATAAGCCCCCAGGTGTCATTTATTATGACAGAATACAACACTACATTTAAGATCCTTATTTTTCAAGTAATATACAAAAGGTTCCTCTGCTGTTGTCACTAAATATATCAACTGAATTGGTAACTATTTTTTTTTACATAACTGAAAATTTATTCTTTGCAATTAAATTTTTATTTTGGATGCCCCATTTATTGAAACATAAAATACAAAATTACAAATTGCACACATTGTCATGTGAAGAATTGACTATCTTCTAAGATTATACAATGTGCAATCATTACCTTCCACGAGTAATGGTTGTTGTTCTTTAAGTCTATTTATATAAAAGAGTGGATATTGCATCTTAGTCTCAAAAAGATCAGACTATGTCTTGTTCTATAGAAGGACTCTCCCAATTTAGTTCTTAATTGCTGTTGTACTAAAGGATCATGAACCAATTTTGGTAAAGCAAGAGCTGTTAGATCCCTTTCTCAGCATATTTCAATACCAATATAGATATTTTAATTTCTGCAAAATGCAGAATCTTTCTATTTTCTATAAATAACTGAATGAGGTGCAAAGGCTATTCAGTTTTTATTCAGGTGAGCTTTGTACACTTCAAGTTCTGCTACTTTTCTCTTTTTGTCTGGTAGCTCCAATTAATTTCAAGTGAGATTTATCCACTATGAGATTGAGACATTCTCCATAGCAAAAAGAGACACTAGCGCACTCATGTAAATACACAATACTTATTCAAGTTCTTGTAATGGACCAGGGACAGAAGAAACTCAAAGTCACATTGCACAACCATGAATAAGCACCTTAAACCCTAAAACACTCTTTAATGGACTTCTCTGATTTTTAAAAAGTCTCAATTTCATACTGAACATAATGTTAAAGTTAGTGAATATATGATGTGATTCTGTTGCTTACTTAATAGCTATTTTCCTTAAACTAAGGTCTGGCAACGTGACAAATACTGGTAAGACAAATAAATTCTCTTCAATCTTTCCCTTACTGGGAAACAACTTCTTGGTCTTCAACAGATCTTGATTTAATTCTGAACATAAGAATGAAGTCTGAAGGTCTGCAGAAAGAGGAAATACATTCTACTCTAACCACTAACCCCATCTGAACACCACAGATATAAGTGCAGAAAGACCCTGGGGTTTTTTTCTATAATTCAGTGCTGTGAGTTAACCACCTTGAAGACTGACTGTAAGGTTTATACTTTTGTAGCCAAGGCAGGCCTTAAGGTAAATGGAAAGGTAAAGTAAAGATACTGCAATTATATGTGAAACTCCAACACAAACAGCCAGAAAAAAATAGTGGGAAATATAAGACAAGTACACTAATAAATCTACATATATATATTACATGTAAATATCTAATAAACATAGAAAATAGATATAATTCCTAGTTTCTAAAAATGTTTGGTATCCCTACATCTCTTTGAACTTGACTGTCAAAAATTACAAACCTGGTCATGTAAGCTATGAAGAAAAACAAGTAAAATTTAACAACTGCATTATGTATGGGCTGACTGAGCCAAAGAAGTTCTACTCTGACTCATAAATACAGTACATTCATTTACATCACAGTAATGGGGTTACACCAAGCTGTCAACCAGTCACTAGTAGGGTTCTGCAGGGCTCCATTTTAGGCCAGTGCTCTTCAGTGTCTTAATTATTTGGATGCAGGACTACAAGCTATACTAAGTTTGCTGACAGTACTAAATTGGGAGGAGCTTTTGACCCCTTCGATGGCAGAGAGGCCTTTCAGAACAATGTTAGCAAATTAAAGGGCTGGTAATCACCAGCTGTATGAAAATTTACAAGGGCAAATGCTGGATTCTGCAGCTGGGACATGGCAACCCTGGATGTATGGATAGACTGGGGAACGAGAGGCTGGACAGCAGTCCCATATAAAAGGACTTGGCATCCTGGTCAGTGGTGAATTAAACACAAATCAGCAGTGCACTGGCAGCCAGGAGGGTCAACCCTGTCCTGGTGGGCATCAGACACAGCATCGCCAGCCAGGCAAGGGATGGCATTGTCCTGCTCCGCTCTGCACTGGGGCAGCCTCACCTTGAATACCATGGGCAGTTTTGGGCACCACAATATAAGAAAGATATAAAGCTAATAGCACAGAGGGCCACAAGGAGGATGCAAGATCTCGAGCGGAAGACACACAAAGAGCAGCTGAGGTCACTTGGTCTCTTCAGCCTGGAGGAGACTGATGGAGAGACCTCACTGCAGTTATAACTTTCTCATGAGGGGAAGAGGAGGGGCAGGCACTGATCTCTTCTCTGTGCTAACCAGTGACAGCACCCAGGGAAATGGCCTGAAATTGTGTCAGTGGAGGTTTAGATTGCACATCTGAAAAAGGTTCTTCACCCAGTGGGTGGCTGGGCACTAGAACAGCTCTCCAGGGAAGCAGTCACAGCACTAAGCCTGACAGAGTTCAAGAAGCATTTGGACAACACTCTCAGGTACATGGTGTGACTCTTGGGGTGTCCTGTGCAGGGCCAGGAGTTGTACTTTATGATCTCTGTGGGTCCCTTCCAACTCAGGATATCCTTTGATTCTATGATTCATTTAAGTTAGAATTTATATAAACATTTTCACAAGATGCCTGAACCTAGATTAAAGTAGAAACAAAAGAAAATACTGTTTACCACTCACTATTTTTAAACAGTTTGTTAATTGCTCATCTTGAAGACTGATGATTAGAAGTAGCATACGATTAACAATACTCATTGTATTTCCTAAAAACTGAGAGGAAACAAAGAGTAGAAAAGCAATGGGTGATACCTTCTGATGGTATCACTTTTATATGAAGAATTGAAACCACAATAAATTCCACAGTTAAAGGTTAAATTAGGTTATGTGTAGAAAGAAGACCAATAAAACACATTCTGAGAAAATAATGTACCTAAAAAATGTCCAGTTCTAAGACAAACATGAGTTCAGGGATAGCAAGCCACCATCTAGGCACTTTGGATCACTGAGACTATTAAGGGAATTGTGACAGGGACAACTGAGTGAAAAAACTCCAGAAGTTCAGTATGAGTGGCTTAGTATACAACAGTCTATGCATAATCTTAGTCACAAGTATGAAGCTGAATCCATGAAATACAGAAAACCACTTACTATACTGCCCCTGTTGCACAGTAATGTGTCCTCTGGCACTATTTCACACAGAAAAAAAAATCATGGAAATGGGTACATTTAATACAACTAGGCAGGTAAGTTTAGTTACCTGTATCCACAGGTGATCAGATTTGATCAGATATGATCAAAAAATCATCAGGGATAAGGGTCTTCCATTGTCCTTGATGTAGAAAGTTCAGTCTTTAGGATATTTAGTTAACTTCATACCAAAAATATTTAACTACTTTCCAACTCACTGTATAACCTCAACAAAGAAAAAAAGATGTTATCAAGTAGCTGAATCAGTTCTGTATAGCCATATGAACTGCAGCAAAGATACAAGGCATGGAAGGAAAAATATCAAAAAATGGGAAAAGAAAGAGGACAAAAGATAATATTGATCATTTTGATGACCAATTTATCTAAGTCCACACACAGGTTATCTAAATGTGATAAAAATCACATTCATAAAAACTCCAAGTGTCAGTTTGTGAAACAGAAAACATTATACCACCTCCAAGATGTTTCATTTCTACCAACACTTGCCCTTCCTAAATATCACTCTATTTTATCATGGTGACTGAATTTCAATGGACTTGCTAACATTAAGTAATGTATTAATAAGAATGGCATTAGTTTCCTAGCCTAAAACCAGCCCACTATTTGGATGCTGCCTGTCTATAACAAAGTGTCATATGAATACTGTGTAAGTGGCCAAATGCCTCTTCTGACATGAAGACTCCTTTTGAGATTCCCAGTGTCACCAGGAAAACTATGCCTTGTGGCATCCAAATAGACAAAACATAGAAACTGCTAAGAAAAACGAAAGGCTTCACAGTTTCTCTTTGAACAAGTAACTATTTTCCACAGAATCATCAAGTTACTAAATGCAAATCACAGCAGAAAACTGCTGCAAATTTCAATCCTGTCAGTGGATACGTGAATTTAAGGAAGAGGATGTAAGTATCATCACTATAGGGAAAAATTGCTGGGCTTTATTTAAAACATGCTTGAACTCAACATTTTAACTTGAACATTTAAGAGTGATTTCAGTCTGTAAGTTTTACATCTCTTGCCACCTGAAACTGGCGATCCAAATGTCTATAATAGCGCATTTGAAATGCTGAGTTATATTAATCTCATACTAACTATAGCAGTTCATTTTCAACAAATTTCTCAGGGTTTTTGCATATTGCTGAATAAATGACTCTGGAATTAGCTTACTTTTCTTGGAGGCATTATATGAGATTATTTCTTAGTCTCCTCCTCTTTGATTTAGTAAACATCTTCAGATAATTTATTAATGTTTTGGATATCTCATTCATCATCTATTATTACTAGTGTCATAAATTAGAGGAATGGAACAAAGCACTGGACTATATGTTTTTTCCATATTCATCAATAAAACAGCTACCTCTGTTAGCAAACACTCTGTAAAGTAGTTGGTTTATCCACTAAGATGAGATCAGGAGCAGTTTTTTAACTCAAATCCCAAAACACATTAGATTTATAGTATAAGAGGCTATTAAAGAAATAAAAATCAGGGCTTCACTTTAAAATAGAAAAGGGTAGGAAGAGCTGGTCTGCAAAACACAAAAGAAAATGTCAGACATTTCTATGTCTTCTAAAATACTCAGATGAATTAGAAGGTTGATGAACACCAGTTTTACCTGGAAAAATTGATTCATTGTTAAAAATGCTGTAATTTTGTCAGCATGTTATAAAACAGTAAAGAGAAGGAAAGATTCAACTAACAGAAATTTAAATGTCAACATTTAAATCAGTGGTAATATTGCTCAAGAAGACAAGTTGCCTGAACTGGTGGTAAGTAGGAAAAATTAAATCCCTTGTCTTTTTTCCTTTTTTTTTTTTTCTTTTTTTTACAATCCAAACACAAAGGACATTGGAAAATACAATTGTGAAAATGTCATAATATTTTCAAGATAATGGATATTAGTGGGAATCCTATAGGTAATAAATTACATAGCAGTATACTATTCTACATAAAGTACTTGAAAAGAGACAGAACTAACATTATGATGTAAACATTAACTACTGACTTTAAAAGGTCATTATGCCTATGTCATTAAATGACATATTTGAACTAAATCTGAATATCTAAAAATCAGTTTTTGTTGTTTTATGTAGAGACTGTTGATATATTTTGTACACATTCACTGTTTACATTCCTTTAATTAAATCTCTCATTAACACAAATCAGTATTTTGCATGATGTAACAATACTGCACTCACCTCTTTTCTGTTTGTTGGAAATATTTAAGCCAGGGTCGGGACTTCATCAATTGAATGAGATACAGAATTTAAGCTCTTATAATATAAAAAAGCTCCAAATCTTAGATTGGACGTGGATAAAATGCTTTCAATAGCAAATGTGTAGCTAATTTCTACAGGGGAAGAAACTCTTTCATCTCTAGGCATTACAGATTAGGTATCTCAGGTTCCAATATAACCTGAAAACAAGAAAATAAAATTTGCCAATTAAATTAAAAGTTTCTTACTGTACCACCTCTAATTCAGGACCCTCGTTATTTTCTTTATAGAACCTTCACTATCTGTAGCAACTGACGATTAATAAAACATACTTGTACCAATGCCTTTTAAAGCTAATTCAACTCAACAGTTACACTCTCCAATAGTTACAACTAACAGTGGAACAGAAGATTAACTATATGAGCTGCACCTTTTGTTAGTCTCCAGTTTGATAAATTTGGCAATGATCATATCCCTTCTTCAATTGACAAAGGCAGTTTGCAATCAAAAAGAACTTTATCATTACATAATGAAAGTAAGTTGTACCCTCTTTGTACTAAGGTGCACTTGGTTTGAGGACTTACATAAAGGGGAAAAGCCAATCCCTTCTCTGAGAGCAGCCATTTGCACTCTCTTATCTTTGCCTCATTTCAGATAAAATGCACATTGTCGGGGAAATGCTGAAAGTTAATCTTCTCTCTGAAAATTACGATATTCACCCATTAGTAGGTCCCCTGAATTCCATTTTCAGTCTTGGTGAATTTCCAACTTCTACAATGGGAAACTTTATTAGACAAGAGACTATAAGCATGTCATACCCAAGACGCCCAGCAGCAATCTGTAAGTAACAGGTACAAGATAATTCTCTGATGAAGAAGGACTTTATTGAACTGGTCTCCCATAACGAATGGAATTGCTCTAGCAAGTGAGGGAGTAGTCAAAAAAATGGAAGTGTTGGCAATGGCAACATTCCCACATGAAAGAGTTTCCTTGACTTAATGTTTGCAAACTATCTGAGATTTTTTTCCCTTCCTGTCTTTTTGCTCACTGAGTGAAAAACTTACATCTGCATGGAATTCTTAGGAGAACCTCAAATCAAGGAACATACATGGTTTATTTACTTCAGACAAACTTCAATATATTAACCTTCGGATGGCTGGAAAAAGGTTTTTCTTTTCCTCATCCCAAAGAGGAACTTCCTTATCTTCCTTACCTAAACTTTCTAACTATTCCTAACTTCCTTATCTAAAACTACAACAAATACGAGTGAAGGGTAACCTCATTATTTTCCAGATAAATAAGCAGGTAACCTGTTCTATATTCTGAATACACAGTTTCACTTGTTGGTGATAGATTTTAACATTAATTAATGACTGCACATAAGTACTGAAAAATCGTGGAAAGAATGCCTTAGCTCATCCCAGATGGAATGCAGAATACAAGAGTAAAATTTCCTTAAATAATTATGCCACCCTAAATTTCCTTTAACTCCTTCTACCTAATTCTCATAACTTTCAAGTCTGCTGAAAACATCATCAATGAAGAATAAGTTGCATGGTGAATAGACAGCAACCAACCACTGACACATAAACAAAAATAATATTTCTTTGGTTAGAACACAGAATAAAATTTAAAATCAATGAAATCTTGAGTTAGATAATTTTCTCTTTCTAGATTTATTTTTATTGTAGGTTCTGCAAGACACAAAGTTCTGTCTTCTTTTTAACATGAGATATCCAGAAGGCTTCAGATATTTATATACCTATTAGATAGGCTCAGCAGTTGCAAATGCTGACTTTTAACTTGATTTTAAGGGATATCACTGTTAGATTCTCTAATCAGAGAAATTAAATGAAATTTAAACTTTTGCTTCTCAGTAACACCATATCCTCTAAATTGTACTAGTACAATTGAGAACCTATGGTTGGACAGACGTATTTTTAAGCCCCTCATATTAGAACATTCATTCATGTAGTTGATCAGCAGCACATATGGTCCTGCAATCATCTAAAACATTTATCACTGGGACAAAAGGTCGAGCAGGACACTTGAAATCCTGTTACCACAAAGTAGTGCTTAAACACAACCACTTCCCAGGAGAACTGGGAAGATGGTATTCTGAATCAAGCAGACAGGTAGCAACGGAGGGCCAAGGATGACAATATCAGGACCAAAGACAAACCCTTCCACAGGGGACTGAGACTAATTCCCTTGACTCAATTATTACCACTCGTAAAGAAGTTTACTACAGCTACATGATTTAACAACTGTTAAACCAGCACTGCTAAATTCAGAATCCACTAAAAACATACTACAAATTGTCGCAAAGAAATAGGGCTTGTTTACTCCTTATTACAGTGTCAGTGACTCCAAGAGTTGATTTTAAACAACAAAAGCCTGACAGACGAAAATGCTGCCAGCTCTGTCAGACTCCTGGAAGAGAAAGTCAGGGCTCAAATGATTGCGTTGATCTTTGACTGAAACTGTAAAACAAGTCAGTTTCTTCAAAGCCAAACATAACACTGAAGCCAACAATAATGAATGTTTTAGTTTTTTCTACACAATGAATTTTTTTATGTCATAGCTCTAGAAGTTTTTAATCACACTAAAAAAGCACTAGCAAGGCAAATGTATATGACCCAGGCGCATAAGCAACCACAGGACTGGTTTTCCTAACTAGTATTTTTTCTTCTCTTACCTACATTCCAGTATCAATACTTCTTAATAGACACCCTCAAATTTTTAACCAGCTTTTAACCCACGTTTTCTTTCACTATCTAAATCGGAACAATAATTCACATTTGTTCACTGACTAAACTCCAGAGTATCTGTATTTTATTGGTCACATGGAAATTGTGCCCACACAGTGGAGTGCTAACCACAAAACTTCAAGACAAAACACTTCACTGACACAGATCAGAATCAAAAATTCATCCTATTTAAATAAAGCCTTAAGACACAGGATTTTACTCTTTTAATTTAAATAAAGGTAATTGAAAATACTGTGTTTACTGTTCAGAAGTGATTCTTAGTTATCCTTCCTGGACTCCTGATTCTCAGTATGACTTCTTACATAGATCTTCTCATTCCTTTTTTTAAAAAGTCTACATTCACTAAATCCCTCTCAATGTATATTCCAGTGTAATTTTATAGCATAGTTTTTAAGATTTCTGCTGATACTCATTAAAAATCAGATTCATCAATGTTTACTTTCTAATTCTAGACATAAATTTATTTGAAGTAAAATTTTAACCCACACAAAGGAAACTAATTTTTACATACTGCAGATGTCATAACCCCCACAGATGAGTAACAACAGAAATTAAGTTAATGACTGGAATCAGAGCCAGAAACACTGAAAAAAATAGTTTAATTTAACCGATTGCTGTTAATCTCTTCTTCCCACCTCTCACCTCCAGTAAATTTATCTTGATTATAACGATATTGGTCCGTTCAAGTTTGTTTAGCAGCAGGTCTTTCCATCACTGACATCAACAGTGAAGTCACTCAGGACTTACAAGTACAAATCAATTTTGTCTTCCTGGAACAAACCTTAAGCATCCAGAAGCTCAGGACCCCTATATTTGACTTCAGGAACTAAGTGCTTAGTAGGCATCTGGAAAGTAATGAATTACTTCACTTAGCCGTACCAGCACTTTATTATCCATTTTACGTAAGAATTCATAATGACAACAAGCGTATTGCTTGGCATGGAGCAAAACCATGCAGGCAACCAACAGATATTTCCTCGGACCCCTGTCAGATCAATTAATTTTGGTAACAGAGACAAATGCCTTGAGAACAGCGGACCAAGACAAAAGACTTACTCTAAAATGATAGAAACAGAAATGAATATATGCTGTGAAGAAGTGAAAAAAGTTTCAAAAATAATTCACTGAAGTAATTCTCTGTATCACCAGTAAAGCTGTTTTCAGTAATGTACAGCATGCTACACAATACTTTACAGGAAAATAATTTCATGACATCATATGCTTGCCAGAAAAAGATGGCATAGACTACCTATCCAGAATGCTTGCCATTACAAACATCCATTTCAGTTTAACAGAATAGAATTGTTTAGGTTGGAAAAAACCTTTAAGATCATCAAATCCAACCACACTGCCAAGTCTACCATGTCCAAGTGCCACATCCATACATCTTTTAGAAACCTCCAGGGATGCTGGCCCAACCAGTTCCCTGGGCAGCCTATTTCAATGCTTGACAAATCTTTTGGTGAAGAAATTTTTCCTAATATCCAATCTAAACTTTCCCCAGCACAACTTGAGGGTGTCTCCTTTTGTCTCATCACTTATTACCTGTATGCGCATCTGCACACAACTTCCTTTCAGGTAGCTGTAGAGAGCAGTAAGGTCTCCCCTGGACCTCCTTTTTCTAAAGGCTAAACAACCCAAGCTCCCTCAGCCACTCCTCATGCACTCCAGACCCTTCATCAGCTTCACTATCCTTCTCTGGATTTAGTCCAGACCTCAACAGTTTATTGTACACAGGATTTGAGGTGTGCCTTCACCAGTGCTGAGTGCAGGGGGACAATCACTGCCCTGGTCCTGCTGGTCACACTATTGCTGATACAGGCAAGGATGCCAATGGCCTTTTTGGCCACCTTAGCACCTACTGGCTCATGTTCAGCTGCTCTCAACCAGCATGCCCAAGTCCTTTTCCTCCAGGAAGCTTTCCAGCCACTCTGCCCCAGCCTGCAGCACTGCCTGGGCTTGATGTGACTCAAGGGCAGGACTCAGCACTTGGCCTTGTTGAACCTCAGACCACTGGCCTCAGCCCATCAACCCAGCCTGTCCAGATCCCTCTGCAGAGCCTTCCCACCCTCCAGCAGAACAACAGTCCTGCCCAACATGGTGTCAGCTGCAAACTTACTGAGGGTGCACTCCATCCCCTCATCCATCCCCTTAATAAAGGTATTAAACAGGGATTGTCCCACTACTGAGCTCTGGGACACCACTGTGATCTGTCACCAGCTGGATGTAACTCCATTCACCACCACTCTCTGGGCCTGGCTAGCCAGCCCATTTTTACCCAGTGAAGCATCTGCCTTTCCAAGCCATAAGCAGCCACTTTCTCCAGGAGAATGCTGTGGGAAAAAATGGCAAAGGCCTAAGGTCTAAGTAGACAACATCCAGTCTTTCCCTCATCCACTAAGCAGGTCACCTTGTCATAAAGAGAGATCAGGTTGGTCAATAAGGACTTGCCTTTTCATAAGCCCATGCTGGCTGGGTCTGATCATGAGGTTGTCCAGTACATGCCATGTGATGGCATTCAAGATGAATGTCCTAAAATTTACACTTTCTAACCTTAAATTTACAGAAACACTGCAAACAATACTTACTATAAAAAGAAAATAGATCAGTTAAAATCCAAAATCTAAACACAAAGCCAAGTCAACCATAAACAGCAGGAATAATGCCCATGTAATTTTTATATCTTATATTTACCAATCTTCTGTAGTTTTACTAATGTAAAATACATCAACTTAGAAAATGTAATGCAAAATTAACATTTTTTTATTATAAGGGATTATCATCAGGGTCAAGAGTTACACTCTGAATACAAATTTCCCATGATCTTAAAAAGAAAAAAAATAAATCTGCTGCATCTCTATCTACTAGACACATGACAAAATGTGAAACTTAGATCATTCAAGGATTATCAAGATACCTGTGTATTTAATTATCAGTAACCATTCAAAACTCTACTTATTCATTCATCCTCCTTTATTCCACATGCTGAACTAGAGACTCCTTGAATAAAAATTCCTACTTCACTGACTGTAAACCTGATCAAGTGAGTAAGATGTACAACTAAAACTAAGATACAAAGTTCTTAATAAAATGCAGGACTAATTTACTTTTACTTCTGTGAATTTCAAAACTTTTTTGTGCTCTCCTGGTTCAAATCTAAGAATGGACCATTTCATTAGCTGTAATAGAGAACCAGCTGCCATAACATTGCCATTATCCACAAATCAGTCACTGAGGTTAGCAATGCCTAACAAGCAGACTTTACAATCACAGAACCAAAGAATACCCTGAGGTGGAAGGGACCCATATGGATCACTGAGTCTAACTCCTGGCCCCGCACAGGACACATCAAGAATCACACCACGTGCTGTCCCAACACTTCTTGAATGCTGTCAGGCTTGGTGCTGTGACCACCTCCCTGGGGAGCCTGTTACTGTTCTCAACCACCCTCTGGATGAAAAACCTTTCCCTGATAATAAATGCAGTCCAACTACAGGACTGCAGGAAATTCCTGATGACCTATGGCAGCAGTACCAGTGTAGGTAAGAAAGCCCATGTGGTGAACAGAACAGCTTCATTCTTGGGTTTTTTTCCCCATGTAAGTAGACTTCAGCGCTGTTCAGGAATGACAGCAGTTTTCTGGGGTGAATGCTCCAGACACCTTCTTAAGATCAAGATTCATCGAAAGCAAAGAGATAATTTACTTATAATAGTATGCATATAGATAAGATTTACATATCTGATATAGAATTCTAAAATGCTTATATGTATGCACAAAACCTCTTATGCTGACTAAATATTGAAAATTTCCCAGCATCTACTATGTCTTTATGAAAGAGATGTAAATGGAAAAATAAACTTTTTTTTTTTTTAGATCTCTAGATAATTAAGAGAACAGGCGGTACTTGAAACACATTTCATCAACTGTCGTATGCAAGACAGATTGACTGACATAAGATCCACCACAGCTGAGTGGTCAAATATTTATAAGAACATATATGACTATTTCAATTAATGAATGAAAAAAGTTTTTCTTAGTCAGTAACACATCAACTTGCCTTACACCAACCTTACTGAACATTAAAAAGTGTGATAATCAGGTGTATAATGAAAAAGTCAAAGCAAAAAGAGAATTCAGTCTTGGGCAGAGCACGATTAGAGGACATCCAAATCAACTAAGTGAACGTGATTGTTCTAAGCCACGTTAAGTCTAAGACTTCCATTGTGCATAGTCAATAGACTGGGACTAAATTCAGATGCATTTATTCCAACCTAGTACAGTATTGGGGTTTATTTGCTTACACTTGGTGACAGATGTTTCCTTTTAGATTTCCTGCCAGTGTCATTCGGTGGGATCACAATGTGTACAATGGGGCAGACACTGAGGAGCCTCCTATGGTTACCAACAACTTGTCCTGTTTCCACAGAAAGGCATTTCAAATTAAGGTTCAAAAGGGCAGAGGGAAACAAAAATTCAGCTTTAATCTCGCCTCATTGTCATTCCCTCTAGATCTAGAGCCATCCACCATCAAGACGCAGCTGTATCACCCTCTTATTAGGGGCAACTAATTCAACTCAATCTTAGACCTGTTCAGTTTGAGAGGTCACAAAGCAATTCTCCTCAAGACATCAGATCAGCTTATGACACAGGGAGTTTTTGAGTTTATTTGTCTAGTTTTTTTCTTTTATCGCAGTATTAATAGAAAAACTAGTCTTTCAAAGACTATTGTAATTTATACACTCCCATGGATGCAGTAATACCTAGCATGGTTCAGGGCAGTCAGATGACCTGTGACCAGCTGTCATAGACAACAGAGGTTACAGCAGGGTGTTGAACTTTGTGTTTTTGCTCTAAGACAGTCCACTTCAGAAACACAGAAGAAGATAGATGGCACAGCTAGAGCTCTGAAAGGAAGATTTGAAAGCCAATGTCCAGCATGGAAGAAAAACCTTCTCTCACTTATGCAAGATGACAGATACCACTTAGATTTTTTTCATTTGTTTACCTGTGCAGGGAATTAAAAAGTCTACTTGCATTTCATTTTCACTGTCCTTTTACCTGCGACTTCAGGTCACTGTTATAATGGTGGCAGAGACTTTCAGAGGAATTGACAGTTTCTGAGGCCTCAGCCTCAGAAAACCGCTAATGTCACGTGAAAGTAAAAATACTTTGAAATATTCTGTTGAGTTAGTGAAACTATAAAAATGTATCTCAAGTTACTGGAAAGAGGTCAGTATATCAAGAGGGACTACATGGAAAGTCACAGTATCCAGACATAGCAGTGAATCATGACAAACCCAAACTAGCAACTAAAAGAAAAGTCTGGAATTGATACTTGTTTCAGTTCCTTCAAAACTAAGCAAAGTGAACAAGAATAAAATTGGCATGGCCATAACATATCACCAAGCAAAATTCTTAGCTGTAGACAGGAATTAGTCTCAAGTGAAACGTCAGTTAATTTACTGCTGTCAGTTCAGGATACATTGCAATGATGTAACTCAGGACTTTGAAAGATAAATTCTTTCAAGTTGAAAAAATGAAACTGCTACCCAACCTTCACTTACTCTGAAGTTAACCTGAAAAACAATTTTGAGAGTTGTCTGGTCAGGGCAAGTAAGAAACATTAGCTGAAATACCGTATTAGCAATTTGGAGACTTGCTGGCAACTTCAGTTTTTTTTTTTTTTAGATGAAAAATGCAGGTGGTATACTGAGCACATCAGAAAGTGTGTCAGCTTAATGTAATGTACTGCTACAGATATACTTCTTTCTATAGTAAATTGAATGTTTGAGAAAAATGAGAAATTCTTGACCACTTTTTCCTCTCAATATCAAATATATCTCTGTTACCCTTTTTACCACTCTGGTTCAAAACGAGATTGACATCAGCTTCTCTTCTTTTCCAATATATTCAGATCTCATCTGAAACTTAATTGTTGTTCTTGTTGTTTTATGTAAGACCTATACACATAAGAGTCAATGTGCCTACACTTAAAACAATTTTCATTTACCCCACTTACTCATGAGATTCAACTTGCCTCCCAGTCAATCCATGCAGTGCACAGTTTCTAAAATGCCCATCTCACTGGTTGCCAAAGTTTTCAATAATTGTAAAGACAGTCCTCTTCAATGATCAAGCTTCTCATCAGCAATTTTTCGTTATTCTTCTTGTTTGCATCTTTATCTCTGCATACCATTATACAGTAATGGAAGACCACATGAGTAAAAACCCCTGTAGAAGCCTGTCCTTCACTACTACTACAAAATAGAGTGAGCCAATACAATCTACTTCAATACCTTTACTTGTAGTGTACTTGTTCCCACATTTCTTTTCTAGTGAGCAGTTATGTGGTGCTTAGCTGCCTACTGTGGTTAAACCATACCACCACCCTACAATTATTTCTGTTGGATCTCCTCACAGCTTGAAAACACAGAAGGAGGGAAGCTTGACATGCTCAAGAGTCAGGCAAACAAAATGTTAAGGTGTACTCTCTAAAAAAAAAACAAAACAAAAAAGAGTAATGGCCAGGTCAAGACACACTTTGTGTGTCATTTGGTTTGATTTTATTCCATGTTTCCAAAAGGTGGAATCTTAAAAGAATGCTAGCTTCTTTCATGCTTAGGAAAAGTCCACAGCTGCAAGCATTATGGCAAAGTAAAAACGCAGAAGGAAAGAGGGATCTAAGATAAATGCTCTTTGCTAAAAAGAGATTAAAAAAAAAAAAAAAGGAAAAGAAGACTATTAGACTATTCAATGCCGGTTAATAAGCTTTATACTGAAGGTTTCCTCTAAGACCCACTGGTTTAAGTCCTTGTCATCTACTTTCTATCCACATATTGTTCTTTCTCAAGCTCATATGGCTTGACCTAGGGTAGTCCATTACTTCTGGAAGAAGACAGTATGAATCTGAAGCTTTTGAGCATAACAAAAAATGGAAGATTACCCCAAGTATCACTGACAGCTAATTCAAAACACTGGCAAAAGACTATCTGTATTAGGAGGTATCTAACATGCTTAGGGACTAAATGATAATTAAGAGCAGCTCTACAAGACTAAGCACTCCAGTCAACATACAAAAATTATAGCATGAGTTTAACAACACACTTTTATCCCAATCTGGGTAAGTTGTTACAAGTAGTAAAATTACATTCATTCAGCCCATATTTGCCCTCTTCTCAGATAAAATTACTCACAGTGGAAATTATAACCATGACTGATCATACACTATTACTGTAAATTAATGTAAAAATCTAGTCTCCCCCAACAGCAATTAAACAGCAACAGTTCTAACACTCTAATTCCTGGCATATGTCAGTTTTGAATACTTGAATATTGACTTATAGGTAGAACTATGGATTTTTCATCTGATATTCAAGAATTTTGATAGTTTATTTAAAAATCGCTAAACACCAGAACAAAAATGTTTAACATAACAAAAAACAAGTTAGGACTTTCTCCAATCACTGAGACTTCAGGAGTGCTATTAAAGTAACATAGCATCTCAGCAAGATTTCAACAGTTAACAGTGCCACTTGTTCATTCTGTATGTGTACCTCAAACCACCCTAGTTGTGCAAAATGTCAAAGTGGAGTAGCTGCTACTGTCCTTTGCTCCTCCCCACCCAGTTTTGTAAGGACTGAACCTTGTGATGAATTGATTGTGACTTTGTCAGTAAAGACAGCATGACTGCACCAAATACATGTCTGACATAATCATTATCACCATCTATAGTTACTAAGATTTAACATTAACTTGTATCTGTCCAATATGTGCCTCATTTCTTCTCAGACACTAATTCCCCACATTTCACCCCAAAGAATATACTCAGGCTCAAGGGAAAAGTTACAAGAGATAAAAAGACTGGGCAGCTTTTCCACCTCTGCAAACTGAAGTTTGACACTATCTTGAAGGTGATCTTCAAGCCATCAAGTTGAAGTTGAAGCCATCAACTTCAGTGGTCAAAGGTGGGAACCAAAAGCAATCAGCAGACTGCCTGGGTCCATATACATTTCTGAAAAATGCATAGTATGAAACAGGCCACAGGCAGCTGGCAATCAGCTGAAAATGCAGCAGGCACATCCTACCTTATACATATCTCATTCCATCTATCCCTTAAATCTCTTTCCAATTCCCTGACTTGCAATGGAGCCTCAACTGTCATCTTGCACCTAAATCAAGCAATCCATAAATCAAGACTCATGGGAAGTATAATAAATAAGAGTTGGGACTACAGCATCAATCCAAAAATCAAAATAGTCTTCTATTAGGCAAAACTGACCCTGACTACAGAAGGTAATCTTGTAAGAAAGGGACCAAGTGTACAGTATTTATACTGTCTTATAGTTTTTTCACAAATCTAGATAGGAATGAATTTTTAGTTTGAAAAGAGAACTGCCTGAAACAAACTTACTTAAAGTAATACACCAAGTAACAACATAAAATTTCAAAGGGCATTTCACAATGACGTGTTTCTCTAGAAAATTGTGAAGTAAATTCACAAACAAAAGGTGAATTTTACCCTCATTCATAAAATGTCCTCATTTAGTTCTAACTGGCTGCTACCTTTGAAAAGTACACTTGAAAAAAAATTCAGCAAGTCTTAACTGTAATGCACACACTTCAACGATCTAAAATGATAGGGTATTTTTACTCCTTTAGTTTTATTTCTCAAGGCACCAACTTCTGACTGAATGCTTTAAATGTGTTTTATACACCATGAACATATACCACTCATGTTTGGAAGAAACATTTCGACTGACTGGGGCATGAATTTCCTCCTATTACAGGAAGTCAGCAACTTCCTGCCTGTTGCACTTTCCTCTACTTGTACTCACTCATTATTCTTTCATCCAGCCACAAACATTAAACTTACAGGTATCCAGATTTCTGCATACTTGAAAATAAAAGAATATCGTCAAAATTATCTGCTACATGTTTTCACGAAGCAGTAAAACTAGCAGGAACAACCAGTATAAGTTTTATGTACAAATGTGAATCTACAGTGAAAATCAAAGGAGCTCAAATTTTTGTCCCATTAGCCTAGACTGCTCAACACATTGTACATAAAGGTTATGGGGTATAATGAACTTTCAAAGGTATTGCCACAAGCAGCACTGGGTTTAGTCTGAAAAAAACAAACCAAACTATATATATAAGAATTGCCCAGTTACACATTTGAATTTATTAACGTCTCCCCAAAATGTGTATATTTATTAGCATCAAAGCCCTAAGCGTAAATGATGTGAAAAAAATGGGAAGTCAGGCTCAAAGGAGGAGAAGCACTATGCTACTGACTCATGAGTAACTGAAAAACAAGCAAGGCTCCCACTTTTTTTTTTTTTTAAAGTATGTGGTGCCAACAAAGGTAACAGGCTGTACATTCTGCAGGTGCCCAAGTCACTGTTCTGACAGCACAGTAAAGTTTTATAGGAAGCAGGACATACAAAACAAACATGAGTATCAGCAGAGAGCCACTTGTCTCACTATAGAAATTAATAATGCCATTATCATTCCCAGCACAATTATCAAATAACTTATCTGATAACCATTAAGAGAAACTAAATGTTTACTTCCATTTGTTCCATAAGCATTAGTACTATTCTCCTTGTATAACAGAAACCCTGAATTGGTTTGGGTTCTAAGGGATCTTAAAGATCATCTAGTTCCAATCCCTCCTGCCTGGAGCATGGACACCTTTCACTAGACCAGACTGCTCAGGGGCCCATCCAGCCTGATGCAGAACACACCCATGACGGGAACATCCACAACTCTGGGCAACCTGCTCTAGTGCCTCACCAGCCTCACAGTAGACAATTTCTTCCTAATACCTAAAGATACCCTATTGCAGTCTGAAGCCATCATCCCTTGTCCCACTGTCCTAGGCTGACTGTACGATGCTTTTATCCTCATTTGTCTGTTTAACCCAGAAATAAGTTTTGCCCCTTTAAGACTGGATCTGAGAGTGAAGGGGGTAGAAGGAGAAGCAGGTGGTGGAACATCTGAAGCAGTTGTTTTCAAACATAGAGATAACACCTTCGGTATTCCTTCTCCTGGGCTCTGTGTTGCCTGCATGGACAGCAGAGAGCTCTCTTTTGTTTTTTTTTTCCTTTTTTTGCTTCTTGGTTGGTTTTTAATTTTTAATTAGCTGAGGCCAAAAGTTTTTGGGACTGTTCTGCTATTTTCGATCCAGGGACACCCGGCCCATCGCCTGGGGGCCCCCCAAGCTGCACTGCAGCTGGGATGCTGGGCCCAAGCCTCGGAGAGGGAGAAGAAGAGAGACTTGGGCCTTGGAGAGACTGAGACTGAGAGAAAAGCCGGGAACACACCCATGGGAAGGACTTTCTGAATTTGCCATCTCTTCAGAACGGCAAGAGGTTTTATTGTGTAGTATTGTTCATTCTTCATGCTTGTGGGTGTTTTGTTTGTTAAATAAANTGCTTGTGGGTGTTTTGTTTGTTAATAAATAGTTTTTTCCACTTTTTTCCAAGGAAATCTATTTCCCAAACCAGCTGGGGGGAGGGGTGTCTTGGATTTGCTCTTCTGGATGGACCCCTTCGGAGGTTTCCTCCCAGATTTGCCCTAAACGAGGACACCCACTCACTGCATGTCTTTCTAAAAAAATCCCTCTTCAGCTTTCTTGCAGGCCCCTTTTGGGTCCTGGAAAGCCATTCTAAGGTCTCCCAGGTGTGTTCTCCTCTCCAGACTGAACAGCCCCAACTCTCTCACCCTCTCTTCACAGAAGTGCTCCAGCTCTCTGGGTCATCTTCGTGGTCCTTCTCTAAACTTACTCACGTCAGTTATACCTTGCTCAGAGTAGATATAGCAGGTTCTGTTTTATATCTCTTTCACTCTATTTATCAAACTTTTCTTACATTGCTTACTATTTAACATGTTTCAGTTACTTTTAATTTCTCCCATTTAACCAATGTATTTACATTTTAAGATTTATTCAACATTTTTCAATGCACTCCTGTATAACAGTGATGAGAAAATATAAATTCTGGGTTTACTGAATCTTCCCCTTTGAGTTGTTGTTTGGCCTTGAGTAAGTTGCTTTCCTCTCACTGAAAATTATTAATGCTATTTTCATTTATAGGTGAAAGGCTCTACAAAACTACTAAACATTAACCATGAATAATCCAGATGAAGTTTAGTTAATAACAAGGTACAAGAAATCAAAGTATCAACTTGACACTAGATCCTCTTATTCAGTTTTATATTGCAAGCAAGCATACTGACATATGCACGCTAATGAAATAAACATGAAACATACCACCTGAGGCTTGAAAGTCTCTAGTTTTAAAAGAGGCCCAACCTACATGGGAAAGGTCAGTGGGAACACTGACAAAAACTTTTGAAGCAGAGATGAGAAAAAAAACTAGTAACTTTTTAAAAGAATAATATTCATTTTGAAAGAGAATCTGTTAAGGAAGATCAGAAAATACAACTACAGTTTTTCAACACTGCTGCTTGTCAAACTTCAATCAGTAAAATATAGGCAGATCTTTTGCCAAATATAAATGTTGCATTACTGTGAACAATGACAGGTAGGAAAAAAAAAGGGTTGAGGAAAGAGTGTGTTTATCCACATAATATTGGACGCAGGAGCACTGGTCACATCCACCACCGCTAATAGAAAATATCAGGACACAGAATACAACCATCTTCATCAACACCATGTGAAATAAATTAAGTTAGAAAATATAACTAAATGGCCAGCATGCTGGCAAATCAAAGTGTCTGTTGACACATCCAAAGCATAGCAGATAAGAAATGATTATCAGTGTTGCTCAAGTAATGACTGAGCATTAAGCTACTCTTTAACAACTGAGGAAAGAGTGCTGAGCATAACACTGGGAAGGTGGATTATAAACGCAGCCTTGTAAAATTAGTAAAATAATTACATATTACCATGGATAATGAAAACATCCACCTATATAAAATTAACTATCAACAAGAAAATTATTATGGCTAGCAAAACTCAGGATCAGCATTGTAAACCCTTATAAACTGAAAAGAATTTAAGGAGGTCCATAGTATGGCAATTAATTCACAATTGGAAAGGTTTTTGTAATTTAATTTTAAAAATCTGCTGCTGGCCGCTAAGTCACAAAGCAATGGCCTGGATGACAATTTATCTGACAGCAGGTACAATTCTTACACTAACATTACAGTAAAATCTAAATGCCAAAAATTTACTTCTACCATTCCAAAGAAACTCTTTAAAACTTTCAAAAATTTCCATCCCTTCTCTAAATTTGTCTATTCTCCATGTACATCACACAACTATACTTCTTCCCAACAACAAAAAGAAAAGGCCAAAGGCCGACTTGTGTAAAACCCAGAGACTACATAAAAATAACATTAATTATGAAGCAGGCACAATCCAGGTTTCAAGAAACATCATTCAGACATTCATTACCTGATAGTTCAGAACCAAAGAATCCTGACGGTATGTGGGCCTAAGGGTTAAATAGAACAGCTCACTCAAAAGGTGGTGATAGTAGAGGTCTGTTACATTAGCTCAAACTAGAGAACAGTAGGATTTTTTTTTTTTGGTAAGCCCTATTTTTAATGTACTGAAAGAAAAAGGTGAAACTGAAGTCTAACACTGAAACCTAGTGTCTCAGGATCTTAAGCTACCAACAGAAAAAACATCCATTTAAAAGAAATTATTAGCAGAAATTTTCTAACAGCACTCACCATAACCAGAGGAATTATCATATATTCCCTTATCATAGCTACAATGAGTAAGTCACTGGAGAAGACATTGGGCCTAGCCTAAGAATTACTGATCACGATCAAATTACATAGCCAGATAGAGATTACTAACTTTTATATAAACATACAAGGTACATTGATGCTCATATTCCTGAGTTTTCAAACTTTCACAAGCTAAAAAGTGCTATGAATAAAATTAATTAGGAAGAAAAATCTTAGACAGGAAAACATGAAAATAGAAACTTCCCTAATGGCTTTTATCTTTGGTCAGGAAATTCTACAGCTAGCAAAAGGACAAATTATGTACCATTCTAGCTACAGCTCAGCCTAGTTTCTCAAAACCTGGCGTTTTTTAAAAATAAGATATTAAAAAAATATCAAGGATCAATAACTTAAAACAGGGGAGGCTGGATCACCATCAATATAAACTACTGTTGCAGAGTGTAGAAGAGTGAGAGACACAGAACATCCACCCATGACACCACCAAGGGTGTTAGGAACAAATACCACCTCAACAATAACAGAGGCCCACAACTAGAAAGAAGTGGCACAAGTGTTAAAAATTGTGAAGACAGATCAAAAATAGTCAATAAATACTTTCATTCTATAGTTGGAAAGATTCAAAATGGTATAATCGTATCACATTATATTGATTTTCCTTTCAACTCATTTGTTAAGCAGATGTTCCAGATCAGATGTTAAAAAACATTGTGAGAAAAACATTTTAAATCAGCATACTTGTTAAACTTATCTCAGAGTCCTAGAGTAGTCAGCCCAGCAAATCTTTGATCTGCTGATGCTCTTTTAAAACTATGTATTTTAAAATGTGTATGTGGCTTTAAATGTTAGGGACTGCCGCCATGCAGAGGAGTGAAAACACAGTGTCAAAGGGACAAATCAAGTTTAAGGCAGCCTGATACGACAAAGAATTCAGATGAGATAACAAGAACTAAGGAAAGACAGATGCATTCAAATGTATTCAAACAATAATTGCATGCCTTATTTTTAAATAGTGGCAAAGATGAATCACTGAAACAAGTCTTCCAGAAAAGTAAATGGTAGATTCTCAGTAACTTGATACACTTGGAAAAAAAAAAAAAAAAAAAAAAAAGCTTAGCCAACCGCAAGTTCAGAAATCAAAACCCATTGAGACAAGAACTGATGCTGTAATACATTTAAGGTGAACTGTTTATGTATTAAGACAGATGCAGTACTTAATGCAAGTCAACTTCAGAAAGCACATGAACTTTTCACATACACAACTGGATTAATTAGTAGCATGGTAATAATGGTCTTTAATAAACCTAAAATAACAATTTGCGAGCCCATTAACGGAACAAAAAAGCCCTCCAAATTAAACAGTGCAGAAGGATAATGTTGGGATTTTTTAAACAGAACACTATGGTATTGTCTCATTTCTGTTGCATTCAATTCTGCACCAGTGACACCTGATTCTTCCTACAATTTCCAAACTATTTCCAAAGAGACTTCAAGTCGTGTTACGAGTCAGTGCTTTTGGGAAATCTACATCTAACCATTAACAGAGGCAGAATATCCATTTCTGTTCTATTTGGTAACTCATCAACCTTTATCCAAAATAAATGCTAAATGTTCAATGTTCATCTCCAAGGTCCAGATGTCATTTGACTAACTGTTCCAGCTTGGCTTTTGCTATTACAGTATAAATATGGTCAACTGTTTCTCCTCAAGGACTGTCACACATGGATTCATGTAAGATTCAGAAAAAACATTCTTTTTTCTATTCAGTGTCATTAAACAGAGCAGGAATTAATAGATTACAATGGGGGACCTCAAAGTACATCATTTGCAAGTTCCTTTTGTGAAAGTAGTTGATCACAGAAGCTGCAACATCAGAAAAATGATGTCACTTGGGTAAGTGATAAAAACATTCTGAAGTAAAACACAGACCACAGTGACAACCTTCCTAAAAACTGGAAATGGTACCAGCTATGCGTTTTGGAGGTCAAAACAAGAGTTCAAGCCTCACTAATGTAACAACCAAACAGAGTCAAGCAACTCCTTCGATCATGTTTAACAGTCCTCCTCCTCCTCTTCCTCCTCTGAAACCACAGCTCACCCAAAGATGTGTGTTTTTATAGACTACAGACTGAACTGCTTTGGGCCTTTTCTGGGGCCAGAAGAAAAAGCACAAAAAACCTACAGCTTATTTGCTTCAGAGCAGTGTAGAGCCTAAGTCAAACAATTTAGATAACATACCACATTTGCACACAGCAGACATCACTGGCTCCTGATCCAAAATGCTCTTACACGTGCTAATCAACAAAGCCTCCAATGGACTAGGAACTGATTATCTTAGAAACTGTCTATCCTCCACAATTCTCCACAACAGCTGTTGTCAATTACAGCAGCATACCTAACAGTTTAAGATAAAACTCCTAAGGATGGAGCGCAGAGTAAACTTTCTAAGACTTCATCAACAGAATTCCTTTCAGGGCAAAGTGTAAACCAGTTCTTTGCACAGCCCTTCCCCAGTGAAAAATGAAGTTGCAATAGCAACAACAACCTGGAGACAGCAAAGACGATCTCTACATTAGCATAAATCATAGGCAGGCAGAGAATGTGTAACACATTTCCTCCAAATCACATTTTTCTTGCACATCAGTAAAAAGTAACAACATGTAAAAGATTCAAGTGCAAACAAAAGAGAAAAGCACAATGTTCAAGAAAAGCCAACATGGTTATGTAAAGAAGGAAAAATGAGAGAGGAATGCTCTCACATTTCTCAAAGGTAAGTGCCCTTCTCACAGGTGGCAAAGTAGTTTCAGAAAACCTCTGAACCAATTTTGTGTGGCATGTGAGCTTTGCTAATATTGCAGCTAAAACAGAAAAACTGTTTGTAAACATCAAGTTTCTGGCTTTTCTCAGATTTACAAGAAGGTGAAAGGAAGCAGAGCATGCAAGAATCTCATCAGTTTAATTAGTCATTGAACAAAGCCACCAGTTCAAGCCTTACTTATTCACATTCCCATCCAAAAAGCTGGAGAACAGCCTCTTGTTTTCATCCCACTAACAAAAGGATGCCATTAGTATATTTTCAAATGTTCAGTTTTCATTTGACTTTACCACATCCGTAGTACTGAAATTATGAAGCCATCATAAAATCTAGTGTGGGGGCAAAATGCATCATCTTTCCAGTAGGCACTTACACATCTAGTAACTGTTCATGTTCTCATACTCTGCTATGCACTGAAATTCACCATGCAGGTTCACAGCCCAGACAGCTTCAGTTGTTGGCTCAATAGCAAAGTTGCCAATTTCAAGTAACAAAATTTACAAAAAAAGTTTTGAAATTCACCAGTTTATTTGGAATAGGCTCTGTTTGTTTACTGGACAGTATGAACTTATTTAATCACAGGATTAATTTTAACAATTTCAGCAATTGCTACTATTTATATACATCCATATGACTCTTGGGTACAGCATTTAGGCCAAACATGGGCCACGTGTGTCAGTTAAAAAAAAAGTCTGACAAGTAGTAATCACAACTGCGTTAACTCACAATTACAGTTAGTACACTAACAAAAAGAAAAAAAGGACTGGTTTCAAAAATAGAAATAATTTTCACCCACAAACAATGTAATTTTCTTATTGCCCACTTTTAGATCTTACAGTATTTCAGCCTCTGAGTTGCAAATGTAACAGTGGATGATGATTTAGAGAGAGATGGGATCTAGGACTAATTTAACTGAATGTTTCATGAACCTCAAATTCTTAAAATATTTTCAATAACAACAACCAGCCCACATACAATTGGAATGTATTTTGGAATCTTTAGTTTCCACAGTGTAAGTATTATCAGTAAATAGCTGAACTAATGTGTAACAAGTAACAGAACTGACAAATAACAGCTTTAATTGAGTTTCTTCGGTCTGAAGAGACTTATGTGGTGCTTTTTAACCAAGTTTCAGAGCTTTGTAAGGGAAGGTTACCAAGATTACTGAGAGTCAAGTGGAGAATGGATACTGTGGAGCTGAGTGGCAGAGCTAGAAGTGTATTCTTTTCTCCCAAGTGCCATCCCAGTACATTTTGTACATGATTCTTTCACATGTATACCTCTTTCATGAGTATACCACCAAAGCAACGCTATGCCAGCATGATGGAACAACTGTTTCTTAAAAGCAAACCATAAAGCCTCCAGGATGTGCAATACCACAGGGCATGTAGCTAAACTGAACTACTGATGGGTACAGTACAGCAATCTCACTGTATGAAACTCTCAAACAGCTAAAATGTGTTAATTGCAGCCCTTACACAGAAATGCAAACTTGTACACCACTTGAACTGCTGTCTCCCAAAGAAAAACTTGTGCGATGGTTAAACATCTACCACTGATGGCAATGGACAGCTAGCACAGACTGAGTCAGATAGGTAAGAACAAGGAGGTAGAGAGGCTCTGGGGCAGGAAAACTGGAGGGAAGGCAAGCTGCTTCTAAAAATTCTTTTTTGAAAGCCTGGAGGGGAAAAAAACTAAAATAACCATGAAGACCTTCAACTTCCCTCTTCAGCCATCGGAATCACCAACAACAATTAAA
>VZTR01027743.1:117350-127639 GCA_013400775.1 Chaetops frenatus | reverse complement strand
AAGGGCTCCCTGCCCGCCCGCGGGGACACGCGGTGGCACCGCCCCGCTCCCGCCGCGCAGGCGCCCGAGCCCGCGGCCGCCCGGCGCCTGCTCCCTGTTCTTGCTCCGTGCTCCCGCTGCCCGCTCCCGGCTGCGTATGCCCGCCGGGGCTGCGGGTCGCCTTGCAAGGGGGAAAGGCGAGCGTGAGCCTGCCCTCGCGGCTTGGCCGGCGCCTGCTTCTCGCCGCCCGCGCCGGGCAGCAGCAGAAGGGCGCCGGGGTGGTTTGAAATCGGGAGGGTTTGGGTCTCTACGGGGCCTTTCGGCCTCTGGAGGAAGCCCGATTTGTTTGTATTTACATAAAGCGTGCGTAGAGTGTAGTTACCAGTCACGCAATGCGTGGTGAGGGTGGGGGGGAAGGGGCTTAAAATGAAGGTAATTTAAAGTGAGTCCGTAACATCGCTCCTTGGGAGCGGCTGGCCGGGTTCAGACCGCTTGGGAAACGTACCGGTGGAAAGGGTCAAGTGCCGGGCTGGAGCTCTGGGCGGCCGGAGGTGGGTGCTGCCCGCCCGAGGCGCTCGTCAGCCCCAGCGGTTTGGGTCACTGAGCGCGGCCCTACAGACCGGCAGCAGCTCTCGGGGACAAACGCGGCGCTTCCTCAGCACACTTGGATGGCTGGCACGCGGCTGAGATCAGTCAAAAAGATCACTTAATCAAGTTTCGGGAAATCCGCTAAACCTGCGGTTTGCTTGGCATCGGCCCTTCATTAAAAATCATGAAGGAATGTGAACAGAGGAGCCCCAAGCACGGAAGAGTTAATTTTTCTTACAAAAAAAAGCCTGCAAGGGGTGTATTTATGCAAGAGTTTGAAGGTGTTGTGAAGCGCCTTGTGACTTAGGTTGCTCCTTGTGACCGTTTTATAGTTTTTCTCATTACATGTGGTGATGCAGTAGGTATCCAAGCTTTTCTTTGGAGACTCCACTACTAGACAGAAAGAAGAAACTGGAGACATGCTGTATTGTAGATGGTAGCTGAAGCAGACATACTATTTGAACCTGCACCTTGGGAAACTAAGCCTGAAACTGGCATGTTTTTAGAACATGTTTCAAGGAAAATAGGAAGAAAGAGATACACCTAGAAATGAAATGGGAATAAGACTTTTTAATAACAATTTCATTATGAATGTATGGTAGATAATCTTTGAAGACATTTCTCATAACTCCCTTGATTCCCAGAAGGGAACTTTTTAGGTTTTTGGGTAATTTCAGGGCAAGATAATCAGTCTATCTATGTGGTTTTGCCCGAGAGGAAATCTTAACTCCATGTCAGTCTACAGATGTTTTTGATTCCCAGATGTTTGATTAAGAAAAGAGAGACCAGAGTAGGTTCCGGCCTGCTGATGATAGTGTTTTACAGCCATACATTTACATTTTTTGCTACATCAGATTGTTTAAAGTATAAGGAGCCATTTAAAGTTAAACTGTTGGTAGGTTTAAAATTAAAAAGCTCAGGACAAAAAACAAATGAAGACTTGAGAATTTCCTTGCATGTCTGTATATCCATTAGTTTCAAACACATAATTTCATTTTCTGATTGTCTCTTCATACATTTATTTTGTGTCAGAGCAGATATTGATATTAAAAAAGCCAAGCAGTCAAGCATATAATTTTTTTCTAGTAATATTATATTTTGAATACCTTTAACAGCTCAGTGATGAAAATGCGATTTTGTTCAACACAGGGCATAGCATTTGGTTTAGAAATAATACAGCCACCTACAGTCGGTCTGTATATATCACAGTGACCTGTCCACTATGAATACATGGAAGTCCCTACTTTCTGGTTTTTCAATACAGTGCATTTTAGATAAGAATATATGCAAAAGTAGCATGTGCTTGGGAGATGAAATGGCAGCCTGAAGAATTATAGCACATAATGTGTTGAAGATATGGGTGTATAGATGGGGCTCACTGGGTAAAATTTGTATTGAAAGTATCAAGACCTTTTCTTTATAAGCTTGCAGATTTGGGCTCCTGCTTAAAAAAGCGGAAGTGTGCACTGCCTTTGACACATATTCCCTTTGTGTCCTCAAGTCAGGCAATTGTGAGTTGTCTAAATAAATACTGGAGTAATTATATGAGCATAGGATATCTAACTGTGTCTGCGCTTAGGGGATGTCTTAAAAGATTTGGCCCTCTCAGTATTCTCAGTATGAAAGTTTTCCCATGGAAAATAAAAGCTGGAACAAAACCCAGCAGGAAAAACAACAGCAGAATCTGCCAAAAGTAGTTATTCTTGTTTCATTGGCAATCAATTGTTAGGCTAATCATAACACTTAGCATGCCATTTGAAGCAAGAATGGAGGTTCCACCCCTAAATTAAAACATTGCAAGGAAATTAATCCCTTCTACTTATGCACCAATAAAGAGAAAAAGAAATTCCAAATATTACTAATTTCTGCATTTTGAAGATTATGGAGGGTTAAGGTCAATCTACGTAGTTTATGTTCACAATACATCCTACTGCAGAGTCACAAGTAGAGGTGTGTAAACTTCATACAGGTGAAGAAAATAATGTTTCTTATATTAGGTGTTGACTGAAAGATTCTTGAGGTTACAAATATTTTTAAAATTTTACTTAGCTGTGCATTGCAACTATGAAAAATCTTTATATTTAGTTATGTTATTAGTAGCATTCTTCATTTAAGTAATCTGATCTGTAATCTAACTACGTTTTAAACAAGTTCTTCACATCTCACATGTAAGCAGTATACATAGCAAAAAACACATATGTTTCTTGCTAGCATTTTGGTTTCTGAACCTCGGGAGCGAAGAGAGTAGCCCAGCTTCATTATCAGCTGTAGAATAAAGCCATTACATGCACGTGAACTAATTATTAAATTTAATATAGTTTGAAAAAGTATAGTATAGATTTGCCAATTGAATAAAATATAATTCCTGACTTTTGCTCTTAGTTAACTCATGCAAACAGAATATAAACAGAATATAAAAATTCCCACAGATTTTTAGTATATATTTATGTGAACTATATACAAAGCATTTTATTGAATGTATATGTATGCATGATTGCATTCATATACAAATGTAAAAATATATATACACACATTAGTTGTATTTTGAATTGTTATAGCGTTTTGTTTGAATTTCACTTTTAGGCCATAATCCAGGAAATTTTGAAATCTCAGGTATCTTGAGAAAATTTCAAGGAAGTTTTTATAAATGCAGTTTCTCCCATGAGTCAAATAAAGCTACACTCTTCTATCAACTGAATTCCCATAGAGAAACTGGGAAATATTTGTGGAATACTTCTGTCATTTCTAGACCCTGCAGTGAGATGTTTTCTATACACAGCCATTAAGAACAATGTTATATTGATTTTAAACTTGATAAATTTTCTTCCAGTAGGATCTGCTTGACACCATTGTCAGCTTGCAGTTTCCATTGTAACTATTCACTTAATCACTCTCACGTTCTGCTTTTGTACATTATTTTAAAATACTTACCAATCATAAGGAGAATAATTGCAAGTTTTGTTCTGTCCTTTCCATTCTCCACTTGAACCTTCTTGTGCAAAAAAGTAACCTAATTTTTCCTCTGAATTGTAATAAGATTTGGCCATAGATATTTACACCATAACTTAAATGGGTCTTAAATAATTTAAAAATCCTTGGGTTTCATGGAGCTTAGGTAAGCTCTTTGTGAACCTGTATGCCAAGTGATACGATTCAGTATAATCCTGCTATTATTAATTACACTTCTCAAATAACTAACACAACATACTGTGTCTTCTTCCAGTAGAGAACCAAACATCTCATGCTTTCTCAGTAAAAAGCATAGCTTGACATACTGATGGTTGTGTCAAACATGATGAAATGCATCATGGAAGTTTGACAAAGACGCATGACTTAATGTGTTCTGAAAAAATCTAAAGGAATCAAGGAAAATGGAGAGAGCAAGAGCAATAAAGACTAATGAACTACTGTTAGAAAGAATAAAAGGAATCATGTACTCCAGATTAGCTCAGTTAAAATTTGATATGTGTGATACTTCCTCTGAAACATGTCAAGAAACCAACCTGATCTTGTAACTCACAGTGCACCAGCACAGAATCATATCAGCATAATGTGGTGTACCATGTAACTGTTGGCCCAGTGCACCAAGAGATGGAGAAACTGGACAGAGCAGAGCAAGGCTATACACAGATTTAATGGAGAAGGGCAAAAAGAAAATAAAGTGGATATCAGAAAAATGTTCTTTCTGAGAATATCCAAAAATAAACCACGATTCCTGTGAATATGAGTGACCAGGGCAACATTTTTGCATGTGGTGCCTTTGGTCCCAATTCAGGCAAAACCATCCATCGACACTTAAGTTCCATTGATTTCAGCAGAGCTTAAGTGCTTTCCTGAATCGAGGCTAATTAAGTGCATCACATACAAATACTTGTGTGCATAAATTGTTTACAGGATTGGGGCTTTAGGGCTTGTCTAAACAGAGACACTCAGGAAAATTAATCCAAATTAACTAAAGGTATGAATTTAAAGTGGATTAGTTAAACCACATTAAACCCCAGTGTGGACTGGGGTTTAATGTGGTTTAACTAATCCACTTTAAATTCACTGTTTTAATTACTTTGGATTAACTTTCCTGAGTGTCCCTGTTTAAGCAAACCCTTGGTGTATTGAATAAAGTCCCCAAATGAGTCAAAATTAAAGTAGACCCCAATCTATATAAATAACAATTCTGCATTGACAAGGGATGAAATCTTCAATTTTTACAATTCCATTGACTCTGTACCACCAGTGTGCTGAGGAACAGTAGCAATGAGATCAAGTATCAGTCTGTGAACATGGCAATGGAACTAAGCTGTGTAACTCCAAGCTGTGTAGGAAAGCCTGGTCTGAGAAAAAAATCAGAATAAAACCCCAAATTTTAGAATCAATCTTGTGTATTTCGGCAATATTAAATTTCAATTTAAAAATAAAGATCGGATTTATTTCCACTTAAGTTGGCAAGACCGGTGAAGGTACTGTGGCTGCCAGTACAGTCTGTGATGGCTAGCAAGGAACCCAAAGCTGGCAAAAGAAGTAAGACAAGCCTTATTTATGTAAATAAGAAACCATTTGTATTTAATAATAAGCTATTACTTCTGATTAGCCACTTACATATGATACATAAATAAAGCACTCAAGTAGCAGTTGATATTATTATTTTGATAAATGAACATTTGTGTTCTTTTGAAAACTACAGTCTGATTCCCAGGGTAACATTTTTTTAGAGTTCTGCTGGAAGTGGTAAGACTTCAACAGACTTCGAATTGGGGGTCAGCACAACCACCATATTCTTCAGGTGCATGAAAAATTAAATGAGGGGGAAAATATGGAATTGCATCTATGCAAATTGTGGATAGAACACAGATAGAATTTTTTTTAGTAAGTAGGCAAATAAATAAATAATAAACCATTGATAACTACTCAATTTGGCATGAAACATCAGACATTCATGGCCAGACACCCAGCTGGTGTAAGTGGGCAGATGGTCCTATCTTTACTTGGAAATGATAAGTTTGGTAAAAATTTTGTTTGATTTTTTTTTTAATTTAAGCAAAATCTGTTCCTCTGCAGAAAGTGACAATTCTTTAAATAAAAATATTGCTGAAAAAGGTTAGTCTTTTTGTATTCAAGTTGTGCAATTCAATTTTGATATTTAAAACTTGAAACTTGCTATGAGGCTAATACTATTTTACTTTACCATGATGAAAGTGCCTTCAATCTGACTGCTTTCTAGCCCTGGTAAGGTGCACATGCATGATGCTGTCACAGCTACATGTCCATAGAATAAAAAATTGCCTATGTTTAAAAGAACTTTTTTCCATTGTAGTAATATGTGGTCTGTGCTTGGTAACCAGTGATGGTCACTCTAAGGGCAATTTTTAAGAATAGTCTCCTTTGTCCATGTATTTGAAAATACTGCAAAGCAATTTGAATATGCAGGGACCATGTGGTTCTGGTAGATGTCTCCTGCTGCCTCCACTCCCTGCAGAGCTTCACGGCCCCCTCTGAGGACAGCCTTCCTCTGCAGAGAGATAGGTCTCCTCTCTGTGGGACAGGTCTCCTCTCTAGCTGCTGACACTTGGTAAAGGGAAGGGGCTGAACCTAGTGAATTGGAGAAAAAAGCAAAGCAAGAAAATGGGGGAGAAAGGAAGCTGCACTGAAGGCTGGATGGATGGTTGAGAGTCAGTAGAGTGCCTACCTGATGTCCAAAAACTGAGAAGAGTAGCAAATTGAAAGTTTGAGTAACTTTACCTCAGTCAACTTTTTTATTCTTGTTCTGCTGACCAAGTGCTTCAGTAATTTCTTTCTCTGCAGCTAGTTTTTTTCCTCTTTCCCTTCCTACATATGGCTTTATATTTCTGTAAAATTAACCCCAAACCTTAAAGCTGTTGTTCTTAAACACCAATGTGCTGTGCCAATAATTTTTTATACTGCCCTTTCACTAGCCTAGAACATAACTAGGCATGTTCCCAGCTGTTCAGTTCTTGATGCAGAAGATTCCCTCGGCTTGCATTGATCAGAATAATGGGCTGTGAATCTGTTTCTTGTGTGCAGTTACAGTACAGGTAGAAGTTAGGAGGAAGGTTACAGAAAAAAAATTAAAATAAAGTGTTCATTTTCACTTTGATCTTTACATTTCCAGAATTTATTTAATAAAAGAATTTCCCCATGGGCAGGTGAAAAAATGCACATTGACTTTTTTTTATGCTGAAAATGATTGGTCCCCTGGTAAGTAGAAAAGGTAGTTCTAATCCATGCCCTATTTTGGAGAACTCTAATTTAGTACCTGAAGGAATTTGAGGGCAGCAGCACCTCTTTCATTACACTGACTCCCTCTTGTTTTTTGCAACAATTAAGTGTAAGCCCTACAGCAGCACAACTGTTAAGATTTTTATGGCTCTTAAAAGGGACACTGATGATATGAAGTGAGTGAAATATCATACACTGAATAGTACCAATTGTTTATGGCACTTTTTTTGCCATGTTATAGCATTGAAAATGTGGGGGTTTTTTGAAAAATTGAAAATTTTGGTTTTTTCCTGATACCGTGTTTGTGTGGGCCAAACAACAGTAGACTAATTGCTATCTAGCTCTGCAAAATGTACAGAGGATCCTCTGTGCTCGAGCACATTCTCTTCTTCTCTGGTGATCTGACATAGCAGCGTGCTGCTTCACCAGAGGGGTGTCCTAGAAAAAGAAGGAACTCCCTCTCTGAGGTGTTTTCAAAATAATATTACTTTTTATTGCCACCATTTTTATTCAAGAATTTCATTAAAGCTTTAAATGTGTCAATGAATATTCAGATTAGCCCTAAAAAAATTTGTCTGTCATAGAGTAAAGTGTGGAAAGGATGAGTTTAGGAGTTTACAGCCACAAAGTCAATCAAAACCAAAGAATGCTTCTGCTGAATTTATCATATCCGTTAACCTCATTATGATAGTGATTGTCTGGGGTGCATTTCAGTGTAATAACCAGTGAGAGATTGGGAAGGGATAAAGCAACTGTTTCCTCTAGAACACTTTATGCAATGCTGCCAGGGGAAGATTGTCTTATTTCTGTCCTCTCTGTAATTCTTCTTTTCCCTCAGAGTGAACTGAGGAAACTGGCCCTATTCCTCTCTGAGTAAACATTTGTAGTGTTCAAGTGAGCCTGAGAAGACAGTTAAAAAAATCCACCTTGCCAGTATGAAAGCAACTGAAGACAATTACTGTTATTTATCTCTATATTTCTACACTCTTTGAACAGCTTTTTATACTTCTGGTTGATCTTAGGTAGGGGTATAAGTAATGGCAAGTTTCTGCAGGATTCAAACTATACAGAAATTCTTAACAGCACTTATCTACACATGTGAGGGGCAGGACACAAACAAAGAATAAACTAGAGAATATAAACCTGGTTGTACTCCTTTTTGCCTTGACTCTAAATAGTAGCAATTTTGAAGCAGTGAATTAAAATCCTAGTATCTTTCCCAAATCTGATATATATAAACCTCTTCAGGATCTAGAATTCTAAACACAATTAATTTTTATTGGTTCTTTTTCTTTTTTCACTATTTACAAAAGTGAGTGTCTGAGGACTTACAAAAATCTGCAGTGAAGAACAGAAAAGCAAAGACAGCCTCTGGATTTTTTAGGAAAATGAATGATCTATGAATTTGCTAGGGGTTCTCTGCAATTTCAGACATGGGAAAACTTGATCTCTAGAACCATCTCTGAACAAGGAGAATACTGAAACTTCAGCAACGGTTTATTTTGTCTTAAGGGCTCTTTAAGCTATGGGGTTCCAATTTTATATTTAGTCTCATCAGGTATTGGGAAAAGGAAAACACCTTTCAACTACACTTTTGCCCTCTAAAATAGAAAGTCACCTAGGCAAAGGAAGGACAACTTCTCTTTCAAATAGTGTGCTTTGTCTTTCCTTTAATTCTTTTCCTTCCCTTTTCTCTGTCCCAAATCCCAGGTTGGTGTAGATTCCTCATACTTCAGTATGACAGGATTATTTAATGAAAAAATGTTCGTGTACATAGTCTTTGTGAAAAAGCACATTCTTTTCTCAACCTTCAGGTAGCTAGTATCTTGATTCATATAACACTTTCAGTCACTTCCCCATCATCACAAAACTTCCCAAATTTTATGGATCATAAATTTGTACTATAAAAAGATGCCCAGGTAAATGAAACACATCCCCTAAGTACATACACATGATTTTCTAAAAAAACCACCAAAAACTAATATGTTTAATTTTTTATAAAAGCATAAAGAAGACAAGTCTATTTTTTGCTCTGCTATTCCTTTCTGAATGTGCTTGTTCATTGAAACCATTTAAAATGAAAATTTTCTTGAGACCAAAAGAAGTCAAACCATTAAGCATTTTTAAAATGACTCTCAGTAAGAAAAATTGTCTTGTGCCCTTAGTTAAACACTGACTTCAAACCCATGATTTCTGTGCTGAGTTTTATTAGCAGTCAGTGAGCAAATTTGAAGGGCCTGATCCTGCATTGCTGACACCACGCTGGATGAGGCAGAAATAAAACAGCACACTGTAAATTAGATTAAAGGCCAAGTCTGCAACTGTTATTGAAATCCAATAATTCCAACTGCAGTCTTACCAGCATTTAGTAGAGTCCCCACGGTGCTAAATTATCATAAATCTTGAGGGTATCTACTGTTGTGCCAACTGTCCAATGAGATGCAACTATCCCTGCTGCAAGAGTTGGAAGCCAAAAACCATTCTCCCATCGAAGGGCAGACTTTCTTCAGGAGGGACTGAGACCTGGATAAAGAACTGATAATGTCGTCTATGACTTCCTGTAATTCCTTTCCCTATCTTTACCAAGTCTGCAGGGGAAAAAAAACCCAAACAAACCAAAACAAAAAACCAACCAAACAACAACAACAACAAAACTTAGAAAGGGCACTCAGTTTCTCTTGCAAGAAAAAGTACAACTATCAAACTGTAACATTAGGAGACAATGTCAGGTAGTTCAAAGGCCACACAAAGGACTTTTTTTTAGCTAGAGGAGTGTAAATATAGCCCTTTAAGTTACAACCCATCTCCAGATAATATATGTTCCTATCCTAACCTTGAACACTACTGCTTTTGACTTCCCCAGGCACAAGATTTTTTCAAGGAAAACAGAAATAAAAAGAAAGAACTCAAAGGTTTTAAATTCATACAATGTGCTTGATTCTCCTTGCCTATCAATTTCATCCTAAGCAGAAGAACATGGGTCAATTGGAGTGAGTTGTGTATGAGATCAAAAGTCATGCATAGATCAAATGTCCTGTTCTCATCATAAATCTTTATATGAGATGAAACAAATTTTTTTAAAGTAGCATGAGTTAGAGGTAGGTGAGTTAAAAGGAAGGCACCTGAACATGGGTATTCCTGCAGGGTCACTGTTTCTGAATAGCAAACGCTAAGTGAACAAACAACTTATTCACCAAGTCTGTTCTAAAAAAACAGATAGAGTCAGAACAATATGAAAATAACCAAGTGCAGTTAGTCTTTGTAGGACAAACCCATCTTTGCCTTTGGTATCAAGCAGAGAAGACATGAATAAAACTGCATCTTCACTTACTGAGGCCTCTATAGGATTGCCTACTAAATTCATCAGAGGTGGTTTTACTCATAAATAAGGACAAATTCTTTGTGAGAGCTCTGAGGAGGCTATACCATCTGACAAATGTTTCTTTGAAGCAAAGATTGAGTTTGAAGATTCAATTCAAATTGAGGTTTTG
>VZTR01027743.1:65687-76001 GCA_013400775.1 Chaetops frenatus | reverse complement strand
TTTTTTTTTTTTTTTTTTTTTTTCTGGGTGGTATACAAAACCCTGCATGGGTAATGAGTGTCCAGAGTGTGTATGCTAATTCCTGTAGAGACCTAGATGTTAAAGTTAAAATGGAGAGTGAGTCATTTGAGGTCATGCTGTTATCGTGTGCTACGTTATCTGAACTAGTTAGATTTTGCCTAATACTGTTTTAAGTTACTGGAGAACATTTGCAGCTGACTCCTTCCCTTTACATCTCCCTCTTTTGTTTTCCCATTTAGATTCGTCTATCTCTCTGGTGACGTTAAAGGGAAATAACCAGGTAGGCATAATTTTCTGGCACAAAAAAAGTAGTAAAGAGCCTGAGAATGCAATGGGATTTGGCTTCTGAGCACATCCCTTAGTTCCTTTGTAAACCTCTGTCTATATTAATGTATTTCTGCACTTTGCAGAATAATATACTCACACGGGCTTCATAGTCATCTTTCTCTCTTCATTCTGAGGACCAACATGTTAGTTTTTCAACAGCTGTAATCAGGAAAATAAGAGCTTTAGAGTTTGCTTCAAACCCTGTATCTCTAAGCAATCTGCTGCTAGAAAGCTACTCACAGAGTTAGCATGAAACTATTCTAATTCTGTATTAATTGCTGTAATTAGGTTTTTTGCGTCATGATCAGATCAAGGAAGCCTACAGAGAGAGAGAGAGAAAAAAAAAGAACCCTCTTTATCCACAACCCTCCTAAAATGAGGCTCAGTATTGCCATC
This sequence comes from Chaetops frenatus, assembly GCA_013400775.1. NCBI lineage: Eukaryota > Metazoa > Chordata > Aves > Passeriformes > Picathartidae > Chaetops > Chaetops frenatus. The sequence goes on along the minus strand of VZTR01027743.1, from coordinate 75,257 downwards.
AAAGGCAAAGGCAATGCAAGTCAGACTTTCCCAGCTGGGCAAAAGCTCTCCTCTTCAGGGATGTCAGGGGCAGTTTGATTCCAGTAGAGCTGGAGTCACTCTCAGCATGCTGTCCTGCATGCAGACCTTCTGATTATTTTTGTCCCAATGGGATCTGTTTGGTATCCCTGGTTTGTTTAGATCTCTCAATTTTGGATTATTTTTGTCTTTGCTAGTTACAGTCAGACTCATAATATGATCCCACATATGCACAAGGTACCTGTGGACAGTAACACCCCCCAGATTTCTCCTGACCAGTTTTGAGTAGCAAACTGACTGTTCACAAAAGCACCTGGTTGCAATCTGGGGGAATTTCCCAGTCTGAGTCTTAGGCTCCTATCATTCCCTGTAATGCAGGATGAGCATTCAGTTATACTGTTCTTTCCCTTTACACAGCTGTTGTTTGCTATTTCCCTGTTATTAAATACTTGCACAAGGAAAGAAATATAAAAATGCTGATACTTGCCATTAACTATTTTTGATGCAACAACTTAGTCTGCCAACTGCATGAAGTGAATGCATTTTGTTAAGCACATCAAAAATGCATTTGTAAGAAAAGGCTCATTGGGTCAGATAAGAAGGACACACAGTACAGTGGTAGCAAAGTACCTTGGTTTGCCATCCACAAATTGCGTTTTTCTTCCTTTGGTCCTTTGTGTGCTTGAATTATTTAGACTGTAAACTTTTATGATAGGAACTGCCTCTTAATCACAACCTGTTTATACAATGGCCCACACATCAGCCAGCCAACAGCAAAGAATTCTTTCCCACCCACTCATTTCTCCTGTAGCTCACCCCATCCTTAGCATGTATTCTCACCGAAAGTTGGAGTCTTCTATATGGCAACCTTTCTGCATCCTGTTCCTTTCCATTCTTTCTCTCTCCTCCTTCAGGAACTTCTCCTGATGGTACATATGTAGGAAAAAGAACAGATTTAGAAATGGTTGGTTTTCTTTCAGTGGGAATTAAACTGCATTAGCTTCTCACCAATGCTTAATTTCGGGAGCAGGCTAATCCTCTAGACCTGGGCAGGAAACCATGTTGCTATTCAACAAGAACTTTGGAAACGTAAACATTTTCTTGACTTGGATGAAATGTTACCATCTCAGGAATGTTTTCAAAAGTCCAAATCCGAGGAGCTGTGAGCCGTGGAGGGCAGGCTGGACCTCCACTAAGTCAACAAAAACATGCTTTTAAGATGGTCAAAATGCCTCTGCTTCCTAGATTCCTGTTTGTTTGTTTGGGTTTTTTGTTTGTTTGTTTGTTTGTTTTTTAATAAAATGAAACAAATTCAGCTTCTTCCCCCTAGATAGCCTTGGTATTTTTATAGAGCGAAACATTTTCATTGGAAAGGGCTTGAAGAAGGAAGGTGAATTTGATTGAGCATGCATATTTTGGCTGAACAGGTTCAGATCCTCTTATGCTTTTATATACTCTTGATTAGCACTATCTTTGTATGTTCAGGAGAGTTATGGTGGGACATGAAGGAAGGGAATGCAGCAGTGTGCTGGTCACCATTCCATTCACCTTGTCCCATAAAATCTCAGATTTTCCCTCTAATTTCAGGATGAAAAGGAAGAATGGGAAATATGGCTCCATCCAGGTTTAATTTTCCATAAAGCTATAGGTCTCCCAGGGCATAAAATAATTAATATTATTGGTGGTATAGGCAACAGAGCAGAAAATGAAGCTTGAAGTGTTGAGGTGTTCTTCTTTCAGCATGTCTGGAAGGAGTACCATTCTCAGGAAATCTCAAATTTTCCTCTTCGCATGTAAGTGACCATCTTTCATGGCAGGTGCCACTTCGCTCTGGCCCTTCTCACCAGAATGGTACCAATATCTAGGGTTATTTACCATTGTTCCTAAATATATGTTGAATTTTTTTCTATATATCTGTACATGATAGAGACCTCTATGGGAAATTTACTTGAGTGAGAACTATGCGATTGCATTGTTAAATATTAATAAGCAATAAATTTCAGATCACCCAAATTATAGAAATATCATTCCCAGCCATGTGACAGTCACTTCTTTCTTGCTCTGTATTTTTGGAAGATGAGGAATATGATCTTTTTCATGTTAATTTGTGATGATACCATCAGTTATTCTTTGAATGGTGAATTTTATTACTTAGGTCTTCAGATTAGAGGACCTCAGTTTGTCTGTTGGTTTTCCCATACCACAGGATTTGTGGTGTAGTAGGAATAGATTTATTTTACCATCTAGTACAATATGTGTAGGAGGTATAGCTCCTAAGAATGTGTTTCAGAGATCACTCATGCATGGAGATTGTAGGAAACTCAAGTATTTTTTAATCTGAAATTCCCTTTGCTCTCCCCTTAAAAAAATTCTAAGCAATGATGCAAATAAGTTTTCAAAAAGATTGTTTTATGAATACATGTGCTATACTTAGTCTGTTTAAAGACTAGAAATCACATAAATGACAGTTCCAGAAACTGTAGATTTATGACTTTTTTTAACTTTCCGATTATGCTGGCAATGACTAAAAAAAATAAAATTTTGTAATTTTGAGAAGAGAATAATGTACTTTTTTATTAAAATAGAAATGACACACTGCTGCATATCTAACTTGATTTAGTGTTTTTATTAGTTATAGAACTGTTTTAATACCTCACTAACTATTGCTTTCTCCCTCAAGGTTTTCATTGTTCTCATACCCTAGAAACAAATTGATAATTCTGAAAAAAATAAAGTATTTCTTAGTTGTTTGCTAACAGCAGAATAGCAATCAGTCACCACAGGGTTACTACAATGGGCATCATTATATCTGGATCCTTATCAATTTCACTATATGGGTAAGTATTATTGCTGCATACCGGAACTCCTTTGGTGTTATTGCTTAATTTTAATTGTGATTGTAAAATGTGAAAAATGTGGATATTTAAACCACAATTAAACACCTGCTATACTTGTTGTGCATTGGCATTTAAAGATATATTGAGTATTTAAAATCTGCTGAATCAGATATTATATTGAAGGGGGGGAAATAAAAAATAAAAAATCTGGGATTGGTTTGAAAACAAATGTTTGCTTAAGGAAACAGTTGCCGGGAAATTTAATTTAGCCAAATACGTGATGCAGCATCTGAACCTTAAAGCATTTTGAAGAGTAAATTTTGACATCGTGCTGTTTCTCATGCAGCTTCAGAGGCTGCCAGTCCCTTACAGCTTCCAAGAATCCCACTGTCCTGTGTGTGTCCCTCTGACATCCTGCAAATGGAAAATCCTGCACTGGAAAACACCTGCCCAGCATTAACAAAATGTAAATGGCAGAAACAGCAGAATGTCAAGTTGCAGAGACACAAAGAAATGAAGGTTTTTTAGAAAAAGCCTCTGCTGACTACTCCCAAATTCTTAATTTCGTTTGAGAGTGAAAACATTTCTAAATTGCTCCTGGTTCTGTGGTGAGAAGCACAGAAAAACACATGAGCACATGATTTTTGTTAGGCGTGTGAGTAATCTGAATGAGTTAGAGCTCAGCACATGTTGATGTGCTTTGCTGCCTTGGATCTGTTAGTGGTGTAAGGTGGTTTAAATCTAGCAGACATAAAGAGAGGCAGCAGCTCTCAGTACAATTAAATCTGCAAGCAGCCTCTACAGCATAGCCTGGCTCATGAACCTTTTCATATTCCATCTCTTTCCCCTTCCTTAAAAATAGGTTGAAAAAATTGTTTGGTCTGAAAAAAGACAGGTTTATCCTCTCAGTAAAGCCTGTTTTTCTAATATTAGAGGGAAAGTTTGCTTACAGGCATTAAAAAATTAACAGTATTTTTTAAACTTTTGTCTTTTGTGTTTAACCACTTGCAACTCAGAAGAAAAAAAATCGTTTTATTGACCCTTCCATCTTTGCATGTGTGATGGAAAGATTTTTCTGAGCCTTAAGCTAGTTCTTGCCCATTCTGAAAGAGTGTTTGGGGGATGTTTTTCTTCATGATTTACAATCTAATCAGGTACAGACCTAGAACCAAATCCCTCCCCTTTGCCAACCTAGCAGCTCTGGGAGCAAAACTATTCCTCTGTTTAAGAGAGGTTACACCAGCATTTTTCTTCAGCTGTAGAGGAGAGCTTGGTGTTTCTTAATGGTCTGCTGATAGTCATCCTTGGTGATGCATTGATTTAGATTCTGTTTCCTGCATCTAGACTCCTGGGAGGATTCCCTGGCTTCTTGCCTCTGTACTTCTGTTGAGTTTGCATTGAACTTTGAAACTGATTCGACATGATCTGCTGTCAGCCTCCTACTACACACTGGGTGATTAAAATAACTCCCTTCCCTCTCCTGGAAGACTAGGGTTCCCAAGGGCATTTTATGGTCCTTTTCTTTTCCTACTTGCTAGTTTGAAACCAGTGATATCTAGCTAATAGTTGTGAAAAAGTAAACACTGTTTTAATAACTAATGAATGTAATAAATTGGCAAGTTCTGTATTTCAATTTTTTCCCCCCAAATTGTTACCTTAGTTTGGAAGTAGAGTACCCTGCTCCTTTCTGTACAGGCCAAACAGCTTCTCAAATGCCTTACCACAAATAAATCATTTAAGTGTCTTCTTCTTGTCTTAGAGCCTGTCTTGGCTACCAGCACACTTTTCTGTCAATCTTCAGTAATGGCTTGTGTCAGGTGGAACCTCCTGGGAAAGAAATGGGTTTATTTTAAAAAGTCTAGGACAGCATCTCCTATATCTCCAATGCGTGTCATAGAGAGGGATTATTAAATATAGAATAAATAACAGACAACTGTATTACGAGGCTTTAATTCCATTGAGGGGTTCCATTTTTCAAAAGTGGGTTTGGTGCTCATGAAAGCTGTCAGGTTGAGGTCCTTGGAAGCCAAAGTGGTCTTTTTATCCCATAGATCAGGTGTGGTATTGGCAAAATTGTGCGGGCTCTCCTGCGCTGTCCTGACCTGCAGCATTTGTGCTTTAACCTGCCCATGCAAAGCAGGTAGAAGGGCAGGTGCAGGAGTGCAATGAAGTTTAGTGCAAGTAATCCAAAATGAGCTCTGAGAAGGCTGGTACCTCCACACGTGTTGGCAGTGTGTACAGAGCCATGAGCCAGGGTCCCGAAGTGTGGTGAGCCCCTGGAGCTGTGCTGGCGGGTGCACACAAGCTCTCAGCATCAGGCAGGCACTGCACCACAGGGGGATAAACCCAGGGCAAAAAAGTCTCCAAACCCCACGGGCAAAATGGTCTGACTCACAGGACTTCCCTCATCTCTGTGATAGGCTAACACATAGGGAGCCTCACATTCCTCAGGCTTGGCAGGATGTGTGGCATATTGAGGCTTACATTTTAAACCTACACCTTCATAGCACAAGGCCTATCAATTAATTTACCTACTCTTGTGTCAACTTTGGCAGCTTTATAAATTGGAAAAAGAGATTCATGATCTAAATCCAGCCCCTCACTCCAGGATGCATTGATGCCTATAATTCCTCATAGAAAATATCTTTCCTGAAGTCTGCAATGTGTTATAATCTCTAATTATGAATATGTTCACAGAATTTGTTCATCTCAAGATGCACTTGTGCATCTGTTATTTATGCACTATACATTAAACTTTACATATAGCTTTAGAAATATTTCTGCAGATGTGCACTTGTGCTTAAAAGACCATAGAAAAGGATATGTTAAGCTGTGTGATGAGGTCCTTGGGTACGGATTATAAAGTACCGAAAAGAGCAACATCTTTTCCCCATGGTGGAGTTGCAACTAGAGGTAGAAAACCCTCTGCTGAAATTATGGGGTGGAAGGGCATCTCCAGAGTCATGGCTACAGGTGATGTTGCAGCCCATCTCTCGGTCTCCTCGCAGGCAGTCTCTGGGCTCTGTGTTTCTGCTGCCAGGCTCTGTGGAGTCGGGGGGGGGGGGTGTTCCTGCTTATCCTGAAGCCCAGGGATAGACAGTGTTTACTGTCTGGGTCTTCATGGCAGACAAGCCTGGTATCGAGGGCATCCTCAGGTCACCCTTTGAAGATGATATAGCAAGAAGTCAGTGTGTTTGTGAGGGCAGGAAAGTCTGGCACTGAGTAAGAGAGACTGTAAACTTATTAGAGAGGCTGAACTTTATGTTTAAATAGCACATAATGCAGTGAGGACTGGTCCCTGCCTGGCACTTTTAATTGCTGCTGTAATAATAATACAAGAAACAGAGCCACTGTTCTGTACCCAGCCATATAAAAAATGATAAATTGTTATTCTACTTGTTTTCCTATTGTAAAGTAACACTGTCAGTATGGAATTCATTTAAGTGAAAGATAAGTCCTCAAATGATTACCTTAGAATCTGAAGGGGGAGAAAATACAACTCAGCACTAGCCACTATAAGAAAATTAGAATTAAAGATACTATAAGTTGGAAAACCCAGCAAAAAAATATCACAGGACCAATAAATGCACGATGTACAAAAATAAATTTATCTTTGAGCAGACCCCAGGGTCTTCTCTGGGCCCTGGTTCCAGTCAGTCCCAGAAGGACATGAATGCCACCTTAAAGCTCTGACTGCTTCGGGATCTAACGCTTTTCTAATAGTGCGTTGCTATGAAGGAAGCATTAACTAATAGGTTTTGGTAGGGAGAGGCTACCAGATTTTTCTATATGTTAACTTTCCTTGTGTAAGCTAGCTAAGGGTTCACATGGTTTGTGGAGATGAACCCTGAGAGACTGTGTTTTTGAAAGGTACTGAGGTTCCTTCATTTCCACTGCAAGTTAATGAGGACGCTGTGCCAGAAGGGGATACAAATCTGTTATGCTGGCTTGGTTTTGGTTTAGCTTTCTTCCTCTTTATTCTGTGTGTGTGGACTTCTGTGCTTCATGAACAAAAGCTTTTTCTCCATGAAGAGAAGACACCTACCTATCTGTACAACATGCCCCAGCATCTCCTCAAAAAGACATTTGCTTGTTAATCTAGAAAGTAATAGTGTATGCAATTGATTGCTCTGTTTTCCTTCCACCCTACAACACAGTTTTGCTTTTCATTTTTCTGTGTTATGCTTAACAATAGAAGTACCTGAAATATTTGATGATTGATGGAAAAAAGTATTCCTTGCTTTGCCTTGAAGCACCATATCTTTATGGAATCATAGAAGCTGGAGATTGTAAAGGCCTTTTGGGTCATTGGAGCCACCCACATGCCGATGCTGGATTGACACTCTTTTCTTTTCCTGTGAAAGCTGTTTGTGATATGGTGGTGCAAAGAAATTTGCACTTTAATAGGACGCATTTTCATAAAAGCTCAACCTGATTTTGTCTCTGTTTATGGTCCAGATATACACAGTGCTATATAGGCCATATGAAATTACAGCAAGAAGTTGTGAATGATGTAGGAAATGAAAAATTTGTCACAAAGAGCAAGGAGGTAACAAGCGGTGCTACACTCTACCTTTTGATATTAAATTCAGATATAGCCAGGCAAGGAAAATGGACTCAAAAGGTCTCAAGAAAATATAATCCCTATAGAATAAAACAGAGGAAAAAAAAAAGGCTAATTAAAAAAAAAAAAAAAAAAGTTTTAGCATAGCTTGAAAGCATTTATTCTCTCCTATTAAAAAGAAACCCAAACACTTCCCAGCTGAAGAGAGCACTTCTAAATGTGGCTTTGTCCCAAATGAAGCCAAACTGAAAGGGCTTCTGAAAATTCGGGGACGTGCCAGAGTATTCATACCAGAGGAAGCTGTTTGTTTTTTGTTGGATTTTTGGTTTGGTTGTTTGTTTCTTTTTTTTTTCTGCACTGAGGGTGGAATCATTCATTCTAGGGCTGGTAAGTAGCACATATAGAATTTAATAGTTGCACATATGATAGAAAGAAATCTTCTTACTACAGATGGCCTCTCAAAATAAAATCGGGTAAAAGACAGGTAATGCTTAGCACACCATTACTGCAGGTACCCTGACCTGGTTTACTTCCACCCCATTGTGTAAGGATTCTATACCACACCCTTTCGGGGGAATAGCAAATATTTCTCTATTTGTTTCTATAATGTGCTATTCAATCTTCCTACCTTCCGTTTGTGCACGCAGATTTCTTAATCTCTTGCAGAACCGTTGAAAATTATTTTTCTGGTGGCGAGGAATGCATGGACTCCTCCTCAGGCCAGGTCCATGCAGCGCATAAGGAGGTGCATGTCTCTCACTGCTAAAAGCTGAGCGTGTTCTTCAACACCTTGCTGAGTTAGACCCTTAATCATCATCACCATCAATAGCTACTGCTTGCACTCTCCCCCTGCAAAATGTGACTTTAAACATTCAGCCCTGGGACTTTGTGCTGGTCAGCAAAGCAACCACACTGAGTGATGTTCCCTGCTCTCTGCATACACATGGCTTAAAATTACTGCAGCAACTCCGGTACTTAATTCTTTTGCCAGTGAGCACCTGCATCGTACGTGTGGGATTCTAATCTTCACATGTGAGATGGCCTTGAATAATTTCAGTTGGTTTTATAGGCAATTCCGTGGTGATCAAACTACTGTAAAGAGTGACCTGTATCAACCCATAATTTCCCCCCCTTCTTTCAAACATATAATCTAAGGTTTCCCTTGTGGGTGGCCCTTCTTTCTTTTGTGCCATGGTAATTTCTTCATAGGTGGTACCTGACAAGTCCTTTTTTACCCTTAGAATTTTTTGTTCAGATTCCATTCACTTCAAAATATCATTACCATTGCAAACAAGGAAAATGTGTTTATCAGAAACTGCAAACTCCTTTAGGGCCTCATAGGATTAATCATGGTTATAAAGTTTTATTAAACACAATTTTTGTTTAATGACAAGCTCCACCAGTCCTTCCCATTCCAAACCAATCCTGTCCTTAGGGTGTATCTAGCACAGCAGATTGTTTTCAACAGACTCTCAAGACAATCCCTATTACTTTGTCATGCACAGAGATATTTTTCTTCCTGGATAATTTGAACTTCCTTAAAAATCACATCTGTTTCATACTTTATTTATTTGTAATTTAAATCCTTAAATTGAATCTTTCATTACTAACATCTGGGCTTGAAATGCAGCCCACTTGAAAAAATACAAATTTTATTTTATTTGTAGTTACCCCCCTTCACTCAGTAGCATTGGTACAAACATTCCCTGGCCAGAGGCAAAACAGCCGGGTATCTTAAAGCTGTGATGCCGTACCACGTGTAATATGGCTCACTTGAATGTCCCTGAAGTGACTGGCAATTTGCCCAGAATTAGACTGAATGCAAGTAATAAGCTGTAGAAATTCCACAATATTGACAATTAGATATCTCTATACAGCAGCAGCTGTGTATTGTTCTCATGGTATATTCCTCTCAAAGCACCTCCTAAAAAAGAGGGGGAAAAAAAACCTGGCAGAAGGTTGCAGGCAGCAGAAAGGTAATATACATTGTATGAAATATCTCAAATTCAGATTGATAGGAATGTTTCTATTAGCACAGTTTTCTACATCAGGAATAATGGCTAAGGCAAAATGCTGAGGAATTTTCAGTTTATAATACCACATCTGTACTGGCAAATTGCTGGAAAAATTACTTTTTTTTTTTTTTTTTTT
>VZTR01027743.1:40362-65571 GCA_013400775.1 Chaetops frenatus | reverse complement strand
CCACATCTGTTCTGGCAACTTGCTTGAAAAATTCGTTTTTTTTTTTTTTTTTTTTCTGAGAAAGATACCTACCCACTCTTTCCTTTCATCAAGAAAAGGAGGAGATGGGAGTATGGGCTTGCCTTTAGTTGCTGCTTGATTGCCCCCAAAACATTAGTGTCCTCACCACGGGGTCTTCCCAAGATGTAGCAATATGGTCCAGAACAGAAAAGTTAGAAGAAAAGGTTTATTTTTTTACCTGATTTGAGAAAATTCAGATAGCTTTGAGGGACTTGCTGGAATAAATACATTTATTTCCTATTAATTCTCAATTTCCTCATTTTTCAAAGTTTATTTGGCAGTCTTTTTACAGAAAATGTGGAAAATTAATTCATTGAACATTTATTTTATTTTACTCACAAGAAGCAGCTGCCCACAGCGAACGGATTCAAATTTTATTTTTTAAACTATACTTTTGAAGTTTGCATTATGAGCGCTTCATCTTTGATATTTTGCCCAGTGGATATCAATGGAGCTTGTTTCTGTCAGCTACTAAGCTTGTCAAACTTTGGTTTTGGTATCTGTCTTTATTGTAATAGAAATGATCATTTTTTAAAGTAAGCTGCTGTTTGGTTGGTTTGTTTTTTGTTTTTTGGGTTTTTTTTTTTTTTTTTGGGTTGTTTTTTTTTTTTTTCAGAAGTACCATAAAACTGAGGGAACAATAAGATGTCAAGTTTTATATTGCAGATGCTAATTTATCAAGCTAATTACCAACAAAATGCAACTAAATTGCTGATAATCTTGAGACTGATTAATTCAGCAACAGAGATATTGATGAGTATTTAAAGGTTAGGAATAGGAGCGTTATGATGCAGGAGCCCCTTCCTACTTCGGTGCTTACTGCAGAAGAATTATCTCAGCACTGCATGGCATACACAACATTTTGACAGATACGTGTGCTGTATGCCAAACAAATTGCTGGAGAAAGGAAAGGACAGTTTGTGCATTTCTCTGCCTGGTGTGACCACGCTGAATATTGCTAAAATAGAGAGAAAAGTTTTGCATGGCACTGTGTATTCAAGTTTCCCTGTCCTGATGTCTGTCACCTCAGATCCTGTCACTCTCATTTTCTCTTCTATATTGCCTGCCTTTGTGCAACTTCCCTGCCTTTCTCCCTCTCTCCCGTGGAAAAGAAACCAAACCACTCCACAAATGCAAACACGATAAGAGATTGTAACTGATGGCCTTTTCCAGCTGCAGGGGAAGTGAAGATGATGCCTGAATCCACCAGTCCTTTGGTCAGAGATAACTTTTCCGACACAGACAGTGGGAAAAGTGTTTCTTCAGGCTTTATCTGAGTGCTGTCTCCTCTCCTCTGGGTGCTGAGGCTGCTGAGTCAGTGCCGAATGAGGACAGTCGTGATGCCCATTTCTGGGAACTGGACACTGGCCTGAAACGTCCTGAAATGGCATTTCTTGGCCCCTTTTCCTGCCAGCAGCACAACATCGGGTCCCTTTGGTGCCGAATGTACTCCAATAAAGGAGGTTAAAAAGCCTGTTCATTAATTGACTCCAGCACTGAGTGAGTCCCTTTTATAACCTGTGTTATCAGCAGAAGTACAAGCGTGGTGTGGTAAGGAATGTGATTACGGATGAGATTTCCTGGGAGAGAAATTAGCTGGCTCTGGTGGTGATCTCCATTATAATGAGCACACTGCCATCTTTATGAATGCGGTTTTAGATGTACTCCCACAGCCCTGAAAAACGCCGAGCTCCTCTGCCTCACTGAGTAGCACCAGTCAGGCTCTCAAAGGGTTAATCTGCAGTTTACTATTGAATAACATAAAATGAGCTGTAAATAATGTAATGATATGTATTGTTAAGCTACATATACTGTACCAGGTGCAAGTACTCCCACTCCTCACTTAGATATAATCTGGGGCAGTCAACAAACACAGATGTATTTTAACAAAAAAAGAAAGAGAGAGGAAAAAAAGATGAAGAAAGTATGAACAAAAAAAAAAAAATTAAAACATATGTAAGATAATTTAACTGAGATACCAATCCAGGTAAAACCTGGCCTATTTTTCAGAGTCACTTTAACTGTGCTGTGTAAAATACAACAGCATTTTGACTTGTTTTTGGAACATGCATGAGCCAAACACGTGTGGAAACACCTTGACAGGCCTTTTGTATAACTACAAGAAAACTGATAATCCTAAATCAATTACATGGGGGAAAATATGAATCTTTGAATACTAGTAATTATAATGGTTATTTTTCACTTTTGTAGCACCTGCAAAGGATGTACTGTATATATAACAATGATTCAAAAAGCTCTAATTAACTGTTTATTTTTTTTCTTCTTGTTTGCTGGCTGCACCCAGTCCACATTAATTGACAATTTATATATATATGGTGTGTGTGTCTGTGTGTGTGTGTGTGTCTAGATATGGATGTATATTTTTTCCCCCCCGGCCTGCAACTGCCCCCCTATTTTCTATTACTTATGACTGTCTGGAAATCACAATTACTGAATTTGCCTCTTCTAGGTTGGTTCTAAAAGCCTCATCAGAGACTTTTTGCTTAACTTCCAGTAATACTCAAGTGATGGAAAAATGTGGTAGAAAATGCTGGGTTGATCCTACCTAGTGGGGACAACTGCAGTCCCTTCTGTAGCACGATGACATGGCTCCCGACTAATAGTGCCAGTCAGAATTCCTAACTGCTTCTACCAACTGTGAAAGAGCTGATTTTGGAAGACCTCCAGCCACAGCTTTCCACTGCTGATGGATTACTCTGGGCTATTCATGGAGCAAGATTAGCCTGACCACCATGAAGAAAACTCTTTGTTCCATGTCATTACCTAGGACGGGTTGAACCGTGTTAAGGCAAAGCTGCATTGGTGAGCTAAATTCATACAGAAATTGGATCAGCGGTTATTCTGAAATTATGCTATTATGGTTGATGGGAGCGGGGGTGGTGGATTTGTCGGGGTTCTAGGTAGGGAATGTGAAGCACAGCAAAGCTCAGCATAGAGAGCTGGGGGACAGCTTGCGATAGGCACCGTTAGGATTTTTAGTGTGAGTGCGAGCACGCAGTTGCCATAAAAGCAAAGCACAGCGGAGCTTTCTATTGAAATGAAAATGCAACTGTGCCTAGGCAGCGGCCAAAGGGTGCCGAGCCTTGGGTAGGCACTGCGCACTGCGGCAGCTCCAAAGGCACCGGAGCGAAAGGGCCGGAGACGGCGAGGAGACATGAGAGCGCCGCGCACCGCGAGCGCAAGATGGCTGCTGGAACCATCTGCAGGACATCAAAGTCTGCTGCCTGATGGCAAGTGGGCTGCCAAAGCTTCTAAAGGCTTTGGCGCCTGCATGTAAATCGGATGCAAACTGTCCATCTGCTGCATGGCACAAGTGACAGCTGATTCTTTTTGCAGTCCGTAAGATGAACTAGACCTAAGCCAATCCGTCCCTGTTCCTAATCACACAAGGTTTGTCCTACCAGTTTCATTAGCCAGACACACGAGATACAGTATGTGGTTTTTCATTTTGCTCTGTACGTGACACTATAAAAAACAATGCTGGGGATGGGCTGTGAAACCAAAGGGGACACACTGCTGCTACTGCAGAGAAAGCATATTGGCAATGTTCAAAGCATATTGGGGCATAACAGTAGTCTAAAAACCCCAATATGGATTAGGACAGCTGACCAGATGTCTTGACTGACATTTTTTAACATGATTCAAGGGTGTCCCTACAGTACATAAATGCAAACTATACATCTGTGTACTTTCTTTTTTTCCTCTGGAAATACCATACATGGATGCTTTGATTGTAGCTGACAGCTCCAGTGGGAGGAGAGAGCCATTCAATGCTGCAGCTCTGGCCTTCTCTGAGAAGCTTGCTGGGAAAAGTTTGACTTGGGTTCCTGTGCACACAGGCGAGAGAGATGTTGTCTTCAGCAGAAAGTTACCTACCTCCTTTCCTCATCAGATGGGTAGTGGGAACTTGCTGGGATGCTGTGTTGAAAGTGGGGGATGAGATGTGATATACTGTTATAATAAGGGAAAGTTGTTCTTTTCTAGACTGATCTTAAATTTAGAAAGTTGGATTACTATCAAAACGCGATTACTCAGCTGTGCAATTGTTTGCGAGAAGGAAAGATCAGGAATGGTCAGGGAGGGGGAAGCACTGCAGGTATACTGAGAAGCAAGGAACAAAGAGAGTGAAAGAACAAAGAAGTTTGCAATTTCTCAGTTTGTAATTTTTAGGACAGAGGTCACATATGAAATATAGACACCCCCCCCTCCCCAGCCTCTTCATCTAATTAGACAAGAGAGCTGGCAATGGTCAGTTTGAACCAGCACACTGAGTCTGGACTGGTGTGTGTTAGTGTGAGCCCAGTCAGCATGGCTCCCTCAGATTGTGATGAACACTTCATGTACATACATCCACCCTTCCAGAAACATGCATCAGTACACTCTCACATCCTGTCTCCTGTACAGGGTTAGGAACCCTGCTGGTAGGAAGCCAGTTTTCCCACCTGCCTGTCCAGAAGCAGCTTGAGGTATGGAAAACACCTTTCTCAGCAACTAAAATTTATTCCAAAACACTGTTCTTTACCCCTTCCCCAGCCTCATAGTAGAGGGAAAACTGATATTTTACCTTCTTCAAACAGGGAACTGTGTTATATCACAGACTCTTCTGTCCCTGCTGGGCTTCATCATGGAATTTGGTCTCCTCCACTGATGCTCCTCGTTAGTGTCTGAGGAGCAGATTGATAGTGTTTGCCCATTTATAACCAAATAGAGTAGTTGGTTTTAGCATGTACTCTCTAGTTTCCGGGTAAATGTGAAGTGGTGCCCAAATTTATGTTTCCAATTTTTTCCTTCCTAAGTCTTGCTTTCCCAGCAACCAGCTTCAAGCTTCTCACAAAAAAAAAAAAAAAAAAAAAAAAAAAAAAAAAAAAAAAGGTATTCTTAAAACAAAAAGTTCTGCAGTATCAGTGAGGCTGCAGATGAAGTTATACCCAGCATCTGTATGTGCATTTTCTGTGGTGCCAGCTGCTTGGCTCTACACTTTATGGATACACAATTCCTACTTAACACTTTTGATAGCATGTGCCTTTTGGTGATAAATCTTACTAGCTCTTAAGTTCAGCTTTTATGTATCCCTTCAGAATTGTAGCATACCCTTAAAAAATGCATTGTCCTGAGACATCAACTACCTTTGGGCCTCTACAGATACTGTAGAGCCCAAATCTAGACCTGATGTCTTAGATGAGTATTTGAGTCTAGGGAAAAAAGAGTTTCTCAGAGGAATCATTGAATGATGAAAAACCTGCTCCAGTAGGTCCCAGGGAGTGGAGGACCCCTGGCTTGACACCAGCTCCTCCTTGATGCTGCAGGATGATATCAGAGGACCTCACACTGGCAGCAGACTCCCAGAGTCCCTGCCACTCATGTCCCTGCCTGCAGGTGTTCTGTGTGTGGCCCTGGAAGGCTCTCCAATGAACAGGCTATTGGTGCTGCTCCTACAGCCAGCATCCTCCCACGCTGACAACCCTAGGGCAGAGAGGCTGCAGGTACCTCCAGCTGTGCATGGCCTGCTGCTGGCCAGGACAGCTGCACTGCTCCATGGAAAGGATTTTCCTGCTGCACAGGTGAATGCTCGGGTGAATGTGCCAGAGCAAATTGCCTGTGCCTGCTCCATCTTGTTCAGGAATCAGCTGATGGCCACTATGTTGGTCACCTGTATTAGAAGGGTGGAAAGAATGAAAAATGAGGTATGTGCAGTTTAGAGAAGGCAGCGCAAGCCTAAGAAAGACAGCTGTCTATGTTCCTGTGAATGGCAATCAAGAGAAAACTCTATGCTTGAATACAGAAAATGGCTCTAGGCCTGTGTGGTTAAAAGCACTTATGTCCCTAAAAATTAAATACTTGCTGCCGCTGCTAAATTACTGATAATGTGCTAAACATGACTTTCAGGCTTAAATTGTTAACTTGTGATGGAGCAAACTAGAACATGCTAATAGCATAACACTGACCTGTGCAGGTACACAAGAATTCATTTGTGTTTCCCAAAATGACCTTCCTCTTTGCTGACTGATGGAAAATCAAGGATGAAAGTGTCCTGGATGAAACTGATGGGAATTTGCCTTCTTTTTGGTTCTGTCCATGTGCTGTGACTTTCAGAGAACACCCGAGATTGCAGGGTTTTACTGCTAAGATTGTAGGTTCTACTGTAAATCTGCACTAAACAGACACACGTATAAATTGCTATCATGCTGTTGCATCAAGAGATCAGCTTACAATCTCTTTTAGATTCTCTTTGTCTTGTTATTTTCATTCTATTCAGGAAGTGAGCATCAAGATGGATATTTAAAATACAGCTTTCGATTTACTGATCTACAAATACACTTTTGACCTCCACATGTAGGCTATTAAATCCCAATGATTTGTCTTCCTGGACTTTTCTTCTTATTATTTCTATGAAAAAGCCTGTTGCTGAAAACTGGATGGGGGTTTTGAGCCAAAAAATCTCTGACCAGGGAATGTGCCTGTCACCAATGGTTATTGGACTACACACTTGTTCACATTGGACTTCAAGCTCTGCAAAATAGAACACATCACAGTATCTACTTCGAAGCAATTCTGAGAGTCTGTGAAACGTTCAGTTCCCCACATCCATGAAAAAAACAATTAATACTACATCTCAGCATTAAATTCAGAAGAGTAAATAACCTGTTTGCTAAGAATGCTCCATTTGTTCCCCATGCCAGAAGCCTTACTTACAGCATGAAGGAGGGAAAAGAAAGTCACTTACCTCTATCAGTGAATAATGTAAAATGAGGATACAATATTGAATAAGCAGGGGATACCACCATGCTGTGACCCAAGGGCTGGGTGGAAACAATGGGAGGCAGAGGTACACACTCCTGGTTGAGTGCAGATCTCATTGCAGATTTTCCTCAAATCCATGCCAACCATGTTTGAGCAGAGGGGCCACTTAGCATTTTTCTTCCTTTCATTGCAATGAGGCTTAATGCAAAAATGGGGGAAATGGCTTTTAACAATGTAAAGGCAGCATTTTTCCTTTTCTTTGATCTCAGTTCAGATCTATTCTGTCATTCCTTTTGCTGACAAATGAAAGAGCTCAGTCATCGATATTTTATGTTTTGCCATGACAGAGAAGGTACTTTCTGCTTTTCACAGTCCAGTAGTTATGCGTGATGCAATAAATACAGAGAGACAAGGCCAAGTACTTAATAAACATAATAAATATGTAGTGAGATGTTATATTTGTTAAAGCCTGGATATCATGCAGTATCTTCAACAAAATCATCTATCCATCCATCCAGCCAGCCAACCATAAGGTTATCTATGGTAGTACACAGTCTTTAAAGTTTGCAGATCATCTCTCTGCCACCTACATAAAGGGCTGAATCCTATTGTCTTCACCCGATTTCGCTCATACAACCTCACTCTCTATGGCATCTCGGTAATCTGATAGAGATGCAGTGCAGTCTGCATGCTGGCCCCAGGCTAGAACACATTATTGCTCAGGCTGTGGAAAGGCTGATTTGGATCCTTTCTTTGCACTGCGGCAGTCCTGTGTGATCCTTGCCTGGCATGAGCTTCCCATCTCATACCAGCTCCTCTTTTTCAGGAGTTTTTGTGCAGTGTTAACATAGCAGAAAGTTTGGGGTTTTTCACTGTTTTTTTTCTTGTGGAAACAAAGTGACTCCTGACAAGATCAGGGAAAACATTTGGGACCCTGCTCATTGACATTTTACCTGAGGAAAAAGAAGATTGCAGCACACTCAAAGTAAATCACACAGCAAAGGGAATGTCCTCATTTCAGACTGCAGAGCAGAGAGCCCATGTGCTGCAATTGCTAAGGTAATGGTTGCTGCCGCTCAACTGTTTCCTCAAAATGCAGCCACTCTGCTTTTTTATTTTTGGGCACTTTTGCATGCATAATGATATCCATCCATTTAAAGGCAAATGTCCTCTTAGTTTTAATGGGCTTCTGTTCATGGAACATTGTCAGATACTGTCTTTACCTTGGTGGGTTTTATTTTCTTTCTTTTTGTAATTTGGAGATAACCGCTGCTTTGTCATGACTCTACTGGAAGAATAGAGTACCTGTGCCCTTCAAGCAGCTGCTCAGCCTCTTCCAGAACAGGGCTGCTCTGTGTACATTGTGGAAAGATATAAATTTTTATGGTGTAAGTGTTTTTACAATGGATTTATCACATAAATAAGGAACGGAAGAGACCTTGCTGGTCTGTTAATTTACCTCCCTGTAATATTAGATTATTCTCCAGAGTGCATTTTCTAGATCCATGGACAGTCCAATTTTAAATTTCGCAAATGATGGGGTTTGTACTGCTTCTTGCAGTTGAATTCATAGCCTGTATGGCCTCAGTCACCTTCCAAATATTTACATGTCCTTTTCTTCCTTCGTTACTTTTTTCTGAGTTGACATGGCACATAGATGCATTTTATTTTACACTTTCGTTTACAGTCTATTGTCTCCCTGCCTAAGAACATTTAAAGGCCTTTCCAAATTCCCCTCCTTCTTACCACTATCATTTCCTATTTATTTGTTCTCTCATATCACATTCTTTGTATTTTTTAAGTACTCTTTTTTCTCTACTATCAAACTCAGCTCAATCAAGCATTGCCTAATGTTACCTCTGCAGCAATGCAAAGGGTGAGAAGGCATATCTGTAATTTTAAAAGGACTGAATACCTTCCAGATGTTCATTTTACATACATAACAATGTTTCTGGGGAAAAAAATGCATTAGAGAAAACACAATTCTGAGAAACAAAGTTTCAAGTAATTGTTAAACAGATTTAGTAACTTTCTTTAATTTTTTTCTGAATTAAAACAAGACCTTGCTTTTCTCTTCATTCCCTGTGAATATATCTGGTCTCTGTAACTCCCAATTAAACATCATGTGTGAATTTACCACCTTCTTCAGATCATTAATAAATTTTACTGGTTTAGATTCCAAACAGGCTTTTAGGGTATATGATAATTGTAATACTTTATGTTATGGTGCATCTTCAAAGCTGGATTTAATGAGTCACAGAGCCTACCTGTAAAATTGTGTCTGGAATGAGTTGAAAGGGGAATCATATTTTTTTTAAACAAAAATATTTTTTGCAGAAGCTCTGAGTAAAAAATAAAAAGGTAATATTTCTTAAACCTAGCTATCTCCCAGCTCTGCTTTTTTGCATTAATTTTTTATTTAAAAGTTTTTCATTCCAGTTGGCTTGAAAACCTTGTAATAAAGTGCTTCTAGGATCAAAGGAAGTTATTTTTATAGTATTACCTCATATTCTTTATTAAAATAGAGAGCAGCTTTAAGTTATACACATATTTGGTCAAAATGATAGAAGCCCTAACCGTACTTTCCATATTTTTTCTAAGGCACAAATGATGGTCTAAGTTTTGGGTGACAGTCATTTAGAAGGGCACAAGACCTCATCTGGAAAAAAACAATGCTGTTCTTCTGTGCACTGTCAGAAACTCTCTATGGCATTTTCAGAAATCCCATCTCTTAAGCAAGTGCAATATTTTCATAGATGTAATTCCAAAATAAAGGCCTTTTCTTTCATTTTGTTCATTGCAGTGGAGTTTAGGGTGCTTAGAAAATGAAGGCCAGGGCCCTAGGTAATAGTCTATTCAGGTCAGGAAGGCTAATTAATATGCAGACTCTAGCTATGTTTCCAGTGTTGTGTTAGAAGACTTGGTTTATTTGGCCAATGACAAGTACAGTGTGATGGAAAAGAATCAGCCTTTGGAATGACAATATTTACTTGCATGCACTCATGCTAGAGGGTGAAAATTTTGTCCTCTGTACATTTTAGGATAATGCAAGTTTTTTAGAGGAGGTATAATTGAAAGAGAAACAATCCATACTATGTGCTGGCCTAAACAAATATGAAGAGAGATACGTGAAATTTATTCCATTATTCCTTTACGGATTTCCCATTAGACTCTGAATAAGACTTGTAACCCTTACAAGTCATGCTCTTCTACAAAAGGTGCATCACAGCTACCTCTATTGCAGAATATGTGTGTGTTTAACGAAATGAATACAATGAGAAAGGACTATGGCAATGTATGCCTTAGAGACTTCTCATTTACTCCTTTACGGAAACAAAACATTAAAAGTCACACAAGCCTTGTTGGGCTCAGAAGACAATCCCGGGTGCAATGTACCATGACTTACCAATCTTAGATAATACAATAAAATATGGGCATGGGTCTTTGTGATTAATGTAGTTCTTGACCATAAAAGTTATACCAGTGGTTACAAGTTCACTGAGGCACTCACAGCCTGGGTTTGCTTACTAATGTTGTTAACATGCAAGCGTGCACCCATGTGCCACGGCAGGCCAAAGTCAGAAGCACGAGTCAGTAGAAACACTTCAGCCTGAATACTGCACTGAGCATTTCATCTCAGATCAGGTTCACCCTCTCTTTGTGGATTTGGGTTGGACACAAACCAGTATAATATGTTGAAGCCCAATTCATCAGGAGCCTGCCAAGACTGGCTTTTCCTGAGCACAGGGAATGCTTTGAACCTCAGTTATAGGTAAGCCAGTAGTCCGTGATTTTGTTGTGGACCACGTGAATCATGGACCTGGCACAGTTTAGTCTGATCCCTGGTCTATGCTTCTGTTAACATCACAGAGCTTGTAACTGCTGAGTACAATAGCAAATATATATCCCCCTATTTAAATGAATAGTAGGTGCAAGTCTGGCCCAAAGTTTCTCTGATCGATATTGCAAAATTATAAAGGAACCTGCAAAAAAATTCTGATACATGAATGGGAAATCCACCTTACTTATTTACTTAAATCTACCAAAAGTAGCATTGATTGCAGGGTAATGCCATAAGATGTATCAGTGTCTCTAGCAATCTATTTTTGGAAGCCTCATCACTGCAAACCATTTGTATGTTGGACTCATCAAGCTACTTGTGGATTTAAAAGATGTTATTCTCATTAATGATATATAAGTAACATGAGTCAAGACATAGCTTGTCACTTTAATAGAAGTCAGTGGCTTGCCTGAGAGATGTTGTCTTTGGACTGTGTACAAGAAAGTACATGAGTGAAACAAAAAAAATGATCAGTGAGTTTTGACCATTTTGAACACGCATTTACAGATGGCCTTTTTTAAAAAAAATAAAAATCAAAGGTAAGATAGTTAATAGGTAAAAGCACCAAACATTTTACTTTTTCTTATCATTCACTGGTTCTAAAATACAGCAACAGAATGACAGCCTGAGATAAAACAGACGACAGGCTGACCAAGGGCTTCTAAGAATCAGTAGAAATGCTTCTACTGACCTCACTGCTGCTTGGATTGTTCCCCAAATGATTTTCGTTTTTTCAGTTTAAAACTGCAATCAAGCTGATTTCTGGACCATATGTTTCACCAGAAACAAAAGAATTGTAGTGACTGTGGATATGAAAATTCAGTATTTTCTTGGAAATCTAACATGTTGTGTCATTAATTTAAAATTCCTGTATGATTAAACATTGATGCTTTCCTCTAATTTGTATACTGGTTTTGTTTTTTTTTTCATCTGGAGGTAATAAAAGGGCAATAAGTATTTCTCAATTCAGTGCATATATAAACCAGATTGTTATAAAAATGTCTTTAATTTAAGTTTATGTACCCAATTTTACAATATAGAAGCCGTTTATAGTTATATACATTTAAGAGTTAGGGCTACTGTATCCTGCTAAGGCAAAGTATTTATATTTTTTCTATTGTTCGAGCAGGCTTCTTTTTCTGCCCTTCTTTAACATTTCAGAATATAAATTGATTAGGAATGCTCTGAATTGATAGAGATTTTCTGTTTTACTCTTAAAATTTAGCTCTTAAAGTACATTTTCCTCTACAAGCTTTTGATAGATATGAGGCTGTGCTACCATTAATATAAATAATGTCTGGCCACTGGGAAGACATACATTTATTTAAAATAAAAACGGATGTATTAATTATTTCATTCAGTAGACAAGTATCATCATAATGACTGGGCTTATACAACATAGCAGGCATCACAGCAAAAATCATAAATACTGTACTTCTGTTTAGCTTGACAGTGGCAGGTAATGGACTATCATTTCTGTTCCCTTAGCTACTGTATCCTTTTCTATCCATCATTCTTTATTGTAACTCTCACACTTATTTCAGCATTCTTATATCAGCAGCATTTAGTGACATTGCGAAAAAATGGTTCAGAAAGGCTGAACTTTTAATTGTTATGAGAAATAAGTTAGCTTAATTATTCTATGTAAGTAGAAAAGATGTGGTTTGTTCTTCTTCCTAAGTCCTCCCTTCCTAATCGCAATTCAACACCCTTTTTAAGCATTGCTATGTATGAACTTCATGCTGCTAGACAAATAAATTCTTTGGAAAAATGCACATTTTTATTTGGAAATAATGCCATCTCTTTGTTAGATTTGCAGCAATTCTATTTTGCCTCTACTGTTTTTAAGTCGAAAATGAAAAATTATTTAGAAGATGTTTGTGCATCATATTGTGCTGAATGGTATGTAGGTCAGCATGCTGCACCATAGCAGATAAGGCACAGTGAACAAGTGTTCTATGTACTTACAAGCAAATATCAGTCATAATAGAAGTAGACAGATCTACAAGAGCGTTTTGGCTTAGGAAATGTTTCTTGTCATTAGCATTTAAAAAAAGCTATGAGATTCAGGCCTATCAGCACCGATTCACAGCAAAGCCTGGCTTGCACAGGTTGTTATCTGTTCAGTACAGAGGTGCAGCTGGTTAGCAAATGGATTTGCAGATTTTTTTTTTTTAGCAGGGATGAGTAAAAAGGCAAAGAATCAGGTACTTACAACCCATTCAGAATGTAACAATTTTGTTTGTGTTATAAACCAAACCTTCTGTTTTTTGCAAACTGCATTATTTTTAGAAACAGAACCAAGAAAAAACGGCTGATTTAAAAAAAAATCTTTATTCATATTCCAGTTTCCCTAAGGGCTCCAATATCCATGAAGTAATACCAGCAAAGGGAGCAATGAAGACTGCAGACTTCCATGATTCAGTTTACGATGCTGCTTTATTGTGTTAGCAGTCAAGTCAAAAGGCAATATCTAATATTTTTAATTTTTTATTTCTTCCTCTATGTATTCTCAGAAATGTGAAGGGGAAAATATGACCGATTCACTCCCTAATGTTGTGGCTGAAGGTTAGGGTAATTTTTATTTTATGTGGAAGTGGAATCATTCCTCATGGAGATAATAATCAGGGCTGATACTGAAAGTAGCTTAGTCATACCTGAGTTGCAGGGTGCTGTTCTGCACAGCTATTTGCAAGGTAGTAGGGGTGGGTTACCTTTTTAAGGAAAGATGCTGCGCATGAGCTAATGGGACTACTTATCAGGTGTGTGAATGGTGTTCTTTCCTGTATGGAAGAGAAAAAGGCTGTAAAGTGCATGGAAAAGGTCCTCTCAGAAGGTTTCCTTGGCTAAGGAGGGGATGGTGAAAGGGCTGTGTAGGTGCATGTTCTCCTGCCAGGCCTGCATGCAAAAGGAGTGACCAGTGCAGTGACCCAGTGGGGTCCATAGCTTCAGCCTGAGTTTGAAAGGACTGTGGGATAATTTTTAACCTGTCTTCAGTACTTGTTAGCTGAAAAACAGCTACATAGTGCATGAACATAAGGAAAAGAGCTATACATAGAAAAAAAAAATTAAAAGCATGGTTGCAGCCATCATCTTTCCATCATAGAATCAAAGAATCACAGAATCATAGATTCATAAAATATGCTACATTGAAAGGGACCCATCAGGATCGTCAAGCCCAACACCTGCCCCTGTGGAGGACACCTCAAGAATCATACCATGAGCCTGAGAGTGCTGTCCAAATGGCTCTTGAACTCAGGCAGACTTGGTGCTGTGAACACTTCCCTGGCAAAAGGGTTCCATGATTTTAACTTAGGCTTCTGGACTTGGAAGAGGTCAGACATCACAAACAGTAAACACAAAAGGTGCCAGTAAGTCACTAGTGCTCCTCAGCTTGGTTTTATCAAATGATAAAATTGCTCCAAATTTTAGATCAGTGTTAAAGGAATTTCACCTGCATCTGAACCAAATATTAACTTTTTATGAATATCAGCCTTGGACAATGTCCAAACAGGAAGGTACTACAAATGTGTACATTAAGGAGTAGACTGCTGAGTCCCTGCAGGCAGACAACCAAAGCTTAGAAAGAAAGGAAAAAAAGCTAGTGAACAAGTATGACTGAAAGGATTTGATTGGATATGTAAGGACTATACAAGTACTGAAACCATGAGGTGAAATGCACAGTAAATATTTGTATTGTTGACTTGAAAAAAGGAAAGAAGAGATGTTTATGGCTTGACAAGTGAGAACAGAAAGGAATCATAAGTTAAGTGCCATGGAAAGTAGTGCATCTTAATATTTAGGCTTTGATTTTGCACAGAGAAGTGCTAAAACTAGACAAATAAATGGATCACATGAATATAATTCCCAATAGAGTATGTTGTTGCAGTTGTGCTTTTTTGGGTACTGCTCTTATTCAATGTATTTTAGATGTGAATCCAATGACTCGCAAAGTTTGAATCTCCTGACGACATTTTCAGGTGAAACTAGACATAAGAGAAGATCCTTCTCAAATTAAATTACTTATGGTGTCTGCTAGTCTACTGTAAAATTAGCTCAAATTTGCCAAGTCAAAATGGTGTTCTGTATTTCCTGGTCTAAATTCAGGTCACTGAATTAAATGGACATTCTACGGGTGTAACAGAGAGCAACATTTGGCTCAGGAGCTACGAAGAGAAACATCTCCAACATGATTTTATTGTATTAGTATCTTACATTGAGCATATTACTGTTGATTGTAGGAATGAGTCTCTATTTGTGCATACTTGCCATTGACTGGTAAGACACATTTATAAGCTGTAGCATTGATAAGATTCTCACACTTGTTCATGGAAGTTCCCTTACTTTTATGCATGTTGAATAACAATACATGATCTGTTGGATAGAAGCAGGTAAACAAAATCCTATGCAGATTTTTGAGATGAGTATCCTATAGTATAACCATTTTTAATGCATAGCCATATGGGAGTGTCTGTACCATGAATTTAAAATTTACTTTGCGCTTCATTTAATGTAAATTTTTCAATTAAGTATTCGTATCTCTATAGATTTTGTAATTTTTAATTTATTGCTCATCTTAATGAAGTTTATCTACTGATGGAAAGCAGATTTCTTTACCCCAAAAAAGCCAAAGTAGGAGGCTATGGTTTTCTAAGACTGGCTGAAGTTCATCTATTAAACCATAAGGGTGGCAGACATACTAAACCATCTTGACAGAGATGTCAAGACTTAGTGCAGGTGATCTGGACATACATGTGGACTTCAAAATGGGTCCTGCTCCATAAATACAGCGTATCCTGCATGTCCTTTTCATTTGCCACCATCTTTTGCTTTGCCACTGCCTATCTAAGCAAGTGACAGTATTAAAAAACCTAGAGGTAGGCTGGACTTTGCATACAGAAATCCAGGGTCTCACACACATAGAGGGAACCTTGCTTCAACAGATATGTATTTATATCAGATCATCAAATTATGAAATGTGATTCTGTGGTAAAGCACAATTTAAAAGTATACTTTAAGAAATGCAACTTTCCCCAG
Source organism: Chaetops frenatus (assembly GCA_013400775.1). Lineage (NCBI taxonomy): Eukaryota > Metazoa > Chordata > Aves > Passeriformes > Picathartidae > Chaetops > Chaetops frenatus. The sequence goes on along the minus strand of VZTR01027743.1, from coordinate 49,871 downwards.
GGCCAATTTATGGATCTAATAATTTGTCTTTTTTATAGTAATGGAGATATATTTGATTGTGCATATATGTTTATAAATAGTATAACACATCATTGAAAAATCAAGGATGGCATCCTAGAAATCAGTGGAAAAATTTCCATTCATACAAGGGGTAGATTTTCTGAATTGACATTACTGTTTAAGCCAAAATTATTTGGAATGAGCCCAATTCAATGCAGCTCTTTGTCTTACCATGAGTTTTCCATTTTCAGATTGCTGTGGAAAAACACGTCTGAGGCACACTAGGAGACAGTTTAGTTGTAAGATCTTGGATTAATTACAAAGTTCATGCTTATAACATCTATTACCTTAGCAAGAGATGTGACCAAAAATCGTTGCTAAACTCAGGGTGTGAATTAATGAAGCATCACTTTGTTCACACTGTAAAACAGGTCCTACCCCGGGGAAATAGATGGGAACAGCAGCTGAAGGCTGAGGGTGCATTAGCAGAGCCCTGACCATGTGGGAACTGCTGCATGAAGCCTGGGCAGCAGCAGCAGCACCTGGCCCAGACTGCCATCCGTGCTCAGCCCTTGGGTCTGCCCACTCTCAAAGGCTTCCTGGCAGGTGCTGTTCAGCAATGGCAAATGAGGGAATTCCACCTGTGAGGGGCAAACAGGACAAGCTCACTGCCTCAGCAGCTGCCCCCTGCACCAAAGAGATGCAGGTCTGCTGGGGTAGAGTGAGGAAGTGTGGAAATAACGCAGGTCAAGGCAGCCTTCCTGGGGGACACAGAGGATTGAGTAGTTCATCATGTCTCTGCCTCTTAAGACCTACTACCTGCAGTCAGACTTAAGTTATCCAGCCCACTTCAAATCCATAATATCCTCCATATCCCAAGGAGTGCAAGACTGTGTGCTAATGAAGAGCAGCCATCCTGGCTGCTGAGATAGGTGGTTTTGTTCCCGGCCTGGGTAAGTTTGGTAAGTTGTGATGTAACGAAGTGACATTGTTCTGCGTGTCAATAGTGGTGTAAAGTGTTTCCTTCTGACTTGTCCTGCTTTTCCCACTTATCCACTTAAGGAATGAAGAAAACATTGTGGGCCCTGTTTGCAGCAGCATTTTAGCTGGCTGTGTTTGGAAAACTGGGGTCAGATAATCAGCACTTGTAAAATATTGTTGTGTCATTGTGATAAACTCAGTTACAGCTATTTACACCAGCTGAGGACTTGGGACTAGATTTTTAGGAACATTTGATTAAACAATATTAGAGCAGAGCTCTATCTTAGGCAGTTCCATATTTACATCCAATAGTGACCTGTACCCAAAGTATCAGAGGGAGAAAATAAATTAAAGCAACAAAAACAGTACACAATTAATCTGATGAATCTCATGCATTGAGTTTCCAGAGCTGGACAAGTCAAGTTCATACACGTAAATAGAAATCTACTGATTTTATAATTTCAAAAGCAGATCAGCAGAACTTGATCTTGCTTGCACTGCTGATATCTTTGAATTCAGTGACAGCAGAATCAGGGCTTTACTCATCATTGGGCTAAACTCAGCCTCACAGCAAATGGAAGAAGGGGAAATATATCTAATAATCTCATTTTAGGTTTCATGTTATTTTACTGTAGTTGCTCTGAAGCATGGTACTAAAAACTGGTAAATGAAGTAGTCCCTCTAAGACCTGATGGAGGGCACCTGCTTTTTCAGGTATTATATAAAAAAGAAAACACCAAAGAAAAAATTAATAATGAAACAAAAACAGCTATAAAAAGGTGGGCAATGAAAAATGACTGTGTCCAGGGACAGAAAACAAGTGCCAAAATGCTCATATGTTGTACAGATAAAAAAATACTATACATATTGTTAGAAAGCCAGAAAATACACCATATTATTCTTTAAAACATTATGGATCAAATTTGTAAAATCCTTCACAGCTTCCTATTGACACTGAATATTTTGTGATTTACCTAGTGTCAGTCAGAAGTAGGATTTTTAGGATATGTCTGAGCTTGGTTCTATTTCCTTTCAAAGCTGATTCAGTTTCTTAAGTCTTCTCTGAGAACTATTAGTGGAGTTTACCACTTTGAGCTAATGGACAAAGAGGCCAATTTTGAGCAAATAAAAGCACTAAAAACATGATGTGCAATTGTTTGATGGCAAGGCTATAATTATTAGCACTTGTAAATCTGCAGATACAATTAATGGAACGTGGCTGGGACATCCCCTGAAAAACAGATCTATTGCTCTGATTTGACAGAGTGCTTCCACAAATGTCTAAAAATAAGGAGTGGGTAAGAGAATAGGCTAAGAGGAGAGGAAGCAAAGAGCTTGAATGTGGCGAAGATAAAATGTGATTAAGTAGGCTAATAAATTTCTGGGAAGGGAGGTGGTGTAGATACCCTTACTAGGTAAGATTTATAGGTGAAGAAGTATCTTCTAGAAGCTCCCAGGAGAAAGACTGATTCCTATGCTTGTAGCATAGCCTTAAAAAAATAGGAGGGTTTCAGCCCTTTGTTACTTTGCCTTCACTGGCATTTTATTCTACCCAGCATTTTAGTCACACCAAAACCCCTAATCACAATCCCAGGTTGCAATCTTTCTGTTTCACAAGTAGATCCCATCCTGGTAGCACCAAAGCAACATAGATCACTTAGAATACCTTTTTCTCTTGCTGTAAGACCCCACAGTAATCCCTTTTGGTCATAATCAGCATCTAGAGAAGTCCCCATAGCTGAACAGGGCTCCTATTTTAAAGGACATTCCGGAAATGAAAGCCTTCAGTGGATAACAGGTGCAGCCAGCCCTTTTGTAGGCTTCTCCCCCATCTCAATTTCTTTTGGCTGTTTGCTCACATTCAAACAATAGAACTCACTATCCTGATTTGACACAAAGTAATGCACTTATTTCAGGAAACAACAACATCTGAATTAAATAACTCTGCTGGATGGCACATGTGGGAAAGCACATATATATGCATGTGTCCAAATACACAATTTTGGAAGTGCTCATTCGGCAAATTAATAGCCTAAAATCTTCCCAAACAAAATAAACATGCAAGTAGTGATTTATACTAAAAACATTTCCTTTTGGTTAAAGTGTCAGTTCAGTGTAAGCAGGGCAGAGTATTTTAAAGAGGAGGTTGGGAACCCCTTCCTCACAGTGCCGTGCTGCTCCTCAGCATGCAGTGACACAGGGGTCCGTGCAGCTACCTTTTGCAGTAATTACTCATGTTGTAAAACAGAGGCTTGCAAGCTGGGGCTTTGTCATTTGGTTATGAAATTAACTGATTTGTGCATATATTCCTGTAGATTCAAATATTTTATCAGTATGGAGCGCAAGGCATGAAGGCCATTCCTGTGCCACAGCTGTCTGAAGTGTATATGTGAGGCAAACAAAATGTAGTGAAAAAGAAATTTATGTACAAAAAAAAAAATCCAAAAAGGAAAGGGAAACTGTCCTTGATGTTAGAGCTTGTCTTGCTTTATGCCGGAATTCTGTTGTTACTTTTGAAAATGTAAAAGCAGTTCCAAAGCACATTGGCACGTGCATGAAACTGCAATACTCACTTGGCACTGCCTGTTCCCAATGCTGGCAGTGTGGCACATAGACCTCTTTAGCCTCTTCCTCTGTTGTTTTCTGCACAAGAGCCAACCATTGTGGCTACTCATGAGGCAAGGCTGGCAGCTGAAGAACCCAGATGCCAAGCTCTGGATTGTCTGTCTGTTCGGGTTGTGGCTGGTCTCTTCCCTGGCATCTGCCCTGGCATTGCAGCAGGCTGTGTAACCGTCTGTGGAGTTGGGTTCAGGATTAGGCTTCTGCTGGATAGCATGCTCTCCTGGTCACTGTTTGCCTTTCGAATTGCTCTCGATTATGAGGAATGTGTTTCTCTCCTGCAGACTCCACCCAGGATGAGTGTGCTCGTGCAGTGCTGTTTGGTGCAGAAAGGATGGGTGCTCCCCTCCCTTGGCACAGCATGGTTTTACCTTAGAGCAGAGCGTGGGTAATTTCAGCCCCATAAACCCAACCATCTCCTCTCAGCCAGGAATATTTCTAAGTTGATTGTGATAACACACTTGTATGTCTTTTATGTGGCGGAGCCCCCCAGGCCCCGGCAGCGGCCTGAAGAATGTCATCTCTGGTTTGTGTTAGCCCACATACCTGAAAGACTCTGCTTGGGCTCTGGCTGATTTTTAATCCACTGCAAGTGTCACAGCTGAACTACATGAGGTGGTTGTTTCTCTTTGGGGGTATTTATCTTTGACACCCAGAAAGTTCAGCAGGAGATTTAAGCGAGGAGACTTCCAGGACAATAGAAACACTACTAGTGAGTGCCTAAAGGGGTAAAGTGTCTTTTCTTGTAATTCATTAATATAATATTATTATACCTTTTGACAACAATTCTTAACCATTAATATAAATTCTTCTGCCTTTCTTCTGAGAATACCAGCTGACCAGAACCTATCAGTCTCTGGGTCAAACTTCTTTGTCCCTGCATCTGGCTGGTGCTAGGGTGAGCAAGGGAAAGGTTTGCTATATTGAGGCCAAGCTCTTGCCCCACTGACACAACACCCATCTGCCTGATTTTCAAAGGACATTTTTTACTTCTAGAGTCCTCTATAGCTTACCTATGGATTGGTATAGCCCCAGGTCACTGCACCCACATGCACATATGTTGAGAAAGGCAGGAAATCTGGGTAAAAGAGCTTGATGCAAAATCTGTTTTGAACCATTCTAGTATTACAAAGTTGCATTTATAGATGTTACATAAGAATGTTTCTAAAAGAAAAAAAAATTAGTGAGAAGAGAGAGAAAGGGATTGTTTAGCAGTCCTTTTGCTGGTAAGTAAATCTGTAAGGGGTACAAAGAAAGATGTGCCCAATTCAACTTTTTTAGATGCTGGGCCAGTCAAGTCACAGAATAGTGTGGGTTGAAAGGGACCTTTAAAGGCCATCCAGTCCAGCTCTCACTGTGAGGCACAGGGACATCTTGAACTAGATCAGGTTGCTCAAAGCCCCATCCAACCTGACCTTCAGTGTTGCTGAGGGTGATGGACAGCCTGGGGACTCATACACTTCTGTAAATATTATCTGTTATGAGACTTCTGAGAAGAGAACACTGAGGTAGAGGAAACACTGCCTGTCCCAACTGGACATCTCAAGAGACAGAACACTAGCATGGCTGTAAGAGTAGCTGGGAATGAAGGTGATACTACACTACTTGCATTTGTACTTTTCTCTTTTAGCTCATATTTCAGGTGTCTCATACCCCGTAATATTTCATACAGCTAGGAATGCAGAAATGCAGGAGGGAGCAGCACAGTGCAGCTGTGTGGCTGATGCCCTGTGGGCATAGCCAGTAGCATTGGTATGCTCTTACCACATCAGAGACATTGTCACATCATCTATCAAAGCCTGCCACGAGCACTGTGCTGCCTACACAGGCACTTCCACCACATCCAGAGCTACTACATATCCAGTCCATCTCCAGTTTTTACTAGAAGTTACTTTCAAAAACATTTCTGTTTGGAGCTGGAAACACTCTGAGAAAGGCCAGTGTCCATGTTATTCTTTCTGACTGGAGGCAAAGAAAAAGTGGCTTTTCGACAATTCATCAAATTCTGTTTGGACCAGGGAACTATACTATGGTATTGTGCCAAGCTGCAATGCCAACTTTCAGTAAGATGTCAGAAGATAATTTACACATAAATTTCATACTCAGAATACTATCGAACAATGCCTTTCACAATCTTTTAAAAATTAAGATAATTTATAAACTTCAGAAATATAACAGCACCTTGCATAGTCATAACAATTTAACAAAAAGTCTATGAATTTATTTTCTAGTTAGTACCAATTTTAATATTATTAAGAACAATCTTTTTGTTTGTAGAATACATTTTTCCTGTCAGGAGAAAATAGAAAAATTTCAGTCCCCCAAAATGATCAAGTTGTTTTAATGAACTTTATCACAAGAACCTGTTGGTGATTTCTAACAAATAAATAGCTTTCAGTTGGAATGTGAAATACATCAAAAAAATAGAGATAAAAGTTAATTTTCTAAGTATAGTTTGGATTCTATTTCCACACTTGACTACAACTACAAATTCTGGCAGCAGTATGCACAGGTAAACATTTATCACTTTGAAACTGCATAAAATCCTTTAAACTAGCCATAAACCTCTTGTATGGCCTGGATTGCTAACGTTTTTCATTCAAATCTTCTAACCTATGACAGTCTTTAAATCTATTTTTAAGGTGTTTCATGTCTGTAGCCTGTGCAAATGATCCCAGTCAGAGAACATACAGGTTGTGTTGGCTATCCTGGTTTGTGGGGAGCTGATGTTCATCCTCAAGAAGGTTGTGACCACTTAGTGAGCAGTGCCCTCCCACCCCAAATAACAGGGTGATGCTGCAGAATGGTTGCAGGATGCTCTGTGAAGTGCTCTGTATGTGGCTGGGAACAGAAACAAGAGATTTTCATTTTACCCTCTAAAATAAGTGCACTGCACTTATTTTATACCCCTTTCGTTCTCTGGTATAAATCAGCAGAGGCAGATGCTTATCACTTCTTACATCAATAAATCCCTTCTCAAAGACTGAAAAGATATATGAGTCATCATTTGTTTTGGAAATCCAACCTAAGGAACAAAATATGGAAACATCGTTATTTGAAATTATATTTGGACAACAAATGACAGATGTATGCTGGTGTTGCGTTTACCTCTTCTCTCTAATCATGTAATTTTACAAAATATGTGGTTTTGGTCTCTCATCCCTGAAGAATTTAATCAGCAGTGATTGGACCGTGTAGATAGTATGTAGTCAATTTTTTTGGTACAAACCCCTTTAAGAATAAGCTGGCAGAAAAAAAATATTTCAAACCTCATTAAAAGGAGCAGCTAAGGTTTGGCACAAACAAATCTCAGTGTGGGAATTAATTATTTTTCACCAAATAAAAAATATCCATTTGTTTGTTTTAAAATGATATCGGTGCAGCAACCCCCCATACCTCCTCCCCCACAACATAGCTGATCTACTGGTTTTGATGCTTTTTTTGTGCTTGCAGAATTCCTATATAGCTTCTATTTGAGATGAAATTTGGCAAGTGATTAGACCATAATATGTCTAAATGCTTTGTGTATTTTGGAGAAAAAAAGTAAAAAAGAGCTGAGATAATAAAGCTCCAAAAGTTGCTGCTGCATATATACTGCAAGTGCTTTTCAAAGAAGTTTCATAAGATTTTTAATTAGGTGGCTAAGACTATACATGGTAGACTGGAACTGTTTGGTCTGTGGGGTAAATAATGTGCATTTTAAAAACATTTATAAATACGTATTTCCCCACTTGACATTGCTATTCCAGTCCACTGAGTAAATAATGCATATTTTTAAAAATTCATAAATATATATAATATGTAAAAAAGCTGCCCAGATACTGTATGTGTGGGACCTAGAAACTTGGATGATGCTGAAACAGACACAGTCCCCAGGGATAATGATACATACTCTATAACCTCCCATGAAAGTTTTCTTTCAAAATAAAGCAAGGAAGAAAATTCCATAGACTAAATTACACTCAAATAAGATGAAGGCTGTGATGCAAACCTTCAGAACTCTGCAGAGTCAAAGTTTGCCATTGTCCTCAGATCATGCTGCTGAGTTTTTTTACTCCAATCCTTTCTTTTCCTTCTTGCTGCCTTAAGAACAGCATGATTTAAGAAAAGAAGGTCAGCATTCATATTTCATTTCTTGAGCCCTGTGGATCTGAATACACATGGATTATTCAGATAGAAAGGTTTTATTTCTGTTCAATAGTTTTCTGGATTTGGATTTTTTAAAATTATTTTTTAAATTAAAGGAATATAGAAGTAATCTCAAGCAGCCAGAAACCCCTGGTGTGAGGTAGGAAATGCAGAAACTCTAAATAAGAAGTATAGATGAATAGGTCAGGGCTTTTGCCTTTGTAGTTCTCTATAGAACAAAATGTTGAAGTGCACACTTAGCTTAACCTTAGGCACGTGCTTATCCTCACTCCTATTCAGCAAAAAACTTAAACATATCCTCCAATCAACTTTAACTAGAGCATATGTTTCTATGTTTTTCTGAGTCAGTGCTTAAAGTTACACGAGTAAAGGAGCCCTGACTGAATCTCTATCAGCAAGATTAAACATTATTAAGGTATATTAAGACCTGCTGGGAGTTGTGCTGTGTGGTGGTCAACAAATCTGCTCCCTCCTGCTCTGTGCGTTTATTTTCAGGTATGCAATAAGGTGTGCCCACTGGGAGCAAATTCTCCCCAGCTGAATGGTAACCCTTCATATCATTTTGAATTTTATATAGAACAGAAGAAAATGAGACCCCAAAGAGAGCTGGATAGCAAAATTGCCCATAAAATTATAGGGAGTGAGTCTGATAGGAAATGTTATGAATTTTAACCTCTGCTTTTGTGTTTTTTCCCCCACTTCCTTCTATACAGAGACCACCTTCATGTGATCTGGTTCCTTAGTGGAATTATTCCTCTGTGTATCTTTATATCATTTTCTTAGCTTCTAACCACTGTATTTCTGCACAGTTTCATATCTGCTAGCCCCAGCATTTCCAGCCTATGAAAACCTCATAAATCTACTTCATTTTTCTAATAAGACATGAAAGTCCTTAATTGGCCTTAATGAAATGCACTTAAAGGGCAATAAACGTGTTTAAGCCCCTCTTTCAGGGTGAGCTACAGTACTCTCACTCTGCTCTGTTTTAGCCTTTGTGGTAATTAATCACTTATTCATATGTGGCACATCAGTAACAAGATCAAGCAACTACTGCACAATTGCATGATAATAAGCTGCTCATATATGTGTCAAGATTTAGCAATCCTTTTTAAAGCCTAATTTAAACTCATTTTACAACTAAGCAGGCTGCTTCTCTGAAGTATTTCTACCCAGTATCTTTTTTACATATTGCTGCTGAAATGCCATCTTTTTATTTTGTTTATAGAGCTGCATTTGCCTAAAATCTACTTATGGCACGAAAGTGAATTACAGCAAAGTGAGAGCCTTACCATTGTGTTTTTGCAAAGGCTTTATCTTTGATGAAAGACCACAGTCACCCTCACACAGAAGGAAAGGCCACGGAATTAGCATCCATTAGGATAACATTTTTAAAAAGTAATGAATTACAATGAAATTTTATTATCCAGGCCTCTGAGGCTGTGTCCCCTGTGAATCTTATGCTGGTTGCCTTTGTCAATGGGCAAGAGCACAATCTGGGTGAGGAGAACCAAAGTTATCTTCTAGCAGTTAGGCCTTTGATTCCTGGAAACAAACCTGCTCCTCAAATCTGAAATCTGATTTGTATTTGCTGTAAGTTCTGGAATTTCATTCTTCAGACCCAGAGAATTGAATAAGAATCTGAGTTCAATTAATACTGAAAAAAGTTGATGTCTTCTGCTAATCCTGTGGCCTGAGATAAAAGCCAGTAGTGTCCAAAATATCTCTGAGACACATACTCCCTTTTACCAACCAGGTGTTGT
>VZTR01027743.1:20859-37325 GCA_013400775.1 Chaetops frenatus | reverse complement strand
AAATTGGAAGAATGGAACAATTAAAACCCTATTAAAGTTTAAACTCTTTTTAAAAGTGGAAGATAACTAGGGAAGGTTTAAACAGTTCTTCAGTCTCTAGCTGCAAGCAATTGGGACCAGCAGGAAAGAAGGCAGTTGGGATACAGCCTTATTCCAACAGTTGCTCATTCTCCAGGAGTTGATGTGGTCTGTACATTGCTAGCTCAGGCAGAGTAGGCTCAGCTATGAAATAATATCACAGAGGTATGAAGAATTCTGCACCACAATTAAAAATGTAATAGAAAAGCATTTGTTTAAAAGAAAATCTCAAAAAGAAGGTGGAAAGAGTGAAGAGTTGGACTTGACTAAATCTGAGGAGTCCATTTCAGTTCTCAAGGCACTCAGTCTCTCTGATAAGAACCAGATTGTGCCCGCAGTCTGGGTCAAGACACTTTGAGAGATGTTGTGGGAAATCCTAAAATTATTGCTTGACAATGCTATCCAGATTTATCAATCACAGGAAACCATTTGTTCATAATAAATGAGAAGCTTATGGGAGGTTATAGGTGTTGTGAGGTGCTGGATGTGGCACAGAATGTAAAATGCTACCTTTGAGAGCAATGGGGATGGGGATGGAGATGGGGATGGGGATGAGAGGAGAAAGCTTCTAAAAATACCCAGTACATACTTTGAGGAATATTTCTCAGCAAGAAATCTGGAGGAATATTTAAACAATCCTAAGGTGTTTCAGATATATGTACTAGAAAGAATATACAAATGTAGTTCAGACATTGGAAAAAATCTCAGAGGATGACTGGAGTATTTTGTGCTGGGCTGGTTTCTTTGAGAGAGCATGAAAGCCAAAAATGTAAACAGGTTTAAAAAAAGACTGTGCTACCACAGTCATCAGTTGCAACCTGTGGTTCAAGAAGTCCTAAAACCAGCTTCTGATGGAAGCCAGTAAAGGATACCAGTGAATCAGGTCAACCATCTCTCATACTCTTTACTTTAGTATCCACTGTTATTCAGTGTTGGAGATACAGTATTGGGAAAGATGGACCTCTGATATGACCTTGTATAATGGTATTGTAGTAAACTGAGGAAGCTATCAAATCTTTTTCCTATGCCAGAAATATAGTCCAAGTCAAGAAAAAAAGAAAATAAAACAAAATACAGGTGGCACGGGGAAAATTTGCATTAATTTTTTCATATTGGCTGGAAAAATCCTTGTACCTGTCCTTAATTGTTATTTTTATTCTTATTCTCTCTCTGGGATATTCTACTAGAGAGAGAAAGGAGACTGCATACCAAGTCTATACCCTTCACACAGAGTTTATAAATGCCTGATTCTGGCTATAGGATAGTTGTCAGGAATTTGCACTGCTCAAGCTTTGAAATAAGGTTGTAGATGTAACACTGCTGATCCTGTCATCCAAAAAATTTGTAGAAAACTACACCTAAAAAATTCTAAAGATTCTCAATTCATGTAGGCTATAGTCAATCTCATCTCTATTTAGCACTCTAAAATTACAGAGCAGCACTAACAAATCAAGCATGGGTTATCAACTGCTACCATTTTGTTCAGGTGGAAACTGAAAACCAGGATACTTAAATTGTCAGAAATTAATTTCAGAATCCCCAAAGACTTGCAGAAATAAAAAGGGACAGAAAAAACGAAATAGGATTACTTGGAATTTGGGAATTTCCACTATGTCATGAAAGTGATGCTATGTGTAGCTACAACATAAGAAAAGAGGAAGAACTAGCAGTGATGTAACAAAGAGAAGCCTCAGGGTTGCAGATCTTACATGCTTTTTTAGTTGTTCATCCCTGAGGAATGTATAGTAGGGATGAATTGATGGGCTTAGTGCAGTTCTGTCAGCAATGCTGCTTGTGCAGCTACCCATGGTCTGCAGTACAGCATAGGGCCATTGCTGCAAGCTGCCCTACTTTTTCTTACATTCTTATATCTTTAAAGAACTGGCTTTAGAAATTTCAAGTTCTGCATTATTTTGAGCATTCATTGTTGTTACTGTCACATCTAGTAGGCGAAGGAAGTTCTGTATTTTTTAAGAGGTTCGAGACAGATGAAACCATCAATAGATGCTCTTGTTGCCTGCTACATAACCAGCACTCAGGTGCTGAACAAACACAGCAAGAAAGACAAGGACCCTGCTCCTTAACCTTCTACAGAGCAGGCAGTATGTGCCAGGTGAGTGGGCTGTATGTTGGTGTTTTTGAGTAAGCACTTTGCTTATCTTCTGTAATGTGAGCTAGTGCACCAAGTCCTGACATTAGAAAGTTATCCCAGTATGGCTGCACCAAGTAACATGGACTCAGACCAAAAACTTCATATATTTCATTAGGATTGAAGTGAATGAAGGGAAAAGATCTGTGTGGAAAAATCTATCTTTGTTCTAAATTTTTGTAAACTAGGAGGAGATTTCTCTTCATGATCAGTGGCAGATTTTTAAATGAGAAGGGTGATGCTCTACTCTTAAAGCCATGCAGAAGTGTAAGTTCATTTGATTTCTGAAGTTCCATCATCTATTTTGACTGTCTTGGTAACACTGCTGTTTTTTATTGGCTAATGTGATCTTCAATCTAGCCATCTGTTCCCTCCAAAACACTTTTGATTTTTTTGGTGAACATCTGCTAAAGGTGATGAAAGATCATTCCAGCCAGTGTGCATAGTGCTCTCCTTTAGGGTAAAAATGCTGCTGCTTTTCAAGGTGGTGAGTGAGGGAAGAGGATAAGATGATATTGTGGGATGGACTGCTGGAAATGGAAAAAGGAGAAGATGTGGTGAAAGACTTAAGGGTCCCAGACTTTTTGCCTATGGAGAAGGTCTACTTTCTGCTATTTAACATAAATGTGGAAAAAAGGACAGTGCCCTGACTCTGATTAGGAGTGGAAACGTAATAAAAGGAAAGAAAATAATGACAACAGTATCAAGTTTAGGGGCTTTTTGAGGAGATTATTGCATCTCCACGATGGACTTTTCTTCAATTAATTTTCCAGTTGATATTTTTAAACTCATTTGTGTTTTCCTCATTACATTCCATGATATAATTAAGTATGGGAAAGTACATCCCTTTTTTTGTTTTACTTGTTAAGAGTCATTCAGTGAATGACCTTTCCCTGACGACCTTTCCTATACTGCTCATGACTTTCTATTGGTCTTGTCTCAGTCATTTCCTTTTCCAAGCTGAAAACTCCTTGTCTATCTATTCACTTCTCATATGGCATTCATTGCACACCTCTGATCAGCTTTGTCACTGTCCATTATGACTTTTCTGAATCTATTTTAACTTTATTGTTTTATTGGCCTTTCTGACTATTCCTGGATGTTGAGTAGAGATTTCTAGATTAGTATTCAAAATTACTCCAAGAAATCTTTCTCAGTGTCAATACTAGTAAAAAGCCTATACTTCTGTCTGTGTAGTTAAGATTTTTTTCCTGCTTGTTCATGACTTCTTGCAGGTCAGCGCTTAATTTCACTGATACTGTACTGTGCAGTCCCTCTGCATTGTAAGAATCTTCTGTGACTCTAGCTGTTTCAGTTCTGAGGATCTTGAAAAACTTTGTGTTATTAGCAAACTTTCTCAGCCTCTCCATTCTCTCCCTGTTCCACATTATTTATGATATGTTGAAGCACACAGGTCTGCCCGTGGGTCCCTGAGGATGTGGTAACCTTCCTCTAAGAGGAACCCTCTACTTTACTTTAACTCTTTGTTTCCTGTCTTTTAACCAACCATTAAGACATCAGAGTACTTTGAGTTTTATTCCACATTGATTTAATGTCTTTAAAAGCTTTTGGTGAAGGATCTTGCCAAACCTATTTCTTTCAATCAAAAAATACTTTCTCAGCTTACTACTGTTAACACTTCCATTACATTTCAATGGATTGGAGAGGTATGATTTCCCTTTGCAGAAGCTGTCCCAATGTATCATATTTATTTACACCTCTACTGCCCATGTTCCTTAATATTGATTGTACCAGTTTTGACCCTAATGGTATCAGACTTATGAAGCTGTAGTTTTCTGCATCTTCTCCTGGGAAACTTAAAAAACACATCAGAGCTGTCATTTTTTATTACCTGATACGAGTTGCAATTTTAGAAACTTCCTTTAGAACTGTGGCTATATAAAATGTGACAGAGTTTATCCAATTTTTTCCCATGATTTCTTCTGTTTGAAGAATACAGATATATTTTCTTTAGCTTTCAAGCTTCTCTTGTACTTTATTGCTTAAGCCAAAAATCTTTCCTGTATTTTTAGTCTTTTTTGATAGGCAATAAGAGTATTTTCTAAGCTAGTGCAATTACCTCTGAAATATTTTGCCATTTTAGCTGCTCCTTTTAAATTTTTTTTCAGTATAATATTTGTCTTTATTTTCATCCCATGTTGCAACTGGAAAGAACCCATGGTCGATTATTTTCCAGAGTCTTATGATCTGTAAACAAGTCTCATGATTGTGCAGAGGGTTTGATTACAGGGTTCCAGCTAATGGAATAATCAAATTGCTCTGTCTCTGTATCAGTAGCCTCCTAATGACCTATAAGCTTGCTGCCAGTTTCAAACAAATTTGATAGAAGGATAGATCTGAAATATTGTTGCATTTTTAAAGTTTCATGGAAATTGTCTGGGTACTGGAGAGGGACCTCAGCTAAATGATTGCACTTACCTGAAAGTCAAAAAATGTAAAACTCAGGCACTATCCTGTTTCTCAGGAGATGGATTTATACCCAGAAACAGAGCAAGTGCTGTCTCTTTCCTGATAGAGACAGGAGACATAAGAGAATCTAAGAGTCTGGTGCTGGAAGAAGTTTTGAGAAAAGGAAAACACAGATAAGTATAAAATCTAATTGCATTAGTTCTTCAGCTCGTGAAGACAATTTCCTAAAGTTTGAGTTGACAACATGATGAAATTATGGCTAAATTCTGTCTATCCAAGAATATTCTTTAAAGAGGGAAAACTTAAAGTCAGATTGCTGTGACTCCCTCTACTACTACTTTTTGCTGAGTGAGGCAGCTAATTCTTCCCCCCTTGTAGTAAAACATCCCCAGAAACCTATTCCAAAGGTAACCAGTGTTTTGGACTCTTCACTCTGAAGGAGTGGATGAGAAATAACAGCTGCCTGTACTGCACCTCTGTATAACCCCACAGTTTGCTTGGCCAGTCTCTGGCCTCTTCCAGGTCATGGGTGCTGAGACAGGCAAGGAAGACTGGAGTTGGGGCTGACAGCAAAATGCTGCAGTGAGGGGGAGGATTAGAGTGCCATGGATATGCTGGGAGGGAGCCTGTTGTTTTGGGGTGCCCTGATGATGCAGTGAGGGTGCTTGGAGGTAACATTTTTGTCCAAATGAGCTCATCTAGATTGAATGTCTGCTTGGAACTGTAGTTCTCCTTGTTCACTTGCATGCTGCTTAATCCCATGCAGGATCACCCTGCTAATTTGGAATAATTAAAAAAAAAATCAACAGAAGCAAACAACTTGATAATATGTGCTAAGGAGAGCTGGCACGATTTGCTCGTCTGTAGCACTAAAAAAATGAAACATTCCATCAGCAGGCTTCCTCAGTGCCATTCAAGGTGATGTAAACATGTACAGAAAATCTGAATAAAGTGATATTTCTAATGGTGCAGGCAAAAATTCTGACCTAGTTTAATCAGTCACTGTGCTTTTCTGCTTGTTCTGATTTGTTGTTCATTTGTGTTGGGCAGCTGGACAATAGGGTTTTGCATGGGCCACAAACAATGAAATAAAACAGCAAGATGTACTGTATTTTACTGAAACATAGTATAAAGGGCAGCAGGGGACTAGTCAAAGCCCAATATTCTGAGACTGTAATTTTTTATCACTAGTTTATTTCCTAAACCAAAATGTTTTGGAGTATAAATATTGGATGAAAGCAAATCTGCACCATGTTTGCTGTCATGGAGGCAAGACCAAAACCTACTTTTTATTAGAATTAAATTAATATGGCATAAGTAGTTTTATAGTTTTAACATTTTAATATTATTTATGTTCTACCTGCTCTGCATAAATAGAACTGTTCCTTGCTTCTTTTGGTTTTACTACTAATAAAAAGTAATAGGCATAATAATTCAGGGACTGTTTGCATTTCCAGGCACTTTTGTTCTGTCATGTTTACCTACTCAAGGAGCCGTATTGAAAGCCAGACCACAAGAACTTTTAACAGAAAATATAGCAGCCACTTTGCAACCAAACTATGTATCTGGGAGCAGGAGAAGCCTAAAGCAAACACTTAGAATTAGGATTATTGATGAAAAATCTTTCCAATAAAAAGAAGAATGAGAAAGTAGCTCTGTGCAGAAATCTACTAGGATGGCTTTTCAGTTTTCCTCAGCACATTATAGTAACTACATTATAGGTATATTAACAGACATATTTCCCTAATTACCAATTGATTTCCCAGACTACTCAAAAACATGCAGAAAAAACCCTACTTGTGATGGACATGAAGGTAAGATTTTAGCACTGACAGCTGGTTGCATTTCATTCAGCAGTAAAAGGAATTTTTAAGTATGGAAGAATGTCATCAGTCCCAGTGCTAAGAAAGCTAAGAATCTCAAACAATCACCATAAAACTCATGAAGTCAGATTGTAATTCCAGGGTCTTTAATAACAAAGGAACAAATGTGGATATCCTCTGCTAACATGCCAGAGGATGTGGTATAGGAGCAGTATTTTTACATTTTAAAGTATATTTAGCAGTACATCTTGGAATATAGAGAAGAAAATTGATGATGCTCTGTAACTCAAAGAAGGTTTTTCTGGAACTTCCCTGGAGTAAGGAATGTACATGGTACACACTGTACTGCTGATAGATTTATGTGAAGAAGCCTATATGTAAACTCTGTCTAGTTAACCCTTAAAGTTAAGGCAATGTGTCCTTTTCACAAACCTTGACTTCAGAGAGTGTAAACCTTCCCAGGCTCTTCCTTCTGCCAGTGCCTACTATGAACACTTCAGAGCCTGACAAGGTTTAAAAGCCCCTATCCTGAATCAGTCTCTAAACTCCTCCTTGTCTTATTAACATTTGGGAAACTAAACATGGGCTTCCTTAGCAAAAGGCAGCTTTTTAAAACATGGTACCACAACATGGTACCACAACATGGTACCACTTCAGAAGGTTTTCTTCCTGTGTCCTCAAACAAAAATCATCTTGCATTTGTGGGACTCTAATATCTCTTGCCATCAGATAAATGATGTAAATTGCATTAGCAGAGTATATGATGTCACTGCTTATGTGAACTACCTCTAAAATTTCCTCTGTTCCTGTAACAGATATGGTCCTCCTTTCATACTTGCATGGTTTATGGGTCATAAATGGAAGGGAGTGAGGTGTGCTTTTTGTGGTTATTTTGCATATTCAGTAGAGTGGTTTACATCTTTATTCCTGCCACTTGTGGTCCCTTTCATTCAACTAATACCACAAAAGGCAACTGAATGTCCACTGACTTCAAAGGACTTTCCACTAAGTTTAGAGACACATGTAGTTTACATATTTTATTAGCAACCTATGGATCAAATTCAGCTGTTGACTAAACAAGCACAAGCTCCTTGATTTGACTTCTTACATGGGATGAGTCTGAAGCTGTCAGAGTCTGCTTCTGGTTTTGCTTATATTAATATAACAAACACCACAGAAGTCAGTAGAATTGTTATACAGGCATAAATTTACTAAAAGTTAAAAAAAAATTAGGCACCAAGTCTCCTTGGCCTGAGTCATGTTTTAGTCATTGATCATTTTATCCTCAATTTGGGATAAACCTCGATGAAATCTTGCACAGCCCTATTGTGTTTGCAATCTAAAAAGAGGTTAAGGAAATAGCCACACTGGGAGGAGTGACAATATGCAAATGTCTTTGCAAAGCACATTCATCCTCAGCAGAGTTGTAACATGTCCCATGGTTCTCATTAACAGTTCTTTGCTAAATCTTTTTCTTTTTCCTGTCTTACTGGCAAATGTTTACTATTCCCAGATACTTACTGTATTTAGCATCAAATTGTAGCTGGGATCATAGACAGCTGCTGAAAATAATAGTGAGTGTGTGAAATGCTACAAACAAATAAAAGCTGAAGGTGGGAGCTGTGCAGGAGTTCTCACATCCAGCAGGTTAAAGACCAGGGAATGGGTTATGGTTTCTTCCACAGTGCTGTTCTCTCACAGTCTGGACAGTTCCCCTTTTAAAAATGAAATATTCTCTGCAAACCCAATCATAACTTAAACACGAGTCCTCCCACAACATTGAGAAAATGAGTACTGCTGCGGTCACATACATTGACATAGAAGATCTCTCTCCTTCCCAAAGCATCTCAAC
Source organism: Chaetops frenatus (assembly GCA_013400775.1). NCBI lineage: Eukaryota > Metazoa > Chordata > Aves > Passeriformes > Picathartidae > Chaetops > Chaetops frenatus. The sequence continues at coordinate 28,993 of VZTR01027743.1, read as the reverse complement.
CTCAGAGTGTCTGAACTGCTGCTGGGTTCACCACGGCTGCTGGGGCTTTTTTAGGACAAGCAGATGTCTCACAGAATCCAGATGTTCTGCAACAGAGAACAAGGCCTTGAAATGCATCTCTCCCTTGTACAACCATGCCTGAGATAGTGTTTCATTTCCCTAGTGAAGGAAAATCCTGTGGCACCTCAGAATCCTTGATATGAAATGCTGACTTCTGATGGCAGTTGCTGACAATTTACTTATTTATTTCTCAATGTTTGCATATTGGACACTGAAGAGTCAAGCTCTGGCACAGAAACCCTGGTATTTTTGAAATGTAAGTCCGAGAACTGAGTATGTATGCCTGGGAAGTTTGGACAATGCTACTGCAAATCTACACATAAAAGAAAATAGAAAATGCAGTGCGTGGAGTCCTATGTTTAAATTTTGTACTGGAGATTAGAGCATTCTTCAAGATCTAAAAAGTGACAATGACTTCTCTCAGCCTCAGGGGGATTTTTTAAAAATTGATTTAAAGTGATTCTGGATCTGGAGGTACATATCAGTTTGAAAATGCAAATGCCGGATTGGTGTATCTTATTAAAAATACTCCTGGCTCAATTACTCATCTCTCTGTTGTACATTAATTGACTTTGCCTTATCCCATTCCCAAAAGGGAAAGTTTCGGTCTGTTCTTACTGTAAAGTTATTGATCTTCATGGTGGCTGTGTGTGAGTCCTCAGACACATTTTGTAGGAGGCAGGGGAGTCAGGCGCGGCAGAGTGAGTTACTGCAAATTCACGTTAGGTCCAATTTTTCTCACAGTCTATTGAGGCCTGAGCAGTCTGCAAAGCTCAGAGATACAGCAACATTTGGATGGTAAATAAGAAAGGCCTTCCTATGAAGGTGGGTTTTTCCAAGTGCAGAATATCTAATTTTAAGGTCAAACCCCCCAGGTGTCCTTCCTCTGTGCAACGGACATGTTGGGGTTCAGAGAGAAAATGTGTTGGCTGGCTCAGGGTGAAATAAACTGCCAGACACTGATGTGGGTTTCTTTTATGTGGAGTCTGTGGAACCAGTTACAGCTTACAGCAAATACAGCCTCTTCTCAGTAAATTGTTTATGCTCCATTTCTACTAGTTCTCCTGCTAGTACAGATTGTTCAGCAACCAAATAGCAGGCTTAATCCATCAGATCTGAAAGAGCAGAAATACTTTGAGGACAAATTTGGCCTCATGTGTCCATGTTCAAGCTAGTGGCTCTTTTGGATATTTCATTTCTCAGTTTTTCTGTTGGCTTTTCTCTCTTTCATTTGATAAACCTCTCTTCTTCCATCTGGAATTCTACCATCTGTGTCCAAATCTCATCTTTCTCACTTTTCTAAACTTTAGGAAATAAAGAAGAAATGTATATAAGCCAGAAATGAAATGCTGGCCCTGCTGAAGGAAGTAGAAAAACTGAGGCTGATTAGTTGCATTCAGACTTAAGTGTTTCAGTTTGAGCACTCAGGAATTCAGAAAATACCTCTAGCATTAAGAAAAATATGCTTTTTTTTCACTGTCTATGTTTCTTCTTGGTCCATGATCGTTTGCAGAAGAATATGGAAGACTTTTCCCTGTGGAAGCTCTTTTCCATGCAAAACATGATAGGCAACATTCAGTAATACTATATCATTCTTATACAATGTATTTTGTCTAAAAATCTCGAAGTATGTGGCACAGGTTACAGAGCAGAATCATTCTAGAGAAAAGAAAGACTCAGTGCTGTATGTTTCTTGCTCCATGCCACATCGATTGAGCTAGGGTGAAAGAGCAAATTGTGAGTCCACTGTTCCAAATCAAACTGCTTGTGCAGACGTAATTGTGGATGAGAAGGACATAAGCAGGTACTTTCCTGGTTTATTTAAATGCCTCTCTGCCAGGGACCAGCGAAGACACTCTATTTCCCATCTTACGACTTGCATACTCTTGCATATTTTAAAATTTACTATAAGCAAGTGCTCAAGCATGTAACTTAACATCCTCTTTCTGGGAGCGTTCATGTGAACATGAGCCAGGTACTTGAATAATGGAGGAAAATGTAGGTAAAAGAGGCATAAGTGAATATTTATGGAAATTGATTGTGATATGCACCCTGTTCTGTTGGACTAATCAGGACAAGAGTGACTGTGGGAAGGCATTACCAGCAAGTTGCAGAAAGGCCACTTGCCTTCCAGCTCCATGGCAAGGACCAGGATAATTGCTCCAAGGAGAGCAATAACCACCCTTTGTGCATTCTGGTGACTGCATGTTGCCACACCGGTCTAGGTGAGAGCCCAGGGGATGGGATAGCCTCACACCCTCAGTTTAATGTAATAGCTTCTTTTGAAAACACAATCACATATTTATTTCCTCATCATATGACTAGGGGTAAGAAAAAAAAGATAAAGCAGACAAGAATACTCTCATTTATTAGGCTTAGGGAGCTCTGATGTTCAAGCTTGGTTCTTGTGGGAACTAAAGATAAGAGAAAAAGCTCCCCACTGCCAGCTGTAACCTCTGCAGCAAGATCTTTAGGAAAAAAAAAGAAGTACATCTGAAAATGTTTTCCTTTGTACAGTTGGGTTTTTTATGTTCCTAGGGACCAGCTACATGGATCTGGGAATTGAATGATAAACTTTGGATTTCTGCTGTCAGTTCCTATGCCTCTTATTTTTTACTTGCTTAGATTCTGATCTCAGTGCATTGCTACTTTTCATAGTACATTTAAACAATCCACTTACACACACATGTGTTTGATATATATCATACCCTAAGGACAACAATACAGCCATGAGATTACATTTTAACAATTAAAAGGAAGGAAGAAAGGAATTAAATTATTACCACATTTTAATTTTTCTCTTGCTGAACTTCATGTATTGGCTATAAAGTGTTCCTCCAAAGTATAAGAGGTATCTATTTGTGCCAAAACAGACCTGAAATGGTGTGGTCTGGTGTTCTCCCAGATTGCACATCAAAATGCGACCTAAAGCAAGGAGAATGGTGGAATTGGTTCAAGAATCACCGAAGATTTTTGAAGCAGGCAGAGAGCAGATATATTGCTCTCCAGAAGGAGAGAAAAATTATATTGAAAATTAAAAACCCTTTAGAAAAGTGTTTTTAATATAATTTGTTTGATTCCTAAAGATTCTTAAAGGATCAGGAGCTCTCCTGATTCTTTTAGAGATAAGCGTGATGCAGCCAAGCCAGGCACAAAACTGCAATGACTTTTGTTGCAATAACAGAATAAATACAATAATATTTAACACATACATTTTATAAACACATCATTGCCATGGTACTTTGTGCTGTGAGAAGCATGCACATGAATTTACAGTTTATTGTATTAAAAAAAGTAACCCTTTCTTTTAGATTATACACAACTTGTTGGCATCTGTTAACTAAGTACTAGGAAAGATTGCTGTGAGTTTCTAGATCATGTTCTAGCTCCTCATTCTATTACTCTAAGATGCAATGGTAAGCAAATATTAGGAACAGGCTCTCGATTCAAAAAGGACAAGTTCAGATCCTGCAAAAGGTTGAGAGAATGTAGCCAAAAGTATGTACATATGCAACATGCAGGACAAGGTGTCTCCAGAAAGATGAATTCCCTGTGGTCTGCTCACAAGCCCCAATGGGAGGATTGATTCATGCTCTTCTCTTTGTCATTTGAGTTCTCAAATATATGTAAAGCAGTCATCCTCTCCAAGTATTTTGAGGAGTACATTTTGGTTAATGAAATATATGCTGAATACAGATATCTTCTTGTGCAGACATTACCAAATGTAGGGACCAGGAGCTGATTTTTTTTTTTTTTTTGACTCCCTAACGCCATGTCCTAAAATATTTCAGTTAAATGCAAGAAATTTCTCTTGTAATTAATTCTGAGATATTTTGGACATACATATAATTTTGGGAAAAACATTTTTTTATAGCTCCTATCATAAACAAACAATGATGCTGTCCCAGGAAAAATATATTTCACTCTCATGAGCTTTCATTGAATAAAGAGATTTTGAACTGAGCTCCTTAAAATATCAATGTTCTATATTACTCCCCAGATACAGATATAAATCTTTATAATAGTGCACTTTACAAGCAGCACTCCTGAGTCTTTTTTTGATTGGTAATCACAGTGTTTCCTTATTAATACAGTAAAAAATGTAAAAGACATAAACATTTTGCAATCTATCTGTTCTTTCTGTATGGAGATACATCAGTTTCTGCTTTAAGCAGTCCTAATGTTACAGCCATCATATTTTTTATGGGTTTATATGGGAAGGAAATTGTACCAGAAAACTGAGTTCAATGACAGCCGTTATATGAATATATCCAGTTATTTTTGGTATCCTGAATGTAGTAAAAATGTACAAAAGTTAAATTTCTGCATCATCACAGAGTTATGTTGACTGTTTTTAATGTCAGTAGGGAAACAGATTTCCAACCAACTGTTTTTTTCCCCCAAATACTGCCTAATTCAGGTTATGTTTTCATTAAAACAGCATCTAAGAGTCACTGTATCCTTATTAATCCTGACACTAAAATATCTAATGAAAATGTAAAAATATTCAGGAATAAAAACTAATCTACACTTTGGATAAAGTGTAAGAGTCCAGATACTCTTAACATTTTAAACCTCATAATTTTACTATACCCTTGTGCCATGACTTACGAAATTTCTGATGACCAAACTGCTTCCCTCCCCAGTTACACAGGCAATATGTCTTTCTCACACCTTGATTAATGTTATGTTTTTGTTTGGTGGGGAACTGTGAATATTTGGGCTTCCATAAGTTGGCATGAATTCTGGTAAGCCCACGTCCTTCCCAATAGCAACTTGTATTTCTGGAAGAATTCAGCGACGTTCCTTACCTTCTTTTTCTATGCCTAGACAACATTTTTAGGAAGCCTTGTCTTTTCCTTTGGGAAGGAAGAGCAACATGGTTGGTTTGTGGTGAGGTTTTTTTGGGGTTTTTTTGTTTGCTTGGTGGGGTTGGTTTTTTGTTTGTTTGTTTGTTTGGGTTCTTTGTTTTTGTTTGTTGTTTTTTTTTTTCCTTTTTTTGTTTTGTTTTGGTTTGGTTTGTTTTTTTTGGGGGGGGTTTATTATTTTTATTTCTATGTCTATTTTTATTTTTGTGGAAGGCGAAGAAAGATTAAGATTTTTTTCTTTCACCGTCTGTTGTGTGCTGAGGCAAATGTTTTGAAAATCCAAGAACTGGGTGTCTTTAGAGCAAAGCATGATTTTGGTAGTGTTGGGTGTTGATATAATTCCCATTTCAGAATATTATTTTGGCTTTATTGATATTTGTTTTTTGCCAGCTGTCATTACCTGTTAGAGTCACCAACAATGAAGACAAATGGAAAGTGAGCCTGTTTCTTAGACTCCAGGCAGAGTTAAAGCAAAGCCTGAATGTGACAACGCTATTTGTCACTGTCAGTAAGACACTTCCATAGTGCTGGTGGAGCCTGAGCATCTCTGGAACACCTCAGGCACTGGTCTACAAGTGCCATGCAGATCTTACACCCACCTTATTCCACAAAGTGTTTGTACAGTAGGGTATGCTAACCTTCTGGAACATGAGCAACCCATGCAATACAGGCTTCTATACCGTATGGCTTTAGGAGCATCTTCTCTGGATTTTCATAGAATATCCCCCAGTTATCCCAAAGGCACTCTTTTGAGGTCATTACGTGAATCTGTATATAACCTTTGAGGGGATGAATGGAGCAGTCAATAGCAAAGATAAATTCTGTAGTTCTGTATTATTAGGCTTCCACGGAATTACCATTACTCTACAAAGACTGTGTTTACAGCTTAAGTGTATAATTTATAGGGTAACACAGGGAACTTTCTTCCTACTTAGTCTTAGGGGTAATGCTAATACTTAATAGGGATTTTGTTGCCATGTCATAGGGCATTTCATTCATGGAAACATGGTTTGGTTGAAGCATCTATACAGCACTACAAAAGCTGGATGACTACATGCAGGTCATCAAAAGAAGGATTTCCTGTCAAAAAGCAAATTTATGTTGATTAATATTTTGCAGGGATCTTGTTACCTTTTTGGTCTATTTCAGTGTGATACAATATGAACCTTATGGGAAATATATGCCTGCAGTGCTTTCAGGTTATATGAAGCTGGACAGACAGCAAGGATGCTGAAAGTGGGATTAATATTCAAAATTATTTTGAAAAGTTGTAGATATAGCCTGAAAAATGGATGAAAAATCAAATGATACAAGAAAGCAGGTATGTCAGGTAACCAAATGCAGGGCAGGAAAGTTGTTTAGGATCAGGTTTTCAAAATTAATTTTGGGGTCAGTGTGGATCATAAATCATGAGGTTCTGGAAGAGATAAGATTAGTGATGGGATTTATAAATCTGAAGGCAGCCTGTCATGCAGAATAAATTCTTGTACTCTGGTGAGAAACGGTAAAACCTATCTTGATTGCTAGGTCCATTTTTTGAGGCTTCCAAATAAGAGCTGGATCACACAGGAGTTCAGAAAAGGAATGTGAAAATGATGAAACTTCTGGAAAAGTGACTTCCATGAAGTACTGCAATACTATTTTCAAAGTTTAATGATGACACATAGCTGGAGAGAAAACTAAGGCACTGAGGTGTGGGGTTTTCTGGTTCTGCATAGAAAATTCATACCTGCAGTACTGTTTGCAGGTTGGAGCAATCTCATGGAGAAGCAGCTCTTTATAGTCAACCATGTGTTGGTCACAGAGGGTAGTAAATATGTAAGTCTAAGTATTCCCAAAGTGCCACACATACTGATGTGATTAATGTCCTGATTATAAGACACAAACCTTAAACTCTGCGGTGTATCATTATTAAACATCAAGCATTACTTTTGGAATTCCTTGGTTGGCTCTGGAACTCTATAGATTTAAGTTAAGATATTTTTTTCTGGCTCTATTTCTCTGCAAAATAATCAAATCAACATTGTGACTTTTAGAATATATAATGTCTGCTTATTCAAAGTAATGCTTATTTCAATACTGAATGTCTCATCCTGGTAATTGTCCAGAAAGGACTCAGTGCAATGTGTCTGGGGGTTAATGTGAACAGTAGAAAGGGGCTGTGCTGAAGACTCACAATGGCAAAATAGTGACACATTAAGTGACTGGGGTGGACTGTAACACAGCAGAACATATTAGAAAAACTGGGAGGGTATAATGTTGCAGAAGTCTTCAAAATAGATTGGACCACAGAAGTAATCTTGTTCCTCTTTTTGCCTAAGGTGGAAGAAGTGTATCTAGATGATTCCAAATTATCTATTTGTTAAGATCTCCCTCCCTTGCTGAAGTTTTCACATAGTTCTCAATTTCCAGAGGTATATAACTTTTTTTATAAACACACAGAAACACACAGAAACACACAGAAACCCACACACACACGCACGCACGCATGCACGCACGCACACACATACACACGTATAGGAATTATAGGAATCTGCTGAAAAATAAACCAGTTGCCAAATGCCTCCTCTAATGCCTTCAATGATTCCTTCATTACCACACCAGAGTGTGATGGTTAGGGTTTATCATACATTTCTTTCTAATTATACCCATTTTCTAAACATCTTACTACTGTTCCTGCTGCTCTTCTCTTCAGTGTCTTCAATTTGTCTACATCTTTCATAAAGTATGACACTGAGAGCTGACACAGAAGTACCGCTGAGCTTGCTAGCAATGAGGAGAGTGAGACAATTCCTTTCCATGTCTTACACAGGATGTTCTGGTTAACACATGTCAGAATGACATCTGTCATTTCTTTTTGTAACAGCGTTACACCATAGGCTGGGAATTACTCTGCTGTCTTCCACCACACCAGGCCCATGTCTTTGCCACTGGCTCCTGACTAATTAAGCACAAGTGCACCTGTGCCTTTGGGGATTTTTATTCTTTTCCTCTACAGATCCTGTGATTTCCCCCTTCCTGCACTGGATTTCATTCTGTTGACTTAGGAACCATGTTAGTATGGCTAGGGAAGGATCTCAGGCTCAATCAGAATAAGCAAAGTGTCAACATTTCAGAGATACTGTGTGTTAGCAACCAATCATCTGGCAATAGCACTATATCCTGATGGTGGATATGGACTCATTCTTGTGATCCTGGGTCATGTC
>VZTR01027740.1:0-33890 GCA_013400775.1 Chaetops frenatus | reverse complement strand
GCTCCAGGCCCTTCCTCATCTCTTCTGGATCTGCTTTGGGAGCTCCAGGTCTGTCAAACACCAGATTTGGAGGTCCAAGGGCACACAACACTCACATCCAGCAGGGCTCTCCTGCATTTCCTTGTCCTGCTTTTCGGATCATTCTGGGAGTTAATGTCAGGATACCACTAAGGTTGTTGTAGCTGTGCAAGTATTCCAAACTTCCTAATTCTTATCTGTCAAATTTTTTGGGTTTAATAATTGTTTTGAAGGAGGAGGAGATGGAAATTGCCCACTGCTGTTATTAATGAGGGTTTTTAACATACTCCCCAGATGAAACAAAATGAGCAAACAGGTCACTGCTGCACCTGTGTGAGTAAAGGCGGCTTAAAATAAATCAACAAATTGTAGCAGTAAGAAACTCCTGGAATTCCTGCTTTACAGGGTCTGGTGGTTCTGAATGAAGCCAGTAACTATTAAACTGAAAATAAAACATGGTACTTATTTTATTTCTTATTAAGTGGTTTAGAAAGAGTTGAGTGATGCACTGAATTTTCATTATGTTAAATCTTTTAAAATAAGAGGCAGTCATCTCTTGAAAAGGGTGCTGTAATCCAGTCACAGTTCAGTTGGGACTGGAATTACTGGGGGAATGCTGTCAGGATTAAAATGAGCCCATGTGTGAGAGATCCCAGAATCCCTGAGGCTGGAAAAGCCCTCCCAGCCCATGGAGTCCCAGCTGTTCCCAATCCCCACCTTGTCCCCAGCCCAGAGCACTGAGTGCCACCTCCAGCCCTTCCTTGGACACCTGCAGGGATGGGCACTGCAAAGCTCCCTGGGCAGCCCCTGCCAAGGCCTGAGCTCCCTTTCCATGGGGAAATTCCTGCTGCTGTCCAAGCTGAGCCTGCCCTGGCCCAGCCTGAGGCCCTTCCCTCTCCTCCTGTCCCTGTTCCCCCCTCACTGCCCCCTCCTGTCAGGCAGATGATCTTTAACGTCCCTCCCANCCTGGGCACAGAGATGCTCCAGGCCCTTCCTCATCTCTTCTGGATCTGCTTTGGGAGCTCCAGGTCTGTCAAACACCAGATTTGGAGGTCCAAGGGCACACAACACTCACATCCAGCAGGGCTCTCCTGCATTTCCTTGTCCTGCTTTTCGGATCATTCTGGGAGTTAATGTCAGGATACCACTAAGGTTGTTGTAGCTGTGCAAGTATTCCAAACTTCCTAATTCTTATCTGTCAAATTTTTTGGGTTTAATAATTGTTTTGAAGGAGGAGGAGATGGAAATTGCCCACTGCTGTTATTAATGAGGGTTTTTAACATACTCCCCAGATGAAACAAAATGAGCAAACAGGTCACTGCTGCACCTGTGTGAGTAAAGGCGGCTTAAAATAAATCAACAAATTGTAGCAGTAAGAAACTCCTGGAATTCCTGCTTTACAGGGTCTGGTGGTTCTGAATGAAGCCAGTAACTATTAAACTGAAAATAAAACATGGTACTTATTTTATTTCTTATTAAGTGGTTTAGAAAGAGTTGAGTGATGCACTGAATTTTCATTATGTTAAATCTTTTAAAATAAGAGGCAGTCATCTCTTGAAAAGGGTGCTGTAATCCAGTCACAGTTCAGTTGGGACTGGAATTACTGGGGGAATGCTGTCAGGATTAAAATGAGCCCATGTGTGAGAGATCCCAGAATCCCTGAGGCTGGAAAAGCCCTCCCAGCCCATGGAGTCCCAGCTGTGCCCAATCCCCACCTTGTCCCCAGCCCAGAGCACTGAGTGCCACCTCCAGCCCTTCCTTGGACACCTGCAGGGATGGGCACTGCAAAGCTCCCTGGGCAGCCCCTGCCAAGGCCTGAGCTCCCTTTCCATGGGGAAATTCCTGCTGCTGTCCAAGCTGAGCCTCCCCTGGCCCAGCCTGAGGCCCTTCCCTCTCCTCCTGTCCCTGTTCCCCCCTCACTGCCCCCTCCTGTCAGGCAGATGATCTTTAACGTCCCTCCCAACCCAACCCATTCCACGATTCTGGAATACAGAAGTCACTGCTCAGCACTTTGATCATTGCCACAGGTGTTGCAAAACATCTGTAGTGGGGAGTTGCTTTGTTGATCTCTTCAGAGTACTTGGCACAAAATAGAAGAAATGGCAGGACTTGACATTTGTGAAGGTTTTTACTTTCCCAATCATTCCTGTAAGGAGCAGAACCCTGGAAAGTTTTGAAAGCTGGTTACTGAGTTAAAATCTGATCTCCAAAGAACAAGGAACAGAATTCCCTGAATGTCTCCAAATGCTTTTGTTTTCCAAAATTGATCCAAAATTGCCAGGCTTTGCTAAAATTCCCTTGACTGATCCTGGTCTAGAGGCTTTCCCATGGAACATCTGCAAACTCCAGACGCTGCTGTCAGCCTGGGACACCCATGTGATGTCCTGCTTGGGGGGATTTTGTTGTCATTTGGAATCCTTGGAGGATGTGGTGACTTTATCTGGTTGGGTTTGTCTCTTTTTTTTCCTGTAGGAGGAGGAAGGTGACTGATAAGTGGCCTCAGGAATTAATTTTGGCATTCAAATCAAGAATTATCTCATGAGGAATTGTTTGGGAATAGAAATGCTGTGTTGCATTTTAGGGATAACAAAAACAGGATCTTTTTTGTGTGAGTGTTTGTATAAAGACACAGCACTGAAATAGCTCAATTATTCTTAATTTATACCTCCTGTGGCTTTATTGCAGTTGTCTCTGTAAACGTGGCCCCAGCAGAGCACAGGTAACTTTAAATAGAAACTCTAATAAAGTTCTGAGCTGTTTTTCAAGTCCATGTAGCATACACTGTGAAAGGAATTTTCATACCTGTCTGACTCCTGTGAATAAATGTTTTTACTGAAGTTATTTTCAACCTGCTCATTTTTTCGAGGTAGAAACTTTCAACATCAGTACTTAAATTTAGATATGATCTGGGATTTTATATATATAGAGTTGGTCTCTATATGAGTCAATTTTTTTATATTAGCAACTTTTAGGGATAGAGTTGGACCCTCCCTGTTTTATAGATATAGATAAGTATATATAAAAACACTACTTCTGTATAGAGTATTGGTTTATGAGAAGTAATTTGGAATGAGGATCAAGAATTTAAATACTCTCAGACTTTTTGGGCTTTCCACCTCTCAGGTGACACAGGTGAAGCCCCTGAACCCAGGAGAGGTTCAGTGCAACTGGAACAACTCTCCCAACCCAGGTCCTTTGTGCCTGCCCAGAACAGCACAGGGCAATGACCCCGAGCAGGAGGAAACCACAGAGAGCAGCTGTGGAATGGTCCTGTGGGCATTTCAAATTATTGATCTCCTGAAATGTCATTGATCTGTCACTGCTCTCCCTGAGCTGGGAACACCAGCACGCTCCAGTGCCCCACAGACCTGCCAGGAGGGGCAGTGAGGGGGGGTCGGGCTCTGCTGCCAGGGAACAGGGACAGGAGGAGAGGGAAGGGCCTCAGGCTGGGCCAGGGGAGGCTCAGCTTGGACAGCAGCAGGAATTTCCCCATGGAAAGGGAGCTCAGGCCTTGGCAGGGGCTGCCCAGGGAGCTTTGCAGTGCCCATCCCTGCAGGTGTCCAAGGAAGGGCTGGAGGTGGCACTCAGTGCTCTGGGCTGGGGACAAGGTGGGCACAGCTGGGACTCCATGGGCTGGGAGGGCTTTTCCAGCCTCAGGGATCCTCTGACCTCGGTGGGGAGAGGACCTGTGGGATGGCTGCTGTTGGCAGCACACTGGGAATTGGAAAGCTGGGGATGTTTGCCTTTTCTGGAGAGCTGGGAAGTACAGAACTCGTGACTGATCCCGGTGTTCAGTGTTTATACTCTGTGGATGAGATGTGGATCTCTGTTGTTTAGGGATGAGGGGATTTATGTTGGAAGGAGGTGTTTAATGTTGGATTGGTTTGGCAAATCCTGGTGCAGCAGTGGCTTAATGTCTTCTGTGACGGGTGAGTAGCTCAAAGTTGCTGGTTGTGCTCTCTAAAAGCAGGATAAAGAATTTGTTGCATTTTCTGACTCTTGTGCAGAACACACCCTTTGGTGGGCTGTTGGTCACGTTTCACTACTGGCATGATTTTGCTGATGGTGGGAGTTCCTGGCTGGCCTCCCAAGGGAGCTGTGTGTGATCCACTGACGGTGCAGTTGTGGTTCCCTTTATCGTCTGCCCTTCTTCCTGTTTGAATCATTCCTGACTGAATTTATTAGAGTTCAAAATAGTACTGAGAAATCTGAGTTCCTACAAATACAAATATCAGTAGTTGGAGTGAAATCACAACTTTCCTGAAGGTAAGGGGTGGCACAGAGTTCAGTTTATCCATCCCAGATTTCTGGCAGCTCTCTGGGCAGTTGGCTCCTTCATGATTTTGTTTTATCCCACTATGGGCTCTTTCTTGGGAGAGACAAGGAAGACAGAATGGAGTCAGTGCTGCTGTGGAACTGGTAGAGACTGGAGAATGTGGAAGGCACATCTAAACAATTGGTTGCTATTTCAAAATAAGGTTGGAAACTGAGGTGTCGGTTCTAGGCCCTCACTGCAATAGAGACCTGGAGGGGCTGGAGCGTGTCCAGGGCAGGGAAGGGAGCTGGGGAAGGGGCTGGAGGCCCAGGAGGGGCTGAGGGAGCTGGGCAAGGGGCTGAGGCTGGAGAAAAGGAGGCTCAGGGGGGACCTTGTGGCTCTGCACAACTCCCTGGCAGGAGGGGCAGTGAGGGGGGGTCGGGCTCTGCTGCCAGGGAACAGGGACAGGAGGAGAGGGAAGGGCCTCAGGCTGGGCCAGGGGAGGCTCAGCTTGGACAGCAGCAGGAATTTCCCCATGGAAAGGGGGCTCAGGCCTTGGCAGGGGCTGCCCAGGGAGCTTTGCAGTGCCCATCCCTGCAGGTGCCCAAGGAAGGGCTGGAGGTGGCACTCAGTGCTCTGGGCTGGGGACAAGGTGGGCACAGCTGGGACTCCATGGGCTGGGAGGGCTTTCCCAGCCTCAGGGATCCTGATATTCTGTGCTATTTTTTTTGCTCTACAATACTTTACATATACATGATAATTTATAATATAACAACTGTGCCAGATGGTTGTGGGAATGAATAATATCTGTTTTCCATTCCTGAGCTCTTCAACCCCAAAAGCAGAATCACAGAGCAACTTGGGTCAGGATGGACCTCGAAATGCCATCTACTCCAACCTTTGGGAAGAGAATTGGGGCCCCTGGTGTCACCTCAGTCATGCAAAATGAAACCTGTGGTTATGGAACTTGAGTGATCCATCAGCAGTAAAGAGCAAACTCCAATGTATTCCAGTAAGGGAGAGATTTATCTTTCCCTCAGTTTGCTTCCCGTTGTCTCTGTCCACAGTGGATTTTGGTCTGGATTTTTGGTTTTTCAGCCTCACATTTAAACAGTTTTCTCTTCCTTGTTTGCGTTCCCCCATCATTATTTCATCTGGCTTTGGTTTTTTTCTCTCTTCTTTTATTTTTCCCCTCTGGAAGTTCTTTGGAATACTTTCTACTTTCCTTGGCATGCAGCACAGGGCTGGTGTTCAGACTTCCCACTCCCTCTCCTCTTCCTCCTGTGTTCATGGTAAAGGAGAGTCAATTCCTTTGCAATCCTGAGAGTCTGTGGAGGAGGATCCTCTCTGAAGGGCTGAGCACTGTAAATGCTCTGCTGATTCCCCTTGTGCTAAAAAGGAAAAGATAAGTTTGCCTGCTGGTTTTCTTTTCTTTTTTTCTGGTTTTTCTCTCTCTTTTTTTTTTTTTTTTTTTTTTTTTTTTTTGGTTTTTTTTTTTTTTTTTTTTTTTTTTTTTTTTTTTTTTGGTGTGGTTTTGTCTTTGTTTTGTTTTTGTTTGTTTTTATTTTGGAATTGTTGGGGAGGGTTTTGTGTGAGATTTTCTTTGTTTTGTTCGGTTTGGTTTGGTTTTGGCTTTTTTGAGGTTTTCATTTGGTAGGTTGGTTTTAGTGTTATTTTGCTTGTTTGTGGGAGGTTGGTTTAGTTTGGGGTTTTTTTGGTTTTTTTCTTTTTTCTCCTTTTTTTCTTCCTCCTTCCTCGCCCNTTTTTCTTTCAACTTTTTTTTTCCCTTTTATTTTTCCTCGTGGCTTCCTTGCAGTCATAAAACCCAGCAGCATCGCAGAGTTCTTTCCCACAGCAGAGTACAATAAGAGAACATAAGCAAAGATAAAAGTGCTGATCTTTCAGCACTTCAGGAATGCTTTGGGGAGAGCCCCACACCTCAGGGAGCTCATTCTGAACACTTGGAACTCTGCATCTGGAATTGGAAACTTTGGAAGTAACACTTGGAGTGTGTGGAGCAGCAACAGCTTCCCTGGCCTTGAGGACAAGGCTTTGGAGTCATGTGCTTGGCCAAATTCTGAGGAAAAAGAGTCAGGATTGTGTCCATCATTCTCGAAATTCCAACTGCTGTGGAGCCTGGCTGGCAAAAGTGCCAGGGGTTTGTGCAGGGACATCTGGGGAGGGGATCCAGAGGAGGTTCCCAAGTTGGAAGGCAGAAGAGAATGTGGGAAGAGTGAAGGGGGGATGGGGAGGGGAGCAAACAGGAATTCAGACAAAAGGAAATTGTTGGTGCAAGTGAATGCCTTTTCTTAGGGATATTGATAAATTTCTGCTGCTGTTCAAGCAGCCTAAATTATTCTCCTGGTTCTGTTCCCCTTTGCCTTTCTGCTGTTGCCTGGAAGACACGAGTGGAATCTCACAGGACAAGGGGCCCTTGCTCATTGTTGTGTGGCTCCGGTGCTGGTCATTGTCCCTTGGCTCAGGCAGCTCATGTCAGCCTTTGTGTGCAGCAAGAAAAATGTTTTTCCTTTTCTGTGTCCAGATTAAATTTGGAGCCTGTGTGGTTGCTTTGTTTGCAGAGCCACTGGTGCTCTCCTGGAGCCTCTCCCTCCCTCCCACGGCACCTTCAGCCCTTGGTGCTCCTCAAATCTGGGGCTGGGCTGGGGGCAGAGCAGCCTGGAAATGGCGTTTAATCTTTATGATGTATTTGGCTTAAAACCCCTTAAAACCCTGAGCAAGGCAGTGCATTTTTTGTCAGGAATAAAACCAGATCCCCAATGTTGGGTTTCAACAGTTGGAAATGGAGCAGGGATTGTGACACTCAGCAAAGTCATGGAGCCTGCAGCAGCATCCCTGGGATCTGTCTGAGCTCTGCCCTTCCCTCCATCACTGCTATTTTTATAAATAAAGGTTGGTTTTGAGGCCATTCTTAAAGCAGAACTGGTCTGTAGCTGTTTGCCGTTAGGAAAATGCCCTCATGGATGCATGGGGAAGTGCAAAACTGAGACACTGAGTTCTGTAAGTCACAGGTGGCATGGGGAGTATTGATACAATCCTGCTTCTTCACTGCTGCTTTTTTTTTTTTTTGCTGGAGTAATTAATCATAGAGAAAATATAAGGAAAATGAAAGATACTGTGTTTGAATATCTGTTTATTTTTTTTTCTTTTCCAGGCATCTATTAACAAGCCAAAAGTGACAGAACCATGGCTCAGTTTCCAACACCTTTTGGGGGTAAGTGGATTCTGGTGTGTTCTCAACTATTCCTACATGCAAAAACTTGGCATAAACTTGTTCTTTTCCAAGAGTTTTCTCTAGGGAAGTGTTTGTGCAGAGTGCATTTCTCTGAGTTGAGAGTTTCTCTGATCTGTGATGGCTTTGCAGACACCTCCCAGGCAGCAGCACAGATCCCTGTGTGCTGCATCGATCCCTTCAGCCCCACTCTGTCCCTGCAGGGCACATCCAGGCACAGCTGGGTCACTCAGGCAATGGGGCACCACCTCATTCTGCTCCACTGATACTGCAGAACTGCAGATGCTTTTTCCTTTCAGGGTTCCTGGACTTTTTAATTACTAAAAGGTCCAGCAGATGGCTTTGGGTGCTGTCACTTCCAGTTTTTCCCTTGTCCCATCACCTACATTTAGGTTAGAACAAGAGTGACATTCTTTAGCTCTTCATTTACAACAGGGGAAGTTGCAGCATCTGGAAGTGCAGTGACAAATCCAGGATGGGCCCTGGCAGTGCAGTAGAGACAGGGTTTGTGCTGTTCACAGGAAATCACAGAACCCCAGACTGGTTTGGATGGGAAGGGACCTTAAAGCCCATCCAGTGCCAGCCCTGCCATGGGCAGGGACAGCTCCCACTGTCCCAATGTCCAACCTGGCCTTGGGCACTGCCAGGGATCCAGGGGCAGCCACAGCAAATCTGGGCACCCTGTGCCAGGGCCTGCCCACCCTCCCAGGGAACAATTCCTTCTGTGTAACTCATCCAAATTTCCCCTCTTTGAGTCTGAACCCATTTCCCCTTGTCCTCTCCCTCAGTTCCTGATTAGCAGTCCCTCTTCCTGGTAGGCCCCTTCAGATTCTGGGAATCCATTTGGGAGTTGAGTTTTGCAGCTGATCTGCAGAAGGATTACAAAGATAAATGTCAGTGCTGAGACAGAGAAACTGCTGTGGTTGCACTGAAAGGTCGCATCTGGTCAGGGCTTTTCTCTGGGCAGGGTGAGGTGGGGTATTGGGGAGGAAGGAGGGGCCTTTGCAGGTAAAGGAACTGGAATTTCAGCTGTGTGTGCTCTGGGGGGCAAATGACCTCCCACCCCTGGGTTGTTTGCAGAGGCCCAGAATGATATGAAATAATAACACTCAGAAATAAAACAGAGGTTTTTTTAAGATAATGTTTCTTAATGTCATTTCTCCATTTCTTTTGAACCAGGCAACCTGGATATCTGGGCTATTACTGTGGAGGAGAGAGCAAAGCATGATCAACAGTTCCATAGTCTGAAACCAACTTCTGGATTTATCACTGGTAAACAAATTGTTTCCACTTCTAATCTTGTTTAGTTAAATCTTAACTAGCGAGCCTAAATATTTACAGAGCTGCCTGTGAAACATATGGACATAATAATTGGAAAACTTGAGCAGGTATTTCTTATTTTATATTCCAATGTTCAAATGTCTTGCCACATCAGCCCCAGCTTTTCTGTTACTTTTTGATATTTTTCCCATCCTGCTGTGGAGGGGAAGGAGAGTGACTGGGTTCTTTTTCTGTGCCTTGGGTCAGCCCACCACACTAATATTGTGATGAGTAAAAGTTCTGATTAAATAAAGGTGTGTCAATTTAACTGAAATCAGGTTTAGAAATTCAGTTTGGACAGCACTGACATCAGCATGGCTGACCTCTTGGAAAGATCTAAATGCAAAACTGGTTGAAGCAGTGGGAAGCAAAGCTCCAAATCAAGGAATTGCACTGATCCTGCTAAATTTTCATCAGACTTTGGTCTCCAAGGCAATGGGAGGCCTCCTCTTTTTTACTCTGTTTTGTTACATTGAATTTTCTTTGTAAATACTTTGTAAGTGCTTTGTAACTTATCATCAGCCATGGAATGGGTTGGGCTGCTGTTGCAGGTATTTTTGCCTCCTGATTCCCATTCCCTCTGCCGGGTGTTTGGAGCTGGAGCTGAAGCCATGTCCTATTTATTTTACAGGTGATCAAGCCAGGAACTTTTTTTTCCAATCTGGGTTACCTCAGCCAGTGCTAGCACAGATATGGTGAGTGTGGGATGGGCACAGCAGGGTTTGTGGGACTCACTGGGGTGGAGCTGAGTCCAGCTGAGGCTGGGCTTTCCTGGGGCTCCCCAGGGTTGGGGCCAGCCCTGCTCAGGGTGTCTGGGGGGCATCTGGACCCAGAGGTCCCTTGGGCAGTGCCAGGCAGGGTGGGTGTGCCTGTGCCCCAGGGCAGGGGGCTCTGCAGAGGGATGGGACAGGCTGGAGCCCTGGGCTGAGACTCAGCAAGGGTCACCACAACCCATGGAACACTCCAGACTTGGGGCAGAGAGGCTGGAAAGGCCCTGGGGGTGTTGGTGACAGTGGCTGGACAGGAACTCAGGGGTGCCCAGGTGTCCCCAGGATGGCACCTGGGCTGTCCCAGCAAATGGCATTTTGGAAGTTGGCACTTTCAAACCCTCATTTCCAATTGCTGAGTGCTTTCAGCCTTATTAAAACTGGACTAATACAATTACTAAGCATGGTAATTAGTATTAAAAATCTGCTGATGGGAGAGCCTAGGCAAGACCTGGACATTTGTTACAGAAATGAAGATTGACATAGACTGTTTCCATTGCAATTGGAGTCAAAGCTTGAAACTGGAAATTTTTGTCACTCCTTGGTGAGTTTAGCTAGACCCAAATCTGCTGCCCATTACACAGCACAGACATTGCTACACTGCCAGATTTTCCTGCAGGAAAGAATGAAGGTGTTTCTGCTGCAAATTCTTTGACCCTGCCAGACCTGGACCTGTGTGTGGAGGGACAGGAGCCAGGGAATGGCTTCCCAGTGCCAGAGGGCAGGGCTGGATGGGATTTTGGGCAGGAATTGTTCCCTGGGAGGGTGGGCAGGCCCTGGCCCAGGGTGCCCAGATTTGCTGTGGCTGCCCCTGGATCCCTGGCAGTGCCCAAGGCCAGCTTGGACATTGGGACAGTGGGAGCTGTCCCTGCCCATGACAGGGCTGGCACTGGGTGGGCTTTGAGGTCCCTTCCCACCCAAACCAGTCCATGACTCTGTGATTCTATGATTATACATTATTTGCATTAATAATATCCCTACCAACACAGATTTTGGTGCCATACAGAGAATTAAAACTGGTTTTCATTCTGAATTGGTAAAGCAGCAGAGGGATGGGGAAATCTGTTACCTTTTTCTCTGTGAACTTTTTCAGGGGGAGTTTATTGCCTTTACAAAAACTTTCTGGTGCAGTAAGGACTGTTAAAGGCAGAATTTTGCTTGGATTGGTGAAAGAGGAGAGTTATTTTGTTGCTTTGGAGATCTGCATGCCCAGATCTACACGGTTTTTAAATCAAAAGGTTATTTTCTTTTCTAATTGTCTTCATCTTACAAATATCAAAGTTGGACTGGTTGTTTCATTTGCTGAAGACTCAGTGAGAGTTCAGATGTCCCTTTGGAACTTCTCTTGACTCTGAATTAAACAAGCAAAGAAGTTTTGTGTTAAACAAGACATCCTTTCTCCAAAAATCTTCCATAGGCATTGGCTTTAAATAGGTGTTAACAACACCAAACAGTTGTAAATAGTCTGACTAAGGATCTCTTCCTCTCTGAATTATTCAGTTTTCCAGGCTCTTGAGAGGAAGGGAATCATTCCATTCCCTCTGGAGTTGTCATAGAGACAAGACCTGCACATTTTTGTTAATGAAGCTGAACTAAAACTTATTCAAGCTGCCTTTCTAAATCATAAAGCAGCTCATGGACATTCCTTCCTCTCTGTCTCTCTTACATTTTCAATCATCTCTGAATTAAGAGAAGCAAATATTTAAGTAAAACTCTTTATATAGATCCTTGAGTACATTAGAGGGGGAGTTCTGGAGTAGTGAGCCCAAAACCTCTGAGAGATGGGAGCTGCAGAAAAATGCTCTTCCATCAGTATTTGCTCCTGGAATAGCTGGGTTGGGGTTTTTGTAGGCAGCATTTGATTGTTACTGGGAGTGAAGGGAGGGTACAGGAGTCCTTAAGGAAGGAAAGTTGTAATTCTGAGATGGAGCAACTTGTAAAACTCTGGAATTAATTTTTAATCTGAGAAATCCCAGAATCCCAGACTGGGTTGGGTTGGGGGGTTCTTAAAGCTCATCCATGGGCAGGGACACCTCCCACTGTCCCAGGCTGCTCCAAGCCCCAGTGTCCAACCTGCCAGGGATGGGGAGTCCATGAGGAAGTGTCTGTCTGGATGTCTGTGTGTTGTGTTTTGGAAGTGTTTTCCTATTCTTAATCATTCCACTGATTTTAACTGTAATAATTTGAGAAAAGCTTGGCCTGTGTTTCCTAAAGGATCCCTTGCAGCTGGAGGGACACAAGGAATAAATCTGATAAATCTCTCAGTTCTGGGCCCAGAAAAGCTTCCCCAGAATTCACAGTCCTTCAAAAGTGCAACTCTCTGGTTTTTAGCACTGAGAATTTCTGTGTCCCTTGTACTCCTCATTCAAGGAAAGAAAGGTCTCTGGGACCTCAAGGAATAAAGAAGTGAAGTATTATGGTCTGCCACAACAGCTTGTGTGCTGTTCTACCCTTCACCAGCTCCAGACTCCTCCAGGCTGGTGATCAATTAAGAAGCCTCTAATTGGGCTTTGAGCTGGGCCTGCAGTGGCTTGGGAGATAACTGTGCTTAAGCAGAATAATCTGCCTTTCTTTGGAGCCCTGAGGAGTGGGGGCCTCAAAGAGCATCCCCTGTGTGGCCTGGCCCTCTGGAATGAAAGGAGAGTTGAAATAATCAATGCCAGGTGTTCCCCATGCCTTTGGAGTTAGTTATTTTGTCAGGACAGAGTCACTGGGTGACTTCCCTGTTCCTGTCATCTGCTTCCCTCCCAGCCTTCCTAAATCTGTGTCCAAGGGTGGGCAAAGTGGGGGGAATTTTGGGAGCTGTGGCCTCCTGCACAGGTGACTGAGGTCAGAGACCTGAGTACTGCTCAGTGCTCGTGGCTGAGCCTGTGACAGACTGGGACTGTGCAATCCCATATGGGAATGTCCAGCTAAATCAGCCCACATTTGGGAACTGCACTGGGATTTCCTTGGTTTGACACAGTGCTGGTTTCATAGATAGATGGTTTGTGTCCTAATTACAGCATATTTGATGGGAAATCTGCCCACATGCAGTTTCTGCACCTCATAAATGCAAAAGTAATCAAGCTGGCTTTTCATTCTGCAGAAAAGATGGGAGAAAGGAGGAGGGAAAGATCCATAGGGAAGGATTTGTCAGCACCTGAGCCCTGGGGTGGTGCTGAGCCCACTGCAGCTCTTGTCATTAGATACAAACACAGGCCTGGTCTACAAAATATAATATTTAGTCAGTGTTTAATCCATTTATTCTGCACTGGTTCCGGCCAGACCACAAATGAAACAAATGCAAGGACACCACATTGTCCCAATTTCATTAGGAGCAGCAATCAGTGCAATTAGGTGCTGTTTACTGGCAGGCCCTCCCTGCATTCCAGGTGCTGCTTATTCCAAAGCAGCACAGTAAAATCCAGCAGCCTGACACCAACTTCTGCAACTGGAAATGAGAGTGTGTCCTATTTTTGCAGGGAGATTTTGTCAGACAAAAGCTGCTTTTTCTTCACATGCTGTAAAACTGGAGATATTGTGGAGGGTGCAGAGAACTCCTCGCACTGATATTTCAATAATGAAGTTGTTGGTGTAGAGTAAAGGAGTTCACAGAAGGTCAGATGTTGGATGAAAAGCTACAGCTGCTGATGTGAATTGGGGTTCAATGAGACCAATGACACTGGTGCACATCAGAGTTTCTGATTGCTGGACAATTAATGTTTTCCCATGTAGGATGCAAAGATTTGCTGTGTCCCAGCAGGAAATGGTGCCTGGAGAGTCGAGGTTCCTACAGGCTGATCTTTAGTCCTCCTGAATTTTCCTGGCCAGGGACAGAACCCACTGAGGATCTGACTGTGCTCATTAATAGAAAGGGTTATATCTTATAAATCAAAGTATTTGCAGATGTAGAAGCCACTGGTAAGACTATGATGGGACAGGCTGGGAGAGCTGGGGGTGCTCACCTGGAGAGGAGAAGCTCCAGGGAGAGCTCAGAGCCCCTGGCAGGGCCTAAAGGGGCTCCAGGAGAGCTGGAGAGGGACTGGGGACAAGGAATGGAGGGACAGGAGCCAGGGAATGGCTTCCCAGTGCCAGAGGGCAGGGCTGGATGGGATTTTGGGCAGGAATTGTTCCCTGGGAGGGTGGGCAGGCCCTGGCACAGGGTGCCCAGATTTGCTGTGGCTGCCCCTGGATCCCTGGCAGTGCCCAAGGCCAGGTTGGACATTGGGACAGTGGGAGCTGTCCCTGCCCATGGCAGGGCTGGGAATTGAATGAGCTCTAAGGTCCCTCCAACCCAGCCCAGTCTGAGATTCTGGGATTCAGCATCTTTCAGGCACAGGTGTAGCCCATTCTTGTAAGGATATCAGTAGCTAAGTCTCAATGTCCTCTCCAGACTTTAAATGCTGCTCCCAGATCTTAATTTCTGTTATTTAGCCTCATGACATCAGAACTGATGGATTAAGGCAGCCACACCACTGAAAATCCTTTTTTTAGGAGTACTGGAGAGGTTTGGAATGTGTCTGCTGCTGAGGATTTAAACCTGTGCCAGTTCCTGCTGGGATTTTCCTCTCTGGGGGGGTTTTCAAGTTTTTGGGTTCTTTCTGGAGTGGGAGGAGTTCCATTTTGCCTCTGCCTGTACCAGGCTATCTTGTTGTGTATCAGTTATAAACAGCTATCAATTCACTGAGGTACTTTAGGATAACCTTCAACCGAGTTGCACAAAAACTCTTTGAGAGGGATTTGGTCAGAAATGAAGCTCTGATTCAGCCACGCTGTTTTATGTTGGCACACCCATGACATATAAATAAATGCATGAACTTCAAAATCTGTATTATTCCAGTGCTGAAATCTGTACTTAATTCTTCAGAGAAATACAGAGAAATAAGTACAATGTTTAAAAGTCAGTTTAGAGCTAATTCTGTTATTTCTGTGCATTTACTTGGGGTTTTTTTGGTGTGCAGTGGCAGGAATGGACACTCTTCTTCCTGCTTCTCTCCCCCCAAGCTGCCACCCCTATTCCCTGCTGAGCTGGGTTTTCTTAAACAGCAAGGGAAGGAACAAAAAGCAGACTGTTTAAGTCAGACTCCTTTCCCTGAAAGCCTATTCAAGGCCTAGGCTCAATGTTTCATCTTGAGTGCTATTGTTTAATTGAAAACACATTTGCACACTCGCAGATGGAGCAGTGCTGAGGGGAGTCACAGATTTAAAGAAGGTTTTATTTTAAGTGTAGCTAAAGTACAGATTTGCAAACTCAGTGATTTGCTTCTCTGTGGTGCTGTTTGAGGGCCCTGTGCTTTCACTGGTGTGATTTTGCAGAGTTTTTGTGTAGCTACATTTGCTCTGGATGTTTCGTTGTAATTCCTCCAGGAGTTGAAAAGCAACTTTAAAATTATTTATAATCACCCCAGGAAAGAAATCAAGGAGCTTTAAGTTTAAATAGTGTCTTACATTTAGCCTGGCATAATTTTGGGTGAAAATTAGTGAGAATCCCAAAATCCCTGTGGTTGGAAAAGCCCTCCCAGCCCATGGAGTCGCAGCTGTTCCCAATCCCCACCTTGTCCCCAGCCCAGAGCACTGAGTGCCACCTCCAGCCCTTCCTTGGGCACCTGCAGGGATGGGCACTGCAAAGCTCCCTGGGCAGCCCCTGCCAAGGCCTGAGCCCCCTTTCCATGGGGAAATTCCTGCTGCTGTCCAAGCTGAGCCTCCCCTGGCCCAGCCTGAGGCCCTTCCCTCTCCTCCTGTCCCTGTTCCCTGGCAGCAGAGCCCGACCCCCCCTCACTGCCCCTCCTGGCAGGGAGTTGTGCAGAGCCACAAGGTCCCCCCTGAGCCTCCTTTTCTCCAGCCTCAGCCCCTTGCCCAGCTCCCTCAGCCCCTCCTGGGCCTGCAGACCCTTCCCCAGCCCTGAATATCCATACCCACCTGAGCCTGCTCCTGGGGCAGGGCCTGAAGTTCCTAATTCCAGAATGTAACTTTGAAAATGGTATGTTTTGCAGGGCTCTAGCTGACATGAACAATGATGGCAGGATGGATCCCTTGGAGTTCTCCATAGCTATGAAACTCATCAAACTGAAGCTCCAGGGTTACCAGCTCCCAGCTGCGCTGCCGCCCGTCATGAAGCAGCCACCCCTCGCCCTGCCTGGTGCCCCAGGATTTGGTAAGATCCCTGTTTTCCTCATTGTTGCCTGGGGCTGCAGCAATTCCATTGTCCTTTTGTAGTTTCTCCAAGAAAAGTTTAGGAAAAAATGCTTCTAAAAGCACACAGACTCAAACCTGGATGTTGCACATGCACTGAGACAAATTGCACTGGGCTTTTACAACCCAGCCCTGCTGAGCAGCCTCAGCTGAGCTGCTGTTGGCTTCAGGTTTGCACTGCTCCAAATTAAACATGGCTCAGGGAGTAGGGCTAGTGCATTCCAAAGGGCTGGAGTTTGGGTTTAAACTGTTGGCATTACTGGATCTCCAGCTTTGGCAAGATCAGCTCTGTTGTTTTTGACTTTTCACAATTCCTGCACCTTCTGCTTTGATGAGCAGTGCTGCTCTGGTAGGAGCTGAACAGCTGCTGAGGGTGAAATATTGCCAAAGCCACCATCATTTCTAGGAAAAGAGCAGGAAAGATGTGATGGGGAAAGGAAAACAACTAAATGAAGCTGAACCTCTGACACCTTGGTCCTGTCGTGAGAGGTTCTTTCTCTTTCTGGTATAGTCTTTGCTGTGGCTCAGGGTTATTGATGCCTAGGAATCATGGAATCACAGATTGGTTTGGAGTGGAAGGAAGCTTTAAAGCCCACCCAGTGCCAGCCCTGCCATGGGCAGGGACACCTCCCACTGTCCCAGGCTGCTCCAAGCCCCAGTGTCCAGCCTGGCCTTGGGCACTGCCAGGGATCCGGGGCAGCCACAGCAAATCTGGGCACCTTGTGCCAGGGCCTGCCCACCCTCCCAGGGAACAATTCCTGCCCAAAATCCCATCCAAATGCCCTGAGTAGAGGGAACAGTGCCTTTGATGAACTGCTTGCAGCAATTTGGTTTGATCCACTGTAACCCCCACAAGTTTTACAGTCAGAAATAAAATTCTTTGGAAGAAAACAGTGAAACTGGACAGAGCAAATACAGGGTTAAGTGAGAAAAGGCGAAATAAAATGAACCCCACAAACCCCAGCTAAATCTGTGGTCCCCTGTTCTCATTCCCTATAGATTGATGTGAGCTGTTTGCATACCCCTCCTTCTTCCACTGGCCCTCCTTAACCTCCCTGTTCCCTTTAGCTGTGCTTACCCCTCAGCCTCTCATTCCTGTGCTGTCCCCATGAGCTTTGCCCTGTCCCATCCCCACAAAAGCCTGGAGCTCCAATCCTGCAGCTTCTGTGTCAGCCTGGGGGTTCACTCCTCCCTGGGGTTGCCAGCGCCACTCCTCACTCAGTTCAAGGCACACAATTCCTTTCTCAGCAGATGCTGCTGGACAGTTTGGGGCAGTGCTGCCCCTGCTGTGGGGCTGTGCCTGTGCCCTGTGTCCCATTCCTGGCCTGGGAGGGCTGTCCCAGGGGGTTGGGAGCTGTCACTGGAGGTGTCAGTGACCCTGCGGGCGCCGTCTCGGGTGTGCATCAGAACCAACCTGTGCTTTTCTCACCCATAGGTCTCGGGGGCATTGCCAACATGCCATCCCTCAGCACTGTGGCCCCAGTGCCCATGGCATCCATCCCAGTCGTGGGGATGTCCCCCCCACTGGTGTCCTCTGTCCCTGCAGCCGTCCCTCCCCTGGCTAACGGAGCTCCTGCTGTCATCCAGCCCCTGCCTGCTTTCGCTCACCCCGGTACGCTGCTCTCACTCTCTGTCTCCTGCTCCTAACAGCTCCCCTGCATTTCCTTGGGACACGTGGAGTTAGCCACTCTGAGTGATGCCTTTGGGGAAGGACTGTGCTTTGCTTTAGCCCACTTGGCACACTTGGAGAAGAGCTAAAAGAAGGAATGTGGACATGGCCTCCCGCAGGAGTCCCTCGTGGTGAGAAAATAAAACAGCGCTTGGAGGAATGAACTTGCCAGGAAACTGTTGCCTCAAAATTGGGCCTCTCCTGTCTCTTTATAGCTACTGAAGTACTTCTGTTTGCTAGGGTGACATTAATACTCAACTACATATGGTTTCTAACATGTACCAAAATATAATTTGGTATCGACAGGGTTTCCATAAAACTGTGTAAGTAAAAAGACACAAAGGAAATGCCCTTGTGCTTCCCCCCGTCCTCCTGGACTCTGATCTTTGTATTGGTAGAAAGGTCCCATCAGACCCACAGTGCTTGTACTTGCTGTAGGAGCTGAATGAATGTCATGGGAATTGCCCAGTTCCATGTGAATAGCAATAAATCCCTGTTTTCTCTCTTCCCAGCCACTTTGCCAAAGAGTTCTTCCTTCAGCCGCTCTGGGCCGGGAGCTCAGCTCAATGCAAAGCTGCAGAAGGCACAATCCTTCGACGTGGCCAGGTGGGGCTGGGGCAGGGAGGGGCAGCTGGGGGGCTTGGAAAAACTCCTTCCCTTTCTCAAAGTGATTGTCTGAAATCACAGTTCTGGCAGAAATCAATTCCTGCAGAGGTGCCACTTCAGCATTCAGTGGGATGTGCTTTACAGGGAATGCTCCAGGATCAGGGAATCATGGAAATAAAATTATTAAGTACTAAGTGTTGACACTATCTTCTCTTAATTTTTAGAACAGCATTTGCTTTTGTAACCATAACCTGCATCTTGCACAGACACCCCAAATGATACCTTAAAGCATCACTGGTACTGTGAAAACAAGAGAAGAAATACATTATTTAACATTAGCAACTCCAGGGTAATCCCTAAAAGCAGAATATTTAATAGCTCTCATATTTTAGATACACTCCACATCACTGTTTCTTCTATATTCTTCAAGTTCTGCATGAAAAATCACTGAAAGGGCTTTTAGATTATTCCAAGGCCTAGAAAAAATGTGTGGTTGGGCAAAAAGGGGTTTATTCTGGTTTAAAAAAATGGATCTAACAAAATAAGACTTCCTTAGGGGAGGTGAGAGAGGGATTTCCCCAAAGTCCTTATAAATCATCTGTCTCACAGATCTATGGCACAGGGTTTTTTGCAAGAGAAAAATGGTTTGGGACACAATTAAATGATCTGGTTTTATTTTCATTTTTTTCTGCAGGCTTGCCTATTGCCCTGCTATTAGGCACTACTAGATACACTACTCACTATTGGCAAATAGAATTAAGAGTATTTCAAAACAATTCATTTTCTCTCTGAAATCTAAACCTGCCAGGAACAGAGTAGGGATGTTCTGATATAATTTATATGTAACACAGAAGTAAAACTGTGTGGAACCTCCAAATCCAGCAAAAATGAAGAGCAATTCCTGTAGGTAAAAATTAAATATTTAACAATTTTTCTTACTTTCATTACTGAAGGGGCAGCTTGTTTTGGCTGTGCTCCCATGACAGGGTATTATTAAAGCTCAAGAGTTTGGAAATCAAAAATAGAAGTAGAGATACTGGCTTGTGTCTTGTCTTGTGACAATGGTTTATAAGGTCAAAAAAAGGACAAAGTTTGAATGTGCCTAAAGGCAGAAAAACTCTGCTCCTTGTTTTTCGGAATTAGGATTTCTCAGCCATCAATGCCTGGGAAATTAGAGTTGCAAATCAACTCAACCAGTTATGGGAATGAATTTAAAATGAGAATATTACATTCCTCACTCATTCCATTATGAGAGTCTTTACGTTCAAGTGTGGCTTTTTCACACCTTTTTTTCTACATTTCCAGTGTATTTTACATTTGTTTTTCATCATCAGCTTTATTTGGTTAAGAGAAACAATTAAAGACAGAGTAAAATGGGATGTTATTCTGCATTTCCTCTGAACAGTTTAAGTTCCTTCATTCTCTGCCAGTAAAGAAAAGAGCAAAACTCTTAGGAAAAAAACATCTTCCAAGAGACTGAATTGTGATAAATGTTTGTAAACAAGAGGTCAAACCTGTGGTGGTTTCAGGAGTAGCAGTGAATATTAGATCATGGAATGGTTTGGGTTGGAGGGACCTTAAATCCCATCCAGTGCCAGCCCTGCCATGGGCAGGGACAGCTCCCACTGTCCCAATGTCCAACCTGGCCTTGGGCACTGCCAGGGATCCAGGGGCAGCCACAGCAAATCTGGGCACCCTGTGCCAGGGCCTGCCCAGCAAAATTAGGGAAAAGAAGAATTTCAGGCATGAAACTTGATCTCAGTGCAGCACTTCACTGTAGCAAATCTGGGCACAGGCCCTGGCACAGGGTGCCCAGATTTGCTGTGGCTGCCCCTGGATCCCTGGCAGTGCCCAAGGCCAGGTTGGACATTGGGGCTTGGAGCAGCCTGGGACAGTGGGAGCTGTCCCTGCCCATGGCACTGGATGGGTTTTAAGGTCCCTCCAACCGAAACCCTTCTGTGAATTATGACTGTCTGATTGTTCCCATTGCCTCCCTGAGATGAAATTTCCAATCCTCCCTGTTCTCCCTGCTGTCCTTGCAGCTCTCCTGCTGTGGCAGAGTGGGCTGTGCCTCAGTCCTCACGGCTCAAGTACCGGCAGCTCTTCAACAGCCACGACAAAACCATGAGTGGACACTTGACAGGTACTGGCACAGCTTCTGTTGTCTCCTTGTTTCCAGCTGTAAGAGCCAATTTAATGCCACTGAGGACGTTGTTCACAAAGTAAGAGACTCAGCAGTATTTTTCTGTTTGAGTCTCCGAAGTGCTTAATGCTCTTGTTTAGAAGCAAATATTCATCACAGCTGGGATCACTTTATCACCATCTTTCCTTTATTTTCTGCCAAGTTGACCCTGGGAAGTGTTTCTGGAAAAGGGCACAGTGGATTCTGTGAAAACTCATGCAACCATTTCCAGTGCTTGGGTTCACCCACTGCTGAGAGCAGTGTCCAGTTCCAGGGAGAGACTAGACTGGTTCTCTGGCTTGATTTTACCAGTTCTGGTGCATGCCTTTGTGGTTTAGAGGTTTCTTGAGTTTTAATCTGATTGATTTGGTTGCCCAGATTTGCTGTGGCTGCCCCTGGATCCCTGGCAGTGCCCAAGGCCAGGTTGGACATTGGGACAGTGGGAGCTGTCCCTGCCCATGGCAGGGCTGGCACTGGCTGGGATTTAAGGTCCCTCCCAGCCCAACCCAGTCTGGGGTTCTGTGATTGTTGTGCAGAAGGGAAGGATTATTTCTTGGTTTTCTAGGGGAGCCAAGTTCCTACTGGTCACATCTCTTGCTTATTTTAATTTATTTTTGTTTCCCTTTTAGGTCCCCAAGCAAGAACGATTCTCATGCAGTCAAGTTTACCCCAGGCTCAGCTAGCTACAATATGGTAAAATAAGTATTTCCATTTCCATTAAAACATTCTGAAACCTGGGCTGGAGTCCATGGGGTTTCCTCCATTTCCAGTCTCACTGAGGAATCACACATTGCTCTTTGTCATGTGTAACTTTATAAACAAAGCCTGCACTTTTATGCCTTTGTTATATTTATTCCACAAGAGTACCAGGAGCATCTTTTGAGTGGTGTTTTGGAAGTTGGGGTTCAATGCTGGGTTTTAGGCAGAGCAGATGTTCAGCATCCTGTGCCTTCCACATCCCCTGATACAGCACCAGGGAAACATTTACCTTTGCCCAGGTGGTAGAACAGGAAGCTTAACCTAAACCTGTGGGGTTTGTCTGCCCTTTTCCATGGGTTTGGGAGGGCTGATTTCTCAAGGGCTGGACTTACAGACCTTTACAGTAATGGATTTTAAAAGGATTTCTCTCAGCTTCCCTTTTGCCTTCCAACTTGCTGTTTGCTGAACTTCATTATGTTTTTGTTGCCCCGTGAAAAGTTATTCCTAATTAACTTCTCCCCTTTAGGAATGTTTGCTTGAGGAGCATTGGAGCTGGCCCAGGGGCTCAGTGTGAGGATGGCAGTGCTGCAGTCACTCTGACAAGGCCATTCAGCTGCACTTGTTCTCTTTGCAAAGCACTGGGAGTGGTGTTATAAATTAAAAACCACTCTTTCCTTCTCTTTTTCCTAACAAAGGGACAAAAACAAATCAGCCCAGTCCCCCAGCAGATGATTAACCAAGAAATGTTCTGCTTTTGCCAGCCTTGGAGTGGTTGTGTGGGCAGGCAGCTGCCACCAGCTCACTCCAGGAGCTGCAAACAGGACACTCAGCTGGGGACATTCACAGCTGCCAATCCATTGGATAAAGAAGGGATATTCCAGCTCCTGTTGGCCCTTTCCTGAGCCCTGCTCTGGGACAAGATCTGTCAGCCTGTGCTGGGCTGAAATCCCTGACTCACACACACCAAGGGAAGAGTTGGTGCTCAGCCTCTGGGCTCTCCTGGCAGTTCTGACCCAGCTGAGCAGTCATTTCTGTGCATGCTACATTCCCAGTCTCCTGGCTCCTTCTTGAGCTCCAGCCCCACTTCAGTGCCACAGGTGTGGCTCAAGCGAGGCTGTGATTGTCTCCCAAATCTAAATCCCATCAGCAAAGTCCTGTGCCTTGGGACACCAAAGGAATTTATCACTTATTTCCCTTTGATTTTCTCAGTATCATGGGAGATCTTCCTGTGTGATTAGAGTGTAGCATGCTGAGGAAACAAATCCTGAGCTGGAAGGACCTCCAGGGATGATCCAGTGCCAGCCCTGGCCCTGCCCAGAGCCCCCAACAATCCCAGCCTGGGCATCCCTGGCAGCTCCTGGAGCTCTGGCAGCCTCGGGGCCGTGCCCATTCCCTGGGGAGCCTGGGCAGTGCCCAGCACCCTCTGGGGGAAGAACCTTTCCCTACAATCCAACCTAAATCCCTCCTGGCGCAGCTGCAGCTGCTCCCTGGGTGCTCTCCCTGACTGTTAATTTTGTCCAACACCACCTTAGCAGAAGTAAAAGCATTTTGTACCTCTGTTGGAACTCTGCTTTGGGGCCATCCAGAGATGTTACTCCATCATTTTGAATATGTGCACAATGCCAGGGTGGGTTATTGCTTGTCAGGACTAGAACATCAATGGCTTTGATTTCACTGCCAATGGGTGCTCTGGAATGTGAGATAGGAGCCTCCAGGGAGGAAGGAGACCAAACCTAAAAGTTCTGCCAAACATCTGAGCTGGTTCTTTTGGGTGTTCATGAGGTGTTCAAGTTCCTGCTCTGGCATGTGCTCCAGGCAGCACTCAGAGCAGGTGAAGGAGAAGCTGTGACTGCAAGGCTGGATTTTAAGCAGATAGCCCTGAGAAATAGGGGAAATAGGGACACATTTTGGGGGTTGCTTTCCATTTGTTTTGAAAACACAGAATCGTGTGGAAAAAAAATAGTGAAAAAATCGAATTAATTTGGAATCATATATGTTGAAACAACGCCTTTGAACAGTGATTTTTAAATATTTAATAATTTCCTTGCTTTATCCCTTCCCTTTAACAAGGAATCTCTCTGACATCGATCAAGATGGGAAGCTGACAGCTGAGGAGTTTATCCTGGCTATGCACCTGATTGATGTAGCAATGTCTGGTCAGCCACTGCCACCTGCACTGCCCCCAGAGTACATCCCACCTTCATTCAGGTAACTGCCCATCCCTGGGGAATCCCACTCCTGAATTTTTATTTCATTTGGGATGGGTCTGTGAGTGCCAATTACAGAACACTGAGCACTGACCCCTCACTTTTGCCCTGTAAGAACAGGGTCTGGGTGGGTGTTTATGCTGGCACACCTTCTATGCTCAGTCTGATCATAGAAATCTAGATTTAAGTTCAGGCTTATACTCCTGTAGAGCAGTTGGAATTGGAATGTATTGGAATTCCAATATGGATTTGCACTGCACCACATCCAGACCTCTTTGGTACAGCTGTGTCTGTAACAGTGGGGTCACTCATCACTTGTCCATTTCACTTTTTTGTGGAGAAATAGATGGGAAGACAGTTACAGCAATGGAGATAAATGTTTGTATACCATGTTCCTCAGGTATCCTCCTGAGGATTCCAAATTTTTGTGTAAACCACCTGGGATCTTTTAGCTTGACTGTAGTGAGCTCTTCCTCTGTCTCTGCAATTTTTGCTGTAGTTTAAGTCAGCATTTCCCCAAACCCAGACTGGTTGGGGAAAAATCACCCTCCAAGTGAGAGATCTTGGGGAGAGAGTTGAACCCATCTGGAAGTAGAATTTGGGACTGGATTTCTCAGCTCACCAGTGAACTTCCTGGGGTTCTGGAAAATCCTGTTCTCCTGAGGCAATGCCTGCGTGAGACCCTCTGGGCAGCACTGAAGGAACATTGAGTACCATTAAACATTATTGCATCATTGCATTTAATTTGATCTCATCATTAAATCATAAATCATTTGGGCAGGCCTGGGTTCTGTTAAGCACCTGCAATTCCTGTTTCCTTGGCAGAAGAGTCCGCTCTGGCAGTGGGATTTCTGCTGCCAGTTCAGTGTCTGTAGACCAAAGGTTACCAGAAGAACCAGCATTGGAGGAAGAACAGCAGCAACTGGAGAAGAAATTGCCAGGTGAGCAAGGGAAACCAGGGATATTTAGTGTGCTGTTCCCAGAGGGATGTTTCCATCAGGTCACAGCCTGACTGAGAAATACCATCTTCCCAGAGCAGTCTGGGACAGGTCAGAGGCATAACCAAGACATTGCTGGGTCCAGCTCATTCCTGACTGTTCCCTGATCCTTGGGGTTGGTGGCACTGGAGATGGGAAGAGCCTTCAGGTTCCTCATCTCCTGCACTCCCCACACAGGCAGTCCTTGGCAGCCCTGGCACAGGATTGCAAGGAAAAATTCCTGCTGCCTTCCTCCTCTGGCTTAGGTGGAGCAAAGCTTGGCTGAGGTGCTCTGTGAAAGATCCCAGTATTCCCACAGACACCTGTTTCCTTGGAATCTGTGTAACAGTGTGGGGCTTTGTACAGATTTCAGCAGTTCCAGGAAAAGAACTAAAGGCAGAGGGGGTTGGCAGCTGGAAAGGGGGACAGACTTGGAAAGACAAGAATTCAGCTGGTTCAGCAGGTGTTGGGCTCATGTGTCCAACCCTGTGTGCACACTTGGAAGGAAATGTGGGCTCTCCCTGGCCTTGCATCCCAAAAATGTCCCTGCTGGCCATGCAAGGGAGAGAAACCTGGGCTTTGGGCTGTGGGAATGGGACACAGAGGGTATGAAAAGGAACAGAAGGTAAAGTGAAAGAATCATTTGGAGGGAGGAGCTGAGGAGTGAGAAACAGGACAGTCCCTGGGGCTGCAGAGGGATGTCAGGGAAGCTGTGCTGGAAGTGAGGCCATTTTTTTAGGACAGTAAGTGGTGAGGATGTGGATCTGCAGGAATCCAGACTCAGCTGCTCAAGAACCTAAACCATTTCTTTTCCTGACAGTAATGAGTAATCTAATGAGAATAACAAGTTTAAATAAGTTCTGGTCATTTGCATAATGGCTTTTTGATGATGTCAGCAGCTGAATTCTTTGCCCTGCACTAATGGAAGTGTTGGCTTTTGGACTTGCTATTATCCAATGTGCAGAGGAATTCCAAATCCGTGTCCTCACTGAGGATCAACTGGAGAATGGTTTGTCTAAATTATCCCCACTTGCTGAGATTTGTGGAGAAAGCTGGAGGCCTGAGGAATGGGAATGGAAGTTCCCACCTTGTTTTGCTGAGGATGTGGCTTTGAGGGGATCAGTGCTAATGCTAAACCCCAGGCTGGCCCATGGAGCTGTCATCCCTCGTGGGAAGCTACATCCTCTCCTGCTGGGGGGTTGATTCACTTTGCTAGGGATTCATTTGGATTTCTACGGATTTATTTATTTTTGAGTCTGGCAGCACTTAACTGTCCTTTTACCCCATGTTTCTGTGCACAAAGTGACCTTTGAGGACAAGAAGAGGGAGAACTTTGAGCGGGGCAACCTGGAGCTGGAGAAGCGCAGGCAGGCCCTGCTGGAGCAGCAGCGCAAGGAGCAGGAGAGGCTGGCCCAGCTGGAGAGGGCCGAGCAGGAGAGGAAGGAGCGGGAGAGGCAGGAGCAGGAGCGCAAGCGGCAGCTGGAGCTGGAGAAGCAGCTGGAGAAGCAGCGGGAGCTGGAGCGGCAGCGGGAGGAGGAGAGGAGGAAGGAGATCGAGAGGAGAGAGGTAACCCAGGGCAGGGGCTGTGCCCTGCGTTTGGGGGGTCCAGCTGGGAGCTGGGCACTCAGCACGGGGAGCAAATGTTCAAAGCAGGAGCTGAAATTTCTGGCGTGTTCAAGGCGAGGAAGGGGCAGCTGTTGTTTCGTCTGTCCTGTGGAGTGAGTGGATGGACATTGACATCTAGGGCAGCACGCCCCTGACCCCTCACTTCTTTAAANTTATTATATTTGATGTTAAGAGGTGCATGAATGAATGAAGAAAAACTTGTGGCATTCATGGTTTTCCAGGCATGAGTTCATTTCATAGAATCCCAGAATGGTTTGGTTTGGAAGGGACCTTAAAGATCCTCCAGTTTCAATCCCGTGCCATGGGCAGNTGGAGAAGCAGCTGGAGAAGCAGCGGGAGCTGGAGCGGCAGCGGGAGGAGGAGAGGAGGAAGGAGATCGAGAGGAGAGAGGTAACCCAGGGCAGGGGCTGTGCCCTGCGTTTGGGGGGTCCAGCTGGGAGCTGGGCACTCAGCACGGGGAGCAAATGTTCAAAGCAGGAGCTGAAATTTCTGGCGTGTTCAAGGCGAGGAAGGGGCAGCTGTTGTTTCGTCTGTCCTGTGGAGTGAGTGGATGGACATTGACATCTAGGGCAGCACGCCCCTGACCCCTCACTTCTTTAAAAGTAATAACAATAATAATAGTAATAATGAATAAATCTATTATTATTTAATATGTAATATTGCTGTATGACATTAATGTATCATATCAATATACAATATAACAACATTTAATTATATAGCATAATATTATACATATAATAATATTTAATAAATAATCATGTATGATAGATATTATAATATATAGTATGTAAAATTAGTANATAGAATCCCAGAATGGTTTGGTTTGGAAGGGACCTTAAAGATCCTCCAGTTTCAATCCCGTGCCATGGGCAGGGATAACATCCACCAGACCAGGTAGCACCATCCAACCTGGCCTTTAATTTGTTAAAGGAAACACACCCTGGTTAACACCAAAATCTCCTTTTTTCTTCCATTGCCAAACAATGATGAGCTCAACACAGAAACACTTGGCTGTTCTTTGCAAAGCTGCAGAAGGTCTGATGTTGGAGGTTGGAAAGGGATTTGAATATATCCTGGAGAGTTCTCCCAGTCCTAGTATGAAACAGCTTGTTAAATCAACAAACTGGATCTTGGAGAAAGGAAAACAGGGATTTTCTGTTCAGTCACCTCTGCTGTGCAGGGAAACATTGCAAGCACTGAGCAATTTGTCTGTGCAGAGCACAGAGCAGCCCCCCATTTGCACCAGTGTTATAACTGAACATCAGAATATGAATATCTGAAATTGCAGATGTGTATTTTGGAATGTGCAGGCTGCCAAAAGGGAGCTGGAGAGGCAGAGGCAGCTGGAGTGGGAGCGCAACCGGCGGCAGGAGCTGCTGAACCAGAGGAACAAGGAGCAGGAGGACATCGTGGTGCTGAAGGCAAAGAAGAAAACCCTGGAATTCGAACTGGAAGCTCTTGTGAGTGGTGGTGGTGCAGCTCAAACACACAAGCACAGTGCCCTGGCCATGTTTATTTGCTGTAATTTCAGTTTTAAATAAGGAATAAAAGTAGGTTTTAGATCCTGACTTGCACGACCAAATGTTTTCATTTAAAAAATTATAAAATAGATATTTTTCTTTTGTTTTAAAGAACGATAAAAGAAACCAGTTGGAGGGGAAGCTTCAGGATATTAGGTGTCGGCTGTCGACCCAAAGACAAGAAATTGAAAGTACAAATAAATCCAGAGAACTCAGAATTGCAGAAATCACCCATTTGCAGCAGCAGCTACAGGTGAGAATATGTTCACTAATTTTACTCTTAGCCTTGAATTTTAGCCTCCTCAAAAATAGCAATATCCTGAGCAAACTTGGGATGAGCTGTTCCTCCCACTGAAAGGATCACTGCAGATAATTGCTCATTCCTGTAAATGAATGTCCTTCAGAGGTGTCTAGGAGCTGCTCCCTGCTCTTGGAGGTTTCTCTGGGATTCTCCCTTCATCCTCCTGGGCTCCTGCTGTGGGGGGCAGGGAATGCTTTGGCTGCAGCTGTTTTTGGGGATGAGGAGAAAGAATTTTCCCAGTAATTATTTTGCTATTTGTGTGCTGGGGGAAAGAGTTGACTTCACTGACGTGGCTTGTTGATGGTTTTCTTAATTAGAAAAAATAATGAACGTTCCAAATGGAAGTTCCCAGTGAAACCAGGGAGCTCCTGATCTAAGCCTGGCATTTGCCTTTCTTACTGATACAAATTCTCTGTCCCATTAGAGGTGTAGCTGAGTAGGTATCAGCCTTTAGGGAAAGAATATTCTTTATAGTTTGTAAGGGTTTTTCAATGGGTTGTGATATTTAATTTAGGAATTTTTCTCTTCATTAAATATTTCATATTGCTTGAAATTAATTCTTGGCTGGTCATGGGGGCTCTCAGTGTGTTTGTAGCACTACAAAGAGAACCTCACACTTATGTTGTGGGGCTTGAGGTGTAAAACCTGGCTTAAAACCTATTCCTGTTCCATCCCAGCTTCACTCCTGCTTTTCCTGGCAGTTTTGCTGTTGGGTTTTGGGCTTTATGTGGTTTGGCAGCAATAGCTGTGGCTGTGGTGATGTCTGCTCTCATTGATCCCCACCACTGATATTTCTCTTAGTGTCACTTGAGGTGTTTTTATCCCAATTGTGATCACAGAAAATGTCACTACTTAGGAGAAAAGGCCACCTTTTTTCTGGGGACAACCTTAAAGCTTTTTCCTGGGGAAAAAAAAAATTATGTCTTCAAATATCCTGTAAATTTCCTATCTCATCTGTAGAGGACATACTAGAGATGTAAATGAGTTTTAAAAAATATTTTCATCCTCTAAACTCTCAAATAGGTTAAAAAGTCAGTATTGTCATTATCTTTGTAGGGTGATGTATCTTCATTGGAAATAGCTTTGTTTAATACATCTAACACTTCCTATGGGAAGATGAGTTAATTCAGAGGAGTAATTATTCTTCAACCTGTTAATTACTTCCAAGATGCAGTTTCATTAGTTTTGTGGGAGAAGTGGTGTCCCAGTTAATCCTGGGTGATGAAGATGTGTGCCAGCTCTCTGGCTCTGTGCTCTCTGCAGGGATGTTCAGAAGGATCCTCTCTGCAAACACCTGAGCTGGATTTGAAACACATTTGTGCTCTGTGGGGCTCACTCATGACCTGCAGGGATTATTTAACACCTCCTTGGTGAGCACTTTGGCTCCCAGGTGATTTTCCTTTGTTCAAGAGGCAGGAGCTGGGTTTTGGGTTCCCCTGCCATGTGGGACATTTCTCAGTTTTGGCCATTCCTTGTTGCACGAGTTTCCAGAGTTAATTTCTTCCATCTGTTCCTTCGGTACAAGGAAGGCATGTGGAATCCAGGTGGTGGGTGTTCTTGACTGGATGCTTATTCCATGGTTGTCTGTGCTTTCAGGAAACAGGACCTGACCTTCAGGACCCATTGGCACTCTCTGTCCTTACACACTCCCCAAACTATTTGAGGCATTGAGTAATCTGGGAATTTTGGAAGTTTTCTGGCCTTTACAAACAAAGCAGCTGATGTTGTGATCACATTCCACCCTCAAATGCTGTCCTGTGGTGCTTTTGGTGCTTGGAGATGGAAAATTTTTCTGTTTCATGTTGACATCTGTTCTGCTGCTCGGTTGGCCTGCAGGATTCCCAGAATCCCAGAAACACAGAGTGCTTGGGTTTGGAAGACACCTTAAAGCTCATCCAGCCCCTGCCTTGAGCAGGGAATCTCCCACCAGAGCAAGGTTATATATGGTGTATATTGCTGTTTCCCATTTGTTCCAGGCAGATAATAGTCCAAGGATGGAATCGTGGAATGTCCTGAGCGGGAAGGGACCCCCAGGGATCACCCAGTCCCAGCTCTGTCCCTGCCCAGAGCCCCCAACAATCCCAGCCTGGGCATCCCTGGCAGCTCCTGGAGCTCTGGCAGCCTCGGGGCCGTGCCCATTCCCTGGGGAGCCTGGGCAGTGCCCAGCACCCTCTGGGGGAAGAACCTTTCCCTAAAATCCAACCTAAATCCCTCCTGGCGCAGCTGCAGCCGCTGCCTGGGTGTGTCCCTGGCCCAGGAGCAGAGATGGGAGCTGTCCCCAAGGAGCTCTGACCTCAGGCTCCTCCAGGCTGAACTGACCAAGGGACCTCGTGGGGCCCCTGCAGAGCCTTCCCCATCCCCGTGTCCCTCCTTTGGATCTCTCTTGGATCT
Source organism: Chaetops frenatus (assembly GCA_013400775.1). Lineage (NCBI taxonomy): Eukaryota > Metazoa > Chordata > Aves > Passeriformes > Picathartidae > Chaetops > Chaetops frenatus. The sequence continues at coordinate 3,928 of VZTR01027740.1, read as the reverse complement.
TTGTTACTTTGGGACACCCAGAAGTGTCCCCAGCACTGGAGCTGAGGCCATCCCAGTGCAGGGCAGGACTGGAGTATCCAGCTTTTGGGATCTCTCTGAGGGCTGGGAAAGCTCTGTTGCTGCATCAGGCCCTGCAGCTGAACAGTGAGGGACACGTGCAGCTCCTGATAATCCAATCTGTAGTTTATCTGAATTTTGCTACTTTGCTGCTTGTGAATTCCCAAAGTCCTTGACTGTGCTGTGCTGTCTCAGGGCATTTTCTGGAGCAGAAGGAGCTCACAGGAGGCTGCAGTCGTTGCATAATGCTCAGAGCTGAGCTGGGCACTGCAGAGCCCCATCAGGGTCTGGCAGGAGGAAAGTGGGACAGCCCAAAGCCATGGCAGTGCAGTCAATCCTGGCTTCTTGGAACCAAAATTAAAACTTTCTGTGGAATTGTGGAATCACAGAATGACTTGGGTTGGAATGGACTTTAAAGCCCATCCAGTGCCATCCCTGCCATGGGCAGGGACAGCTCCCACTGTCCCAGGCTGCTCCAAGCCCCATCCAGCCTGGACACTGCCAGGGATGGGGAGTCCATGACACCCCTGGGGCTCACTCTGGTGTTCAGGGATCAGGGGACATTTATTCTTAGCATTGAGTGATGTCATTTGCAATCCCTTGTGACAAATTGAAGCTGTCAGCTGCTTGATCCCTCAAAAGCCTGCAATTCCAGAGAGCTGCTCAGGGAAGTTACAGGGTTTGTGGGAAGGATGGGATGTTGATACTCAGGTGCTGTTTCACCTTGTGCTGCTGAAGCTGTTTAGACAGCTTGAGCTTGGAGGTCAGGGCTTCAGAAAAGTTTGTGGGGTGACACTTCATGCTCTGGAAAGGGCCAGGGTTCTACAGGAAATACATTTATAGGATCCTCCAAAGGGAGAAGATCTTCTGTAGGGACCCCTGTAACACAACAGTTCACAACCTTCCAGCCATGTGCTGAGTTTGAGAGAGATCAGAATCCTCTTCCAAGAGCTCTGAGTGGAGAGATCAAGGACTCAGGGATTCTCATTCCACAGTGCTTGTGTTCCATGGCTTTTGGCCAGAATATATTCCTTTAAAGGGAAAGTCTATATTTTCTCTTCCTGTAAATATTTGTCTTTCTGTTCCTGATCTATTAATCATTAATACTGTTATTAATATTATTAAAATTAATAATAGAGGGTGCAGCCATGAGGGTTGGGCTCTGCTGCCAGGGAACAGGGACAGGAGGAGAGGGAAGGGCCTCAGGCTGGGCCAGGGGAGGCTCAGCTTGGACAGCAGCAGGAATTTCCCCATGGAAAGGGAGCTCAGGCCTTGGCAGGGGCTGCCCAGGGAGCTTTGCAGTGCCCATCCCTGCAGGTGCCCAAGGAAGGGCTGGAGGTGGCACTCAGTGCTCTGGGCTGGGGACAAGGTGGGGATTGGGAACAGCTGGGACTCCATGGGCTGGGAGGGCTTTCCCAGCCTCAGGGATTTGGGGATTCTGCGTTTCATTGATTAAAATCAGAGTTAAACATTTAGTAAGCACTTGTTTGAACATTTCCTCAAATTTATTCTTGTCTTTCTGCCCTCAGTTTTGGGTAATTCCAAGGCAGGCTCAGTATTCCATGAGAATCAGTTCAGTTTGAAACATCCACTCCTTTGGACTGGCACAGAATGTCTGAGATCTGTGGGGATGTCACACAGACTCTGCTTGGATAGAGCAATAACACATCAGGAGGGGAATAAGCAATAGCACATCATTCAGTGGGGGGAAAGTAAAGCAAAAATGAAAATTAAAGGTCTCATGGCTGAAGTTGTCCCTCACTTACCTTTTTTCCTGTTTCTGTTCTTCTTTTCCCTGCCCATATCCGGGGTCCAGGAGTCCCAGCAGATGCTGGGCAGGCTGATTCCAGAGAAGCAGCTGCTCAATGATCAGCTCAAGCAAGTCCAGCAGAACAGTTTGCACAGTGAGTAGATTTTGGGGCTTGCCTGAGCTGGGGCAGGACAGATTTCCTCCCTGCAGTGCCCCTGGAATTGTTCTTTGTGTGTTGCAAGATAGGAAAATGTTACTTTCTATCACCTTAACTGTTCCATATAAGAAAATTCTGACTTGACAATGTGTTCAAAACCAGGAGATTCCCTTCTCACCATCAAAAGAGCCTTGGAAGCCAAGGAACTGGCACGGCAGCAGCTCCGGGAGCAGCTGGATGAGGTGGAGAAAGAAACCAGATCTAAACTGCAGGAAATTGATATTTTCAATAATCAGCTGAAGGTAACCCAGGACTCGTTAAGCCTTTCTGAATGTTCAGTTAATTATTTTCTAACCTGATTGTGGAAACAAAATATGAACTGAAATGATTAAGAATGTCAGTTTTGGGAGCATTCTCATATCTGTCTGTTGGGGATTTTATTTAATTTTTAAGAAAATGCTGCTCAGCTTTCAAACTCATGGTTTGAATCAATTTAATCTGCAGAATCTCTTTAGGAGGAAATTTGAGCCCTGATTCTGGATTTATGATTGCAAAAATGAAATTACCAATTTCTGTGCTTCTGCATCCAAGAAGTACAGGACAAGGTCAGCAAATCTGCTGGAATCAGGAGTTCAAATTGAAATCTTGAATAAAAGAGACTAGATTTTCTGCTGCCACCCAGAGCTGTTATCTGCTGTCTGTGTGCTCCTGCTTGTCCCTGAGTGTAGCTGCCTGTGGTTTGTGGTTTCCTGCTTTACTGCTCAGTCTTTGTTAAAACTGTGATTTTTTTTGTGTATTTCTGCACCAGCAATGTCAGGGTTCTGCAGAGAGAAGCTGGAAATCAGTCTGTAGTTATAAACTTTTAATAGCATTCAGTTTTTCATAAAACAGTCCAATGTTCAAGCACTTTATCTGCCAATTCCACTGGTGGGTTCTCCTGAAAGCTGACCAAAAATTTGTGTTTCCTGCACAAATTGTGCTACAAGTATTCAGCAGGAAATCACTGTGACAGAGACATTAATGGAGTTGTTTTGAAAGTTGATCAACTGGGATTAAATCAAACAATTCGAGATGAAAGGTGGGGTTGAATTGAAGCAACAAATAGGTTGTTTAAATTGGTTATTAATAATTATAGGAAAAATTAGAAGTGTGGTTCTAAGGTAAATTTGAAGATGAATCTCCCAGTCTAAACAGGGAGGATGGAAGGGGAGAATCTCTGCAGTCAGACACAGAACAAACAACATGGGCACAATTTATATTTAAAAGAAAATAAAACAGTTTAATCCTTGCTTAATTAATCCTTGAGGTTTAACACTCCCTAATTTCTCTTCATATGTGGTTTTTGGATACATCTTAACATGTTGTGCTTCTTGGGTATTATTTTTTTTAATGGAGATCTTTTAAAAGTGATAAATTGGACCAAAGGACATTAATTCTAAAATTAGTGCCAATACTTGGTTTGCTCATAAATTACCTAAACATAAATGCGAAAGGGGTGAACAGTCTTGGTATTGTGACAGTAGCAAAAAAAAAAAAAACCCAAACCAACCAACCAATCACCCCAAATTCAATCTTTTAAATATTGAAGGGCTGCACTTCACAGATAACAAGTTGATGATAATTAAAAATTGAAGTAGCCCATTAAGCACAGATTTATCAGCATGTGCCAGGAATCCAGGAATGCCTTGACTGCAGGTAAATGATTTTGCAGTTTAACAGGAAAATTGGTTTCAATCAATTGATAAGGAGTTGTGAAGAGGCTTTTTTGGGAAGAGAAGGAAGTCTCCCCTGGCTTGAGGAGATTGTGGGACTCACCTGCCAGGAGGAGCAGATCTGCTGCTGTCTGTGGAGATTTCTGCTTTGCTGAGCTGCCTTGGCTTTCTTGGAAGGGCTGACTTTAGGAGAGGCAGTCACAGAATCCCAGAATTGTCAGGGTGGGATGGGACCTTCAGGATCACCCAGTG
>VZTR01027739.1:168615-204276 GCA_013400775.1 Chaetops frenatus | reverse complement strand
GCCCCAGCACAGCGGCTCGGGAGTCACGGGCCCCTGCTCGGCTGTGACTCCCTGCCAGGCGCAGTTACCCCCAGGCTCGGAGGCTGGGGCTGTAGCCGAGCTCTGGCACGAAGGACCCTGCCCGGCTGGGCTGGGCTGGGCTGGGCAGCCAAAGGCAGGAACAGGGCCGCCTGCTCTCCCGCGCTTAAGACAAGGAGCGCCTGCGGTACCGATGGGTCCGTGTAGTCACAGCTACAGATCCGGATCTGTAATCCCCTCAAGCCTCATAACAGAGTTGAAGTCCAAAATATAACCTATCCCTGGCTGAAAGGCCACTGCCCCTCCACAGAGTGGCCACCACAGACCCATTTCTGTGTAAGATGGCCTAGTTAACTAGAGTACAATTAATGACGTGCATGTTGTCAGGGTCACAAACACCATTAGAATAGTTCCTCTTCTTACCATCTCAAATGTTTCCCTGGACATACATTTTAAATAAAAGGTGAAGACAAAACCAGTTCTAAAAAATAATGTGGAAAACACTGTCTTACAATAGAGAAAATCTATTCTGACACTCTCACACAGATAGTTTTAAAAACAGATTACAAGATAAATCATATTAAAACAAAGAATGAGCCTTAATAGGCGGTCCTAAATCCCAATCCAGGAATATTCCGTGAAAGAAATAAATTCATAGGATAGTAACTTTAACCAATACAGGAGATTTTTTTTTTCCCCCTCATTTTTCTCTTCGTTTAATAAGATATCCATGAAAAGACTTCACATCCCTTTCTAGACATTTCTTACCTTTCTGCTCTTTCTAATTGAGATGATGTTTTTCTTTCTCTAGATATTTTTCCCTCATCATTTTTAAGATGGGAAAAGGTTTCAACAGGTATAAACTTCAGTGAAGGTATGCTGATTTTTCCTGTTTAAGGGTCTGATCATCGCACAGTATCACACTACAATGAAAATACTGTCAAATCTACCCAGCTTGTACCTTGGTAGAAATCAACAGGAAATTAAAATATTGTATTTTCCATCAAAACTTATTGGAAATTGAAAACTCATAGCTGGCTACATTTAATCAAAAAATTACTGTGCTATTCATCAAAGAGAATAGAAGGGAACAGAACAGTAAAAAAGACACACCAATATAATCCAGTCTCTGCCTTTAGACCAGTTGGTTCAGTTTTGCAAATATAATAGTTTACCACTGTGCTAGCAAGCTAGACATAAAAACTTGAGCTCCTACAGCATAAAGTTATTCTTAGTCTACACTGCTTAATAGAGAAACAAATGTTTCTGGTTGTTATTGAATGATTTGTAGCTGCTTCTGTAGTAAAGTTTGCAGACAATGATAAAGCCATACCCCACATGGGAAATTTTTAAACGTTGACCTTTAAAACCTTCAGCTTTCCATTTTGTTTCATGACAATTTTACAGATTCTCCAAGGTGGAAGAAGAAAGTCCTGATCACACACCCTTTAAAAAAGGCTAGAGCAAAAATGGCTTCATTTGAAATTTGGCACATACAAAGCTGAGGTTTTTCATGGTCTAATTCTATTTTCCCTGGATGGATAAGAATGAAAAAGACAGACAATTCTAAGTGTTGGGCAGGGGGAAGCTTAACTCAGTGTATGCTTAATTATCTTACAGAATGAAAACATACTTAGTTCAACTGTTCTGTACAATTAAGGAATTAATTAATTAACTGAAGTATTAAAAACAAGTTTGATGGAATTTGACAAAATATCTTGAGACTTCCTTATTAATGACCAGAACACTCCATTTTTTTGAATCCCAAGAATGAGAATTCACTTGCTGAGTCATACAAAGATCGTGCTCAGAGGCCAAAGGCATGCATGGATATTGGGCTGAGGAAGGATGTGCTTGGAAATGTCCCTCCTGCCCTTGTTCTGTTAAACATAGGGGCATCCAGAAGATACAGATGCCCCATCTGCTGCACAGGGCTGCAGGGCTCTCTACACCCAGTACAGCTGCACAAAGCCTGGTTTTGTTGACATCTGGGATCATAGAGCAGGACAGCAGCTGCAGTGCTGTGCTGCCAGTGGGAGAAACCCTGGAGCATGGGGCCCAGGCCTGCAGAGGTGGACAGATGAACAAGTCTCACATGCAATCCTCTACATTTAATAGGACTCTGTGTGTTCTATCCCAAATATACACCATAAAAATTGAATACTTTTAATGAACACAGAAATAGGTAGTCTCTGTCAGTTTGTGCCTGACTGCTTCCCTTCCTCCTGTATTGATGGATCCTGTTTAGGTGTTCCTCTCTAATCAGGATGACTGTTCACTACCTGTACCCCACTACTACCTCTTGGCATGGACCAGGATCTCCTCACTACCTCTATTTCTCCAACTTCCACAGTCCCCTCCTATGCTTTCCCACTGAGTTTCAGAAGCTCACCCCATCTCTGGACAAAGACCACCCATCCACTTTTAAAAATATTAACTTTCCACTTCCTAGTTTGCAGTAACAGACCTGACAATGATCTTAATGCCATCAAATGAGTCAATCAAGTAAGTTTTGGTATCTGCTGGTCATAGCTATGCTCCTGGAGTTGGTGGCACAGCCAATGCTCATGGTTTAAAAAGACAAAGTAGAGAAATATTGTGGGCTGCCAGCAGGATAACAAGGAGCTGACCAGCTAAAAAGACCTGTGATAGCAACTATAAAGCTAGTGATAACAACATAAATGCTTATGAGACTACAGAAAGGCTCCAGCCCCTGACAGTATCTTTGCATATTCTCATGCTTGTCAGGTGTGTTGCTCAGACATTTTCTCATTGGGTTGCAATTTTCTGAACAGCGCACAACTAAGACCGCCCAGAAAAGCTTTTACTATCACAGTCGAGAAAAAAATGGGTTGACTGTTAAGTGAGTCACTTGAAACTAGGCACAAATGTCTCTCAGCTAACACCACTCCTTGCACTAGAACTTTTAAAGTTTCCTAACTTCATTTCAGTGGTTTGATTTTACTTTTACATTACAAGCTCTCTCTTTCTTTTTGGTCAGATAGGAAAGGAAACAGTTCTGGTGTTCAATAATTTTAGCACTTCAAATGACCTCATTTAGACTTTGAAGTTCAGCTTTCATTAACTGAATGGAATGAGAAAAGAGGAAGTTTCTATCTCAGCTGCAGCTACCACTTTACCAGTCCAGCTTTTATTAGACCACATTTAGAATGGAAGTTAACCAAAGCCCAGTTCTGTAATTTTGAGCTTTAGTCTAAAAGCACGTTTAGGGTTACCAAAAAAAAGAATGTAGAAACATGCAAAAAAAACCCGCCTTTTTTTTAATTGTTGTTACACTAAAAGCAGCAGTATCTTAGATGGTTTTAGTAGATTTTTGATACGGTATTCCTTTAGATGGGCAATTTGGATATACACACTTAAGGAAGTGCATATACCAAAATCATGCTGTAAAACAGACAAAGCAACTGCATCCAACTAGCACCATTATGAAAAGTTTTACGGTACTCATCCTAGATCAAATTTTGCTCTTCTATTTTAAGGAAAAAAAATCCCAGATTTATTGTACCTACATGGCATGGGTAGCAAATTTATTTCAACACTTCTTGGCTTGTAAGTTTAAGCTATGTAGTTTTAACACCACTCAATTAATCAGTCTTACATTTTCATTTTACATGTATGCTGGCTTATAGTTAAGACACTTCTGGTCATTGCATTTGTAAAAGTACAAAGTCCTTCTAATGACCTAAAGTAAGGTTAAAATCAGAATAAAAGCAACACTCCAAACCATTAAATGCAAACATACTAAAACTATCTGCTATGGTAGCTAAGTGTGATGGTGGAAGGTCTACTCTGTCGCATAAGTCTCAGTGTGGAAGCACCAGGCAACAGTGCTTGTTAAATCACTACCCTAGACCTTTTTTCTTTCTACCTTCCCTTTTATCACACAAAGGGAGTTCTCTTCTTAAAAGAATTGGTTATGAGGCTGTGTGCTTAAAAATGAATGCCCAATTTTGTTGCAAGCAGACAGTGTTGTAAAGTTTGTTCCCAATTTACAAAAAGACTGAGCTCACAGAGGTGTCTGTATACAAGGATGGGCTGGCTCTTAGGGCACTTCTATCACAGAATACATTAAGGAAACCCTTTGTCTAACCACAAAAGGACTTGCATATTAGTCTCAGGAGGAACACATTCCTGCCCATGGACTTTATTTTCAAAAGGATAAAAGTGCACTTTCTTCATAGGCAAAGGTAAGTCAAAGAAATCCAGGTACTCAAGAGGATGAGGCTGTAACAAACTGCCACAGTCAATTTAATTGGAGGTAGAGCCAGAGGCAACAGTAAAACCATTAGAAATAGAGATGTTGGGGATCCCCAAGGAACAGAGATGCCACAATGGAAAATATTCTTTGTGTGATATTGTCAAGGTTCTGTGACAAGCAGTGACCTCACAGAAACAGAAAACTGACCAAACACATCAGTAGGATGGAAGTACTTAACATGCTGTTCAGGATATATTCACAAACAATTCAGAAATAGAACTTGGAGGCTTTCTTCAAAAGAAGTGCCACATTTAATCAATAACTCCAGTTTATGAGAATGTGTGTCTTAAATGCTCCCTCCAAACTGGGTAAAGATAAAGATCAAATACTTTTCTTAGTGGGCATCCACGTAAAGACATAACAACTTCTACTGTCTAGTTAAGCATTTCAAAGACTGTTAAATTATACAAATCTTCCATGAGTGCCCCCTCTAGGCTTTGTGCCCAACTACGGCACACAGAAATTATAATTAAATGCATTTTCCCTAATGGGCATGTCTTGAATTGGCCATGAATTATATGATTATGGAACTTTCTGTTCCATAACCACAGGATGGTCATTGGCTCATTACTTTTCCTGGTTTTAGAGTCCAAGCTGTTTTCCCATAGAGTATTCTGACTAGAGCAGGAATAGCAAAAAAGATTTTTAATTTCTCAGTTTCCTAAAGCCTTCTAGGTAAAAAAGGCAGAACAATAAATGTAGGATTTGCTTTGAAAGCATGAAAATTGAAGAGAAACATGTGAAGTGTTACTTTTTAATTCGTTATAAACTACTATATTTGATGACAGCATATCCAATTGTGCAATAGAAAGTTCACTGCCCCAATGGTACTGTTGACTTTGTTTCTGCTTCTAGACAAAAAGCAGGTTACAGTAACCTGAATATTAAAAACCACTCTTTAATGTATCTCTGTAGATACTTAAACTTTTCCATGGTGCTACAAACATAATTCTTTCTTTACCCTATGCTTTGTCTTACCTTTGGCTCAAGGTGAACATCTACCTTCTCTTTAAAAATACTATCACAAGGCCTTCACTGCTTTTTGAAACTTGCAAGATCTAAAAGAGGAATATTCTCAGTACCAGCAAATTTGCTGTGTAGCAATGGAAGATATGGGAAAACTAAGCCAAATGCTTCCTGAACCCTGTTCTTGAGAGGTATATTCTTACATTAGCAAAGAAGCTTCCAACACCACTGGTGTCAATTCCCCCAGCCTTTTGAAGGATCGGTGAACACCCAGAACCACAGAAATAAAATCCATGGGCTGGAAGGACAGGACCATGTAGCCCTGAGGCCAAGAAAGCTGGGCATAGCAATGCAATACAGCAGCAGAGGAAAAGCCAGTGTCATTGTGACTTTGCAAGGGTTGAAGAACAGGGGTGGGCTGGCAGAGAGCAGGAAACAGAAAGACAAGAATCTGATTTTTCTGTCAGACGTGTTAAGAATCCTCTGATATGAAATGAACAGTAGTGTGGGCTGGTTGTAAACCTCCAGAGATGCCATCTACTCTGATGGCAATGGCTGCTGGCCTCTCCTCAAGCTGATGTGGCCATGTGTCCCACCTGAGATGTAATGTTACCAGGAACAGAGCCACACAAAGTTTTAGGAGTCCTGCATTCATTCAGGTGAGGACTGAGGTCACACTGAGAAAATATGGGCGCTGTACCTCCAAAGCAGTGTGAGGTTCTAAGCACTCCTGGGGACTGAGTAAATAAATGAGCACAACCTCCTTGGTATGGAAAAATCTTACTATGCATTCACCTTCTGGATGACAGACTGTAATTCTGCTTATCTGCCTCCTAAGTTAACATGCCCACTGCTTTAACTCCCAGTTATTTTCAAAGTGGGGCAGTGGGCACAAGCCCTCTGATGGAGGCAGCACCTGCTGAGCCACTGGGAACAGTGGGAGGGACACTGACCAGAACATATCCCTGTACACAGACCAGCTTCACCACCAGGCACACAGGTATTGGCTAAAGAAGCAAATATTTTCCACTGTTCTAATCAGAACTGGCTTTTGTCAGAAACCCTCCACATTGTGAATCTGTACTAAAATGTTTCTAGCAGTCAGCTCATTCAGCGTTCTGGGTCTGGATGAAATTGTTGAGGTTAACCGGAGAAAGGTTCCTGAAGAAACAGTATTGAAGCTATGGAGTGAATAGTATAAGCAGCAGAAAGGAGAAACACATGAGTGGAAGGATACAAAGAGCCCTGAAAATGAGACAGAAACAGAATGAACAGACTATAAGGAAATGGGGTATATGCAGGGAGGAAAATGGAGGAGGAGGATATAAGGAAAAGAAAAGATAGCTATTTATAGTTAGTTAAAAAAAAAAAGTGTGATGTTCTTTGGGCCTTTGGCAATAAAACAGGCAGGCAGAAGCTCTGAGAGTTAAAAGTGGAACAGTCAGAAGCCATGATATTGAGTGATCTGAGTAATGTACAAACTTTTGAAGGATCATATAAATCTGGTCATCGAAGTTCATCATAATACTAGGATTGACATATAGTTTCTGAAAATATATTTATTTACAAAGAGCAATGTCTTTTATTGGTCATGTCTCACAGAAACTCTCACTGCTCTTAAAATAACTTTTTTCTGAGTCCTTTCTTTTCTACATAAATTCAGGAGGTCTAAGCAGCAGCTAGGAAACAAAGAAAGATGCCCAAAACATCTAATACAGGATAAGTTTTGTCTTATGTATCACAGCATCAAATATACTAAATAAACTAAAGCCTTTTTAGCTTATACTTTTTATGTGACCCTAAGTCAAAGACCTTATCTAGAGATCAGCTAAGACATGTGAATGTTTTTAGGTCACATATTCTTATTTCACTCAGTAAACCATGAAGCAAGAATGTCTCCAGAAATTTATAGCCTAGGATGTATCAAGAAAAGGACAAGAACAGCAAATAAATCCGCCTGAGCCAGGAAAGATGATGTCAGTAATTCCCAGAAAGGGGGACTTCAGCTCTGCAGCAGCAGCTGGAATGAGTATCTGGATTTTGAAAGGACCATGAGCACAGCACAGGAGAGGGGTCTGTCTTAGGTAAAAATGCCAGACACCAAAATGAGCTGTTATGTACTGTATAAAATAGTGGCACAAAGCTGCAGTAAATTCACATCTACTTCAGAGTCCCAAGTCCTTTTTCTTTTTTTTCTTTTTTTTTTTTTGGTGTGTGTGCAGTCTAAACTATAATAGAAAATTTAGGAGTTAGTTCAGGATCTCTTATTCATAAGTACATATTTATTATTTATTCTACAGGTAAACCTAAAATCAAGTGTACTCATAAGCACTGTTCCATTTCTTTCCATTGGAAATGTTTGTTAACCTTGATTCAAACTCTAAGGACAATGGAAGTCTCTAATTAGGATCTTAATTTTCAGCAAATTTAGGACTTATTCTTATGTGCTTTGTCTAAAAGTGCTGCCAATATAACTATGGATGTTGAAACAACTTACAATGATGTAAGGGTACTTGGAAGTACTGCATTTCCTCTTCATGTAATTATTTTAAATTTTATGTTGACAACATAATTTATTTTCAGATTTTTTTACAGCTAATGTGTGTATTGATTATGAGATGAACTGCATCCAAAAGACAAACTGATCTCCATTTACAACTTTCTCCATATTATGTCCTTTATGTAATAGATTAATATAAAGCTTCGTTCTGCTGTGAAAAATAGGCAGTTATGGATGACCATCATTCCTTGGTTTGCATACCCTGAGCGTTTGTGCTTCAGAGGGTGGGCTGGGGTGGAACTCTCTTGTGCAGCTGCTGTTCCCAGCTGATGGTCAGCTGCTACCTTGCACGTGTGCTGGGCACTGGAGGACACTCCGTTTGAGCCATGCTGGCACCTCCCCTAACCGGTCCCAACATTTCTCTCCTCTTTGATCTCATAATTGCTAGAAATTAATCTCATTGCCCTAGCATTTATTTTCTTGAGAGATACACATGGGTATACACTCACTGTGGTTTTGCCTGTAGCCTGAAGTCTGAGTGGCATGATTTCAATCGAAAGACGCTTTGTGAAGTTTGAAAAAAGCTACTTTTTCCAAAAAAAAAAGAATAAATCTCATTAAAAGAATAAAATCAGCCAGATTTTCTACCCTTACATCATAGCACAAAATTAATTCCATGAGATTTTCAGTGTCTTTTGAATACAAGTTTTGTTCATTATTTTTACATCAAATTTTCAGTAAGTTAGCCAGTAAGTGATAAATAAAGAAATAAAGCCACTATATTCTTGACCTCATGGTCACAAAGTCAGGGCGAACATTGTTTATTTAAATAATATAACTCTAGTTCTCTATTTCAACATTAAATTTGTTGGGATAAAATACATAGTAAAAAAAATTATTGGAGCCTAAACTAGAGCAAAAATTATATTAAAAAGGAGGAAATGCTCTAGCTCATGGTTTAGATGTTCTCCGAATTTCTAACAACCACGTTTGTAAAATTGCGCGGGGCTTATTCATCTGAGAAGGAAATAAAATAGCTGTAAAATAACTGCAGTAACCAGTTGTGGCCTCAAGAGGGCAATATATCACCACTTCTGAAAAGTTTCCCAAAAAGAAGGAAAAAATCACTTTTTACTAAAATAGAACAGATGCTGTTTGCTTGTGGGCAAATGCTAAATATATTGACCTCTGCTGTATCACTGACATGACTTAAGGTATAATGACCACCATTCCTTCTCAAAATCAGAAAGTTTAATTCAGCATTTCCTACTTTTCAAGGCTAATTGGTTAGAAGAGGTTAAGTCTGTCACCTCACTAGAGATATTGTAATTCTTTGACCCATGAACTTGTTTTGCAGTTAAAGTTTCTGAATTTAAAAACAGGGAAATGGTGATTGCCACTCTTGGCTAAATATGGCAACAGTGAGGAGAGATTAAGATGCACCACCTTTTCTCTTTACTCCATTATTATTCCTCTAGTTTCCTCATTTAGCCTCCTGTTATGCACTCGGTTCCTGTTCACCTGCAGTCTCCAAAGAAATCCTGTCACTATTAGTTCCTCCATTAACTGCTTTTCATTTGCTTCCTAATTCATCAGCTTTCCATTTTAGATAGCTTCTTTTTTTAGTGGTCTCTAGGGGGCCTTCCTCTACACCCTAATTCTGACCAATTTTTATCCCCAGATTTGGACATATGTACAGAAAAAAATTTAAAAACTATCCCGGGACTTGTTTCCTTTTGTCTTCTTTGTTTTTAATTGCAGAAGCTTTTCTGTTTTTAGCACACGCACTTTTTCCTCCCCTGTTTTTCTCTACCTCAACAAAGCTGCAAGAGATTTGCACTGCAATACATGACCCTAGCTTGGACTTACCTGAGACATTTTTAGGTTAACTGCTATAGTTCTCTTTCAGCTAATGGTGCAACAGATGACTTTAAATTACTCTGGGTGTCTTTAGTCTTATATATCTCAGTGAGGAAACATTCATGCAGTCACATGCTGGCATTAGCAGAGAAAAAGCACTCAGTAATATTAAGTTACTGTGACTTGACCATCTACACTGTCTAGTACATACATCTGTCTGCTTGGAGGTTCTCCCAGTGTTAGGCTGGAGAGACTCCAAACACTGGCCAAAGGAAACCAGAAACGAATCTAGCTCTTCCTTGGGAAAACCTTACTTGACCTGAGTATGAGTCAGTGATCAAAATAAGCCTTTATTAACAATTTAGGAAAATTCAGATACAACTCCAGTTTGATACATGAAGGATATCTCAGCTGTTTGTGAGGTTTATCAGCTCTGCTACAAAACCTGAAGCAAGGACAAGAAAACAATTTTTTGCCCTTTTGGTTACTTCCAAAATAAATAAAGAAATATTAAGCAGACATGCAGTCTGAAACAAGCCTCTGAGAGACAGTTTCCTGACCATATTTACCACAAATTATATTCACTCTGATGCCTAACGATGACAACTATGGTTTGAGAGCCAGCATGATTTAATGGTTCATTCCTGATCATAAGATACTGGAAAGGATGAAGCAAAGAAAACTAGTTGCTGTCAAAATATATAAAGACACACAAAAAGAAAAAGATATGAAGAGATTTTGAGAAGTTATGCAATAATCTTATATAAGTGGATTTGATCTTTCCTCTCAGGTTAATCCTCTCAAGACCCTTGCTCATTTGTCTTGCTCTGACTCATCTCTAGCATGTACACATTTTAAGGCAATGATGTGTCAACAGTAGACAGACTGGAATTTGATTTAGGTGAAAATTAGTAGCTATGTATTATTTAAAAATTTAAATATTTAGAATAGAGCAGGGTGATTTTGATATACTGTATCTTTCTGGAATATCCTGTACTTCCTCACAGCAGATACATAAAAGATGAGTAGCCCAGAGCCTAAGTATATTATGTAACAGAACAACGAGACCTTAAAACAGTGTGACAGACATATCCCTATGAAAATAAAAAGCAGTGAGCATTCTCTCACCCCTTTGTATTTACCATATTTAAGGGAATATTAGTAACCATCATTTCAAAGGTAGTAATTATTCTGTTTAATAATGGAGGTACCTCAAGGAGCCATAAAATCAATACAGTAAGTAACAGGACAGATATGAAGTTAACTCAAACTCTTCACAATGAACCAACCTTCTCTCCCCAGCACCAGCCCCTATAAGACAGCAGTTACAGATGATTCAGTCCTAAGTAACAGAAGATTCTTCTTAAACAAACACACTTACACTGAGGTAAATTTCTAATAGCAAGTTGACTCTTTCTATCTGTTAACAATTTGACTCTATCTGTGTTTTGGAAGCTTCCAAACATACTTCAGTGGTTTTATGAGTGTCTTCTCTACCTTAATGAGAAAACTGAGGGCACCAAACAATCACAGACAACAGAGCATCTCTGCACTGATTGAAACAAGTATATTGTAAGATCACCTTGAATTCCCCAGTGATTCACTGTCCAAATTACAGCTGTGGCCCTGTTGAATCTGGAGCCTCTGTTGGCTATCCAAGTCACCTGGCACTGACTGCTCACCTTCCTGCCTGTCCTTGGCTACAGGGACAGCAAGAAGTCCACCTCTTGTGGTCTTACTCTTCCCTCTCTCCACCTTCAACTCTTTTACACCCTTTAGCCTATTAGCAGAGATCCACAGATCCTCAACCAATATCAAGAAAGTTTCCAGTTGTCAGAGACTGAAATATTCATGCCTCAAACATTAATATAAAGTTTTGCTTATTTTAACAAAAATTATATGAAGAAGCTACAACCAAAGAAGCCGCCCTGAAGATACCTGACTGGGAGTTTGGACTGAAAGACAAACTGCTGATTAGATCAAGAAAAACCCATTGTTCAATCATCTCAGGCAGAGGGAAAGGTTTGCATCCACCAAAAGGCCAAAGGCACCAGCTGTGCTGAGGATCATCCTCTGCTGAGTTTGGGGTGGGGGAGAGCACAGCTCACAGAAGCCAGGTTTACACAGACTCCCCCCCAGCCAAGGAGGGAGGAGGAGGTTTTGGAGGAGTGGCATAACCTTTGGTCAGAGGCAATGAACACCCATCCTCCCATTACACAAACCGGCCCAGCTGTGAAAACCCCCAACCCCACAGGCCACAGCCACGGGACTTTCAGGTGAGAGGCAGCTGAGAGGGGGAGTCACAATCCATCAAAGACCCCCCCAAAATGTTCCCCAGAGTCCTTGCACCACAGGACCCCACATGATGCAACAGATCTGGAGTCTGCTGCAAAAGACAGTGGCAAACTCCAGGGACAGGCCTGAACATCACCCCCTGGCTAGAGGGTATATTAACCCAGGGCATTCTGTGCTTTTTGGGGGGGCCTTTACCACGAAGAAGACCTGCTGGAGAGAATCAACAGAGCATCATTGGGATCCACAGAGTGGTGATATTTTCCTTATTCTATCCCTGTTTCTCTCCTTCTGTCCACCCCACCTATTTCCTATTTACTATCAAATAAACCCTATACCATTGTCACTGGCATATGGTCTTGTTTGCACCTTAATTTGGGCAGGGGCATTTCTAAGAACCCTAGCAATCAGATCATGACACCAGTTAACAAATAACTAATGTGGATGGCTCTGATTGCAGCTTGTAGCTGTGCTGTGGCACAGATGATTAAGACATGACTCTAGGTCATAAAGCTGATGGTCACAGAAAGCTGATCTGAGTGATGGAGGGCTCACAGAAACATTTATGCAAAAACAGCTGCTCCTTGGTTCATCTAAGCTGTTCATAGCCATCCCTGTGGTATCTAACTATGTACACCAAAGGACAGAATTGTGAGGCTTTTTGCAGCCAAAGGTCTCACATCAGATGTGAGCCAAATATTGGATGTAGGCATATCCCCTCCCACCAGTTCTAAATACTAGTAAAGACATACCCTCAAAGCAATGCTACTAAAAGGATTTGGGAGCAGATTTCTTTCTATTTCTTTCTCTCCCTCTCTCTTCCCCTCACCACAAATTATTTGGAATGACTTGCCAAATCCTGAATGTAAAAAATCCCTGATCTAAAACTACTCCCTGCCAAATCATTCTGACGTCTTTACATTGGAAATTCAAACCATTCTGAACAAGCATATGCTTCACAATAGATTTGTTTCATTGAGGAAGCATAATTCCTGCAATCAACTGTAGATTTAAAAATTCAGCTTAAATAGAAGCTGTCATTTTTTGGAAAAATTGCTGGTTACAAAGTGGCTTAAACTATTTCTGGTAAAGCAAGTGCCAAAGATAAGTGAATGTACTTGGAGGAGCTGTTGAAAATTCAAGCAAACTGTCAGGAACTAAGTGTTTTGAAGGAACAGAGGGCTCACTGTATTTCAGTATCTTCTAGTAAAGCTATATTTATCTACCTAAAAGTGAGAGTTCCATATGTATACTACATTATTGTTTAATAATGGTTTAACCAGCTTGAAAGCTGAGGGATGGGCTTTTGAAGCAGGGGAGTATCATCAGACTCAAAACAGCAAAGCACAATCTTGTCTCTCAGTACAAAATGTGAAGTGACATTTTCAATTATGCTGCACCAAGCAGCAAGACTGCTGAGAAAACTGCAGAGCAGCCAAGGAATTTCTGGATCTAATACCTCTTTCACTTAATGTTTTTATAAACTGATCATCAACCAAAAGCAGTATTTCAATCTAAATTGTATGAAGCCGTATAAGTAAGATTCAGAAATGAGCAGGTTTTGGCAAGCACACTATCTGTTAAGAAGACTATGTAATCCACTTATTTTAAAAGAGCAAATGTTAGAAGTACTAAGTTCTTGAAAGCAAGAGATATAAGGGGAGCACTACAACACTTTAAAAATCCTTTATCTGGTAATTCAAAAAAACCAGGTCTGTGCCTTGTTGATTATGTTCGCTTTTTTCCACCTGTTCTAACATTACTGATTTCAGTTCCATGTTTTCCTTTTTTACCAAGCTTCATCAGAGTTATCAGTTCCTATTAGTTTTTCAGTACCTTAGCCCCACAGCTCAAACTCCATTTGACCTCTGTGCAAGCTTTTCCCTCTAATGATGGAAATCGTCTCCAAAAACAAGAAAACTTCCCTAAAGCAATCCAGCTTCTCCCTTAGCTATATTGGTGTGTTTTCAGTCCACCCTCTGTCCAGAAGCAACTGTCCCCTTTCAATCTAAACAAATCACTTCTCCTTTGTATCAGCTCTCCAACCATTTTCTAACAAACTGGCTCTCCACTACTCAAATGGACTTCCAGCCACAACTCCAACACAAACCTGGCTCTACCAAGTCCAATAAGCACTTGCAGAAGTCTGCCATTTACCACTTACTTTTTGTGACTATTCTCTAAAAATGCAAATCTTTCCCACCCCAACAGACCAGCCGTTTGTCACAGTAACGAGTTTAGATATGATATTGCAGTCTCTGCAGACTGCACTGATCCTTAGTTCCTCCTTAATAGGAATGTTATTCCCATAACTCCAATTTAAAACAGGGATCTTAGCTCTCCTGGGGCATCCTGGGTTCAGCTGGGATAAATGGTTACAGCTGTAACTGGCAGCTGAAAAACTCATAGAGCAGCATTATTTTTTTTTCTCCTTATCACATCAAGAAGGTGGGTAGCCAAGACTGACTGAGCTACCCAGACAAAATATAGAGCCAATGGAGTTCAGGGCAAGTTTATGAAATGTGATGAACTTAAAATATGGGATCAACGAATATCAAATTTCTTTTTGCAGAGGAAATTCAGCTGCCTCTTGCACAAATGGAACCTGTGATAAAACAAGTTATAAAACTATATAACAAAAAAAAAACCCCAAACAAACAAAAAAGAAAAAAAAAAAAAAAAAAACACCCCACCACCAACCACCAGCAATTTGCTCTGTACAAGTAACCCTGAGGCCTACAAAGTAAACCAATCTTCACTTAAATGAAGAGTCTTGCAAATGGTTACATTTCTAACCTTTGTAATAGTGCCCTCAAAAAACAAGTAGATGGAACTATCAATCACCGCAGATTACAGCACAAGGATATCAGTATATTCAATCTAGTATCAGTTTCTAGAGAAAGAGGTACAACTGCCTGAAACAGGTTAGTTTACTGCTATTATATTTTATTCACATAAAATGATTGAAAATATATTGCCATTAGATCAGACCAAGACCATTTTTTGCTCCCAGTGTTTCAGTTTGCATGTGAAAATGGGGGAAACCCCCCAATATTTAGTGTGATTTTTAAGGAAAACTTAGCATTCTCACAGGAAGCAAACCCTGAAGCATTCTGTAGCTGATACTCTGAAGTTCTAGTGTTACACATGAGTAGTGGCAATCAGCCAAATTCTTATACCAAAGAACTCCATTGGCATTATCTGTGAGAATGCTGCTGGTTATATCTCTTCCCCTTTCAGCTACTGTAACACAAACTAGAGAGCTTAATCTGCATTCTAAAAATTCATTTGGGGCAGCTCCTAAAAGCTGAACTACAACAATGAGAGGAACTTCCAGAATTTTCTGTCACTCACTTTCATATTTAACTCCAAGAAGTAGTTTCTGAAACATAGAAGAAAGAGCCACATAAATTGTTTTGCACCCCAAAATGAAGGTGTCCGTTACCAAGGGTAAAGGAAACACATGTTACCCACAAAGGGGTTACCTGCAGTGCAAGACAAAATATGATAAGATTATGCAATATTTATTGCAAAGCAAGAAAGTGGCCTTATGTAACAGCAAATGAGGCAGTTGAGCAGAATTCTATCTGTAGACAAACAGAAATACCAACAGCATGATGATGCCCATGCACGGACACCTGCATAATTTACAAGTGTGAAAAATAACAATTTATCAGTTTCTGCCCATTACTATCCTTCCTATAAGAAATTATTAAAATTTCCAATATATGCTTTAGCATATGTTCAACAAATTGCTTTCTATCAAAGTATTACCAGATTTATACTAATTCAAAATTTTCCCCGTAATAATCATAATAAATACTAAAATTTCCTTGTTTTTCCTATTACCCAGCTAACATATGACTTTCAATGATTTTGAGGCTGCCAGTTGTTTCTAAGTTGTCATAATCCCAAAATAAAAGACTAAGTTTTCTTTGTTTTGTTTATAATCTTAATAAATAAAATACATCCTGCTAGACATTTGCAGAAGTGCAACTGGATTACTAATGGGAATAAGCATGCTTCTTCTGTCCTTAAAATAAAATTCACCTTTCCAATCTGACTTCTTCGGCACCAAACTGCTGCTAACAAAAGCAGTACTGAATTAGTGCTAAGACATATATTCATGAAATTAGGAAACTCCTTGATGAGTGGGATACATCTTAGATAACAGAATTAACAGAAGAGCAAATTTACAATAATTTTTTAAAAAGTGATGCCACATTTTTGATTCTTGTCTTAAGGAATGATGAAGCAGAAGATATAGTAAAAGAAAGAACGTAATTGTGGCACAGGTATGGTATTTTTACTTAGATTCCTTTTTGTTCACAATATTTCATAGCATCACATAAGGAAGGAATTTTCTTATTTTCTCATTACTTATATCAAATTGAAGTATCTCAACAAGGCATCATATTATCACTGAGGCAGGATTTACCTTGGTTAGAGCTTTTGAAAAATTGAATACTGGTTTTTAACTAGTCTTACAAGCAGAAATTTAATAACTAGCAACAATAGAAAAACTTGTGTAAATAAGCAGCTTGGGAAAAGTTTATATTTCTTTAAAACAATATAATTTTTCATGAGTATTTCAAAAATTTTCACCTGATTATTTTTATTCACTATTCAGGAAGAACATTTAGTGAAATGTAAAACTTACTTCTGTGCCGCTTTTAAGTGTGTGGAATAGTGAGCTCTCTCTCTTCCTAGCAGTCCTCTCCCACAACTGCTCTTCTTTCTGTTTGAAGCCCTTATTTTACTATGAGCCAAACACTCTTCATAAGATTAGTTTCAAGCTCCACATTAACGTTTTCCAGACATTTATCACAACCAGAGATACTGAGAAGTTGTAGAAGGAGCAGTGTCAGCAGCAGTGGAATTCCTCAAGGACAAGAGCAGCAGCTGGAGTCACCAGCTAAGAAGCCTTTGCTCTGGCCCCAGAACAGCTAATTACTTTTAAATTCTGTCACGAGCTCAGTCCACTCTCCAGAGGAGGTGAGGAAAGGATGGATATGGAGGAAGAGGGTGTTTTCAGCTGCAGCCAGTTGTTACAGCTGATTCTCATTCCTCCATTCTGATAGGATTGAACTGCAGCTGCAGGGAATCACACAGACAGATGGCCCCTCAAAAGAGAATTACCTTTTCAAAAAAATTGATAAAAACAAATAGGATGATTTGAGAGTATGATACAAGAAGTTTCTCTGCCACCTGTTTTTTGCCTAAAGGAAGTCAGCATCTAGTGGAAGGCACAAGTCCCTAGACACTCAACAACTCCATTCTTAAACAGGCTCTTGTAGTGCCATTTGAAAGACAGCATCTTATGTATTCACAGGCAGCTTTGATGGGCTTTGTTGCTCTCACAGAATGAAGGGCTCAGTATCTGTCAGCTTCAGCCGGACTAATTTTCAACACTACACAGACCTAAGGACAGAAGCAATTTGCACTTACTAAGAGAGTTCTTTCATCAAAGTCGGGAAGATGAATCCCACCCATGAAGACAGGGGGAGCAGTTTGCAGCATTAAGCACTGCCCTTTAGAGCTGACAGCTGTTGCACCCTCATTTTTTTAAGACGAAATTTCTCTTTCTGTATTTTCTACCCTGAATTTATACTCAGATATCTCTGGCTCAACTATTTCCCTACTAGTCATAATACTTCCCACACCTTCAGAAGTTACAGATATTGTGCTTGGTAAAAAGGACTTTCTGGCCATATAAAACTAGTCTCTCTTTTTTCTCAGCTCATACATAACCTGATAACACAGAAGATACTGCAGATATCCGATTTAGCATTTAGATGCCACCATCACCTTTTAATGAGTGTGTTATGAATTTTAAAGCATTTTGAAATTTAATAGAGATGGAGCTTCCTTTCTGAAAACTTAAATGCCATTGAGGATGGACATGAAATGTTCTGAGATGAAGAGTTCTCTACAATGGCCAGTAAGAAGAATGCATCAGAAAACTGCAACAAAAATTTACTGTTAATGTAATCTAAGAATTATATTAGCGAGATGGCTAGGTTTTTATTTGATTATTCATTCAAATTCACCTCCCTTTCCAAAGTTTATCTTTTTTCTCAAAAAGACTTCTCAATGAAGTCCCATCTCATCTGAAGTTTATTGGAATAGTGTAAAATTATTGCTCTAGCATATTGCACTAATACACTGCTATTATTTAAGAAGAATTATTTAAATTAACAAAAAAAATATGCTTAGTTCCACCAACACAGGAGGGAAAATAATCAGTGCAAGGAAAGAGAACTAATTAAAAAGAAATGTTGTTATCATATTTAATTTGGCAGGAATCAAGATTCCTATTCTTGGACTAAATGTTTTAATGAACAAAATAGACAGACAATATCAAGTATAACTTAATTCAAATACAACAAAGATCTCTGATTCTCTAATATTTTTTTTTTACCCTTCCTACAAAAAATAACTTGTCACGTACACAATCCTGGCAAATAGAAGTGCTGTTGGTAAAATAATGTTTTACCAAGTTTAAAGGCATTGATGTAAGTAAAATAACATAGGCAAATTCTTTAGGGTTAACTTCAGTCTATTATAATTACAGTAATTGCTGCTCTTCTCTACTTCCAGAAGTCACTAGATGAGATGATTTTCAGCATTAAAAGAAAACAAAGAAGCAACCCTATCCCTGCCAGCAGCTCCATCTCCACATACAGGCTTCTCAAGAACACAACAAAAGAATATAGGATTATTGCCTTACCTCAATTTTTTCCCATATGGTTTCATAATTCTCTTGATGTTGTATATCTTGCATCAGTTGATGAATTAAAGCTGATTTATTGGAAGGAGAAGTCTCATTCCCAGTGGGCTGAGTGGCAGCAGTCCTTTCTGGCTTTTCTTCAATGTCTTTTTTAATGCAAGATACAGGCATAGAAAGATCTTCATCAGAGGGAATATCACTGAGAGGCCCAGATTCAATACTGTCACCTAAGGAGGATACTATATCACTTGAAGAACTTGGTGAAATTCTACCCCCTTTTTTGTGCTTTTTTGTCTGGTATGTCGGATACATTTCTGAATCTGAGTTCATTTCTGACAGCTCCCAGTCATCAATGTTTTGAATGGTTTCTCTTCTGGGCTTTTGGGGCAGCAACTTTGTCAAATTTTCTAGTTTTAAAGCTAATACTTCAGTCTGTTTGAGATGTGAAGGGAGTGCTAAATATTCATCAGATCCATACCAGACCTCACTGTCCTTACTGGTTTTTTGAGTATAGTGTGGTGTTGAGGATAAGCTTTTATTTTTCTTTCTTCTCAGTAGAAGAGGGGATGAGTTGGAAAGCTCAGAACCAGCTGAAGAAGCACTCTTTTGGCTTTGTGTTGGTGAACTGAAAGGCTCAGTTTTGCCTTGTGACTGCCCATTTGGATCTCTCTGGTTACAAGAATCTGACAATGCAGAAGAATCTGTTTCTGTCTCCTCCAGAGACTTTGAGCTATGAGAAGTAGTTCCATTCTGTAGAGAACACCCTCTTTTTTTGACTTGGGTTGATGGACCTGTTTTACACATGCTTCCAGGTGTTCTGTCCGTTTTCACTTTCTCTGGAGAATCATGAGACTTCTTGTGCTTTGATTTTTCTTTACAAGCATAGAAATTAGACTTTCCTGGAATTATGGAACTGTCTTTAAAGTGATTATTTATTGTGTACTCAAGATTTTTATCACTTATTGTATTTAAGCAATCATATGACTGACTAACTGCAGATGGACTGTTAGTATAGTGTGACTGCAAAGCCAGGCAAAGCTTAGACCTGTCTGGTGGATCTAACAATGATGGTGTACTTCTACTCATTTCATTTTTAACTATTTGAGAGATTTGTCTTTTTAAATCATTGGCCTCCATATAATCTTTAAACACATCATCTTTCAGAAATAGACCTCTTTTTGGCAATGTAGGCTGTGTAGGAGAGTCTTCATTTTAGTTAAAGCAGTCTCTTATGGACCTCTTAGGGGTTGAATTTTCACAGTGAGAGTGTTTGATATTTTCACCAGTGTGCTGTGGAAGATTGCACTCTGGATTCTTTGATATGGAAACTGCTTTGCTGTCAGTGGGTAAAACACCATTTTCACAGCAAGGTCCTTTAGAAAGAGAGGAATTTGCAGAGGGAGATGCTAGTGAGAGATCATGTGATGCTTTCTTGTCTTTGCTTTCTTCTCCATCTTCTGCTGAAAGAGGTACATGATTTTCTTTCTCCTTCAATGCTTCATTACACTGGGAAGCAATGGAATCGGTTGCTACTGCAAGTAAACCCACACTTCTGATAAGTCCTGGAAATTCCTTATCCATCTCACTGTAGTTCCAGGATTCAAATGATTTTGCTTTCCCTTGACTGGAAGTCATATCATCCAGAGCACCAAGCAAATCCTCACTAGGACTGTAGTCAGATAGTTCAAATGCAGTAATACCACAATCCAGGGACAAGTAATTTTGAGAACATTTGATGGTTAATTGTCCAGAATCATCAACTTCAGTTAAAGAGTCAAGACGATCCTGCAATACACAAAGAAATGGCACTTTTTAGAATATTAATTTTCATATACAGAACACACGAAGTAATGAAATAAAAAACAATTGCCATGTTTCACTGCCTAACATCTAGGAAAGGGTTCATCACTAACCTGCCTCTTTTTGCAGAACCCTGTAGATGAGTTAACCATTCTGAAGTATTTGAGAATTAAAAATGTCAGTAAGCTGAAAAATGCTTCATTTCAGTGTGATGCAACAAGTTACCTAAAAACAGCAATTCCCTTCTGTATTGATATTTTCTTCATTTAATTCTGCTTCCAGTTTTACATACTGTGTAAGTGGGGACTCAGAAATTCTGTACAGCAGACTTGCAGTATTTCCTGTGTTAACTATCTCAAACAGGAGGGAGGGTACCTTGAGGGCTGCTGAGTGTACCAGTCTCCTTGTTAACCTTGTTTTTTCAAAAATCCATGCTGCTCTACAGTCTTTCAGTTGATTGGCAGAATATTTTTTCCAAGCATCATGTAGCAATGATGAACATTTTTTCCCATAATTATAAGATAGAGATTGCTAATTACATTTCTTTTTTTTGTAGCATAATCACCTGAAAAATTATTCGCCAGATATTTAGAGCACAAAATGGCACCAGGAAAAGAAACTATAGCCAGGATTGTTAAGCCTCCAGTCTGACATGCTCCCTTGTCAATATTTTCTCATGGAAATACTTCTATCTCAGAAACATGGACACAGCCAGTGGAGATCATCTCAGGTAGCAAATGAGATTTTAAGATCAAAGTCAAATTAATGCTTATAAATATTTTGGTCTTGTTTGAGGGACAGTAAAAAAAATCTGATGAGATTAAGATCCAAAACTGAATGAAAAATAACATTCGAGGCAAAATTATATTTATTGTACAGTGTAAGCATATTTTCAGTAGATCTTCTAATATATATACGGGAATTTTGCTTATAGAGACTACTTTAAAAAAATATCACAATGGGGAGAAATTCATGTTCTAGGATTCTAATTTTACATGCCTAAATGAGTATAATGGTCTTTCTTTCCAGGTTTATTCTCATAATAGTTTTTTGAAGCAAACTCTTGAGTATCCACAATAGGTTTGTGTCTGAATTATTCTCTGGAAAAACTTGTCTCACTACACGACCCAAATCCATAGTTTAAAAACCCTTAGCATCATGCTTGAAGACAGTGCAGTAACCACCTAATGTCTTCATCTCACAATAAACTTCTTGGGTTTGATCTGAACAGGAATCATCTCAAGAAAGAAAGCTATTGTTTGCCAACTCCCATAAACATAAAAACATAAAATATCTGAGCCCTGTACTCCATCCAGCCACCCTCTTGTGTTACTCAAAGTAAAAACAGAAAAAATTCCTCCAGCTAAAAATATGTATAGAAAAAATGTACTGGAAAAGTATTTGTCAGTCATAGTCTTGGATACTGAATGTATCTCTTATTTAGCACAGTCTATCCAGATGTAGATCCCATGGCAGAAATTTGGCATTGTCAACATCTCAGAATTAAAAGGGGAATTTGCTATAAATCTGTCAAATTTATATATTGGAGCTGCATTTGTTAAGGAAAATAGTGACTAAACAAGCTGCATTGTCCTTCTAATCTCAGGAAATTATTAGAAGCTGTAAAACCATATATAAATCAAAACCTTTCCAAGGCCCTAAAGACCTTTATTTTTTCTGAATAATGAGCTCCATTCCTTTGTCTCTTAAAAATGTGTTTATTAACATTAATAAAATTTACAATCATATGCATTAAACCATCTTGCTTGGTCATTTTCCAAGCAGCCTCTGAAATGGTGCTTCAGATTAGTTTTATTTAATGCCAGTATTACCATGATTCTATTGTTTTTATCTCAGACAAAATATTAAATTTAATTATTTGTATGGCTACCCATAGGAATGCCCTAGTTAAAAATTTTTCCCCTTTCATGTAGTAATGCTTTCTTTAAAGGTCCAAACACTAAAAAGAAAGATTTGTAAGAGTAGGTACAACTGTCCCTGCATTCTATTTTATTTATTTATTATGTTCATCAACTAAAGATAGTATCATTATACTTCATAAAAAGCTTGAATACCTCAAGGTTAGAAACTGCAGAGCAATTTCTGTGGACCTATTCAAGCAATAGGGCAGAAACCTGATATTAACTTTGTGTCCCTGCTATTGCTAGCCATTAAATTTATCAAATATTATTTATGTTTTAATTGGGGTGGATAAAAAGAATGATGTCAGTTTGTTTTGTCTTTTATATTACCATGAAAGCCTATCTAGCAACATGTGTTTTCCCTACTGAAAAATAATCTTTCCTTCCCCAGTCAGTCCTTGTCTCTACAGCAAGGATGTTTTTTGTGGCAGTTGTAATCAGATCCAGATAGAGCATTTCCTGTTTCTTAGTATCTGAACATACATTTTCTTTATGTCTTGAAATTAACATGTCCTTGTCATAAAATAATGGCTTCCCACTAATTCACAGATCTGGACATGAAGACAAGAGTAGATTTCCTTCAGACCTGCCAGCAATTTACCAGAAAGAGCAAAGCAGAAAGTGAACCTGAAAGAGGCAGGTATGAACACATCAGGAAGGGGGGGTGTGGAAGGTGGGCCTGGACACCTCTGAGCATTGATTTCTCAACCACCCACTTTGTTGTGCCAAAGAAAAATATAAAACCCAACGTGGAGCAGAGAAATATTCACATTCTCTTTGAACTTGAGTGATATGAAATTCAGGACATGTCCTGGGGACTTGTGAACTGAACTTGGGGACTTTCTCTGAACCACAGGTCACAGAATTCACTTCACTGATCTAGAAGTCTCTTTCTGTAAATGCATCTAATCATCCCAAAAGCATGTTATCCTAATCTTAGGACCATCAAACGAAAAAACTTCTACATGCTATCTATAAACCATTAATTACCCTAACTATTAAAAATGTCCATCTTAAGTGTAAAAAATTAGGCCAGTAGTGTCCTTCTAACTGAGAGAATTTAGTAATGATAAATTCAGAGGAAAAGGCATTTTAGTTAAATGAACCCAGCTTTACAAACCATTTACATGTGTGTGAATTTGGCATACAGAGTAAACAGTGTGTAATGGCTGCATCATTGTTTCTCAGACAAAATGCATGACCAGACAAAAGGCATAATGCAGAATTGCCACTCAAATTAAAGACTATTCTCTTGCTATAAAGGAACGTTCACCTAGGCTGGAAAGTTTTGGAAACTTTTTGAAGCTTCACATTTGTGTATGGGAGAAGGAAATGTCTAAGCTTTCACTGAAGAAATCACTGCACACTGATATTAACTTCTGAATTGGCTGTAAACCCTGAATACCTGAGTGACCACATGAACAACTTTGGAACAGATGCACCACTGTAAGTCTTTCAAATCCTTCCTGAAAAATATTTCAATCAAGAGAAAACATTGCTAGTCACTAGCATGACATTTCTGAAAGTTGATCCTAATTTGAACTGATTTGGTCCAACAAGAACAGATATCAGCTGAAAATTAAAAAAAAAAAAAACCTAATTTAGCAAAATATCTAGAAGTAAGTGATCCTTAAAAGTGTCATCCTAGCTTTTAAATGTGCGAGAGGGATGAGCTGCTTCAAACACAGCTGAAATTCTTTAAATTGGGTTCAGTTACTGTACCTCCTTGGTCTCTTCAGAAAATGCTTGCAGAATATCAGTCTGCCTGGTGTAGTTTCCATTGGCGTCTTGCAGCCCCTGGAGAATGCGCTCTCTCAGAACCAGGACAGAAACTCGTAGCTGGTGCCAGAGCAGTTGCACTGTGTGGATATCGACTATCACATTGACTGAGTAAGACAGAAGCTTCAGGGAAAACTCAGTCTCCAGTAGAGCATGGATCTGTTCAACGTGATCAGATATATCTTCACAAATATCCTATAATGGAAAAACAAAGTAGATATTTAGCTGCGGGCATGGTCCTTCCATGGATCAGATCTACTTTTCACATACTTTTAATTAAATGCAGAATAGAGGAAATATACTGTAATTAATACATCCAGACTTTTTTCTTTTTTTTAATTCATGGCAATGTTACAGCGACTGAACCAGCAGCTGTCCTGTTTGGCAGTACTGCCCAGTAAGTGCAGAGATAGCATACAATAAAGGATGGCACAACAAGATCACATGAATCAGAAGCAGAAAACTAACACCATAAAGTGACATCCTAGAAGAAAGCAATAGGAATGAAAGTGACAAGATTGCCAGGAGCTGCCTCCCTCTCTGCTCCACACACACACACACACACACACACCAGTTAAAAGAATCTGGTCTGTGCCACCATCAAAAAAAATCATTTGAACAGAATTTAAGTCTAATCTCTATAACCAAGCAGGACAAAAATCTGCGATAGACTCAAAGGGAATAAACTATTTCTGCTACACATTGCTGTCTATGGGGGTGACAGGGCACTGATTTTTGCACAGTCTTGCTCTGGGCCCAAAACTGAACAGAAGATGGGTGGGAAAGGAGAAAGAGGGAAAACAGGGAAGCTGAAAACAGCTGTGCTGAGAAAAGAGAAACAAAATATGGGTTACCAGGTATATGGGTTAAACTTTTGGTGGGATGGTATCTTCCAAATTTAAAATTAATGTCACAGATTGCTAAGGCTGTGCTGCATACAGAGTAAAATAATTTCAATCTACTCTTCATTTTCTTGGTGGAAGGGCAAATCATGATACTAAGGACTGTTTAGGCATATGCTATTGAGCAAACAACACTCTATAACCATTCTGTTTGAAAACTAAGTGTAAAAAACATGTTATATACAAGTAAGGAAATGTGACTAAAACACTGAAAAAAATTGGCACTGGACCCTAGAAGTTTTTCTCCTACATCTCTGGCAGTGACTTAAGGTGACTAAGATTAATAACATATTTAAATCTAGGAACTATTTATTAAAAAAAATTAATTCAAACCTTCAGAAATCTCCTTTATATATACGTATATAAATAAAATTGAGAATAATCATAATTTTGCATTTCAAATTTGCTATTGGAACAATTCTATCAGACAATTACAATGAAATCTTATGTCTCTGATGATGCTCTTGGGGTTTTATATGGCAGTAGCATTACAGGAAAATCAGTAAAGCCGATTATTTCTAAATTAATAATACACTACAGTAATTTCGTTAAGTTCAAATTTGGCATCTTCAGGATGAAACTAAAGACGAAGTATTGCCTATGTAATTGCAGGTATGTAAGAAATGAAACCAAATTCAAATCTCTAGATAATATTAAATAATTTTGTACAACAGATAGTACAATATTAGCTGCTATCAGATGCCATTGGCAGGTACTCATTTTAATAAAACAGTTACAGTTTTTCATAGAGGAAATATACTGTAATTAATACATCCAGACTTTTTTCTTTTTTTTAATTCATGGCAATGTTACAGCGACTGAACCAGCAGCTGTCCTGTTTGGACATTACAATTATTTTATTTCATTACAATAAAACACTTGAATAACAGTTACATCAAGTCTTCTGCAGGAGTAGTTCTCAGAAATGCCAGATGAGCACGAAACTTTGGAGTTTCAATGAGCAGGTCATTGTAGTGCCTTGAGAGAAAGGCAGCATCTCTTCCCCTGTGCCCTCAGTGCCCTTGCAGCATCTGTATTTGCAAGCCCAACACACACAGCCTCTCCTGCCAACATGCAGTTCTGCAGCTGCTCAGGGCTTCCAACATGCACACACTTCCAGGTAAGCTGATGGACACTCTAGTTACCAGATTAGAGTGCTCATCTAGTGCTACAGACAGAGCTAAAACCCACTGAGCTTTGGAAAAGATTGATATTATCCACTTGGCCAACTACAGCTGATACGAGACTGAAAAGCACAGCTGTAATTCTATGTTGTTTCAAATGTTTTAAAGAATATTTCTAATTAATTAGTTTAACTGCATTTGCATTTGCTTCTCCAAGATTTTTAATGGGTTTTTTTTTTCCTCTTGGCCATAATGTGGTTTAATTTTCATTTCAGTGATTAAAACATAGATTGTGTCCAGTAACTGTAATTTTTTAAATTATACATAGTCTATAGAAAAGTACTTAATATACCTCCATTTAGACTATTTATGTGAACAAGCTTAAGGATGTGCCAAGTTTCTAGTATTTTCCAGCTTCACACACACAGTTACATGCTGAATTCAACTCCCATATGAATTCTCAAAGTGGTTGAAAACACAAAGCCATAAGAAGAAAGAACTATCAATGAAAAAGTTTCTTCTGACAATTGTTTGATATACTGAAAGTATTGGCTAATGAATCTAGATAATACTCTAAATCAAGAATTCAGACCCACACTTCGAACAAGTTTTCTCTTGATATCCCATTATGCTAGCTACAAAAGCATCTCAAATTTCTGAAGTAGACAAACCTTCCACAACAAACCAACTTTGTACTGAAATGCAAATCTGAGCACCACTAGAGGTGAGAAAGAAACAGATATTCAAGAACATACGCCATTAATTTTTGCATGGCTTGCTAGAAGTCGCTCATTTTCCTCAAAAAGCAAATCTGCTTTCTTACAGACAACTGTGGATCACAGCAGCAGCAAAGTGCTTTATTTACTAACAAGGTAATTAACGGCTTCTTACAGCTTCAGTAACATGAAGAGAAACTAAGCCAGAACTTGGTCACATAGAAAACTATGATCTTATCATATAGGACTATCCTGTCAGTAAAAGACAGAGAACCAGCTCTTAAAGGATTTCAGTTGTAAACAGAATGGGTGGCTTACATAAAGCTCGTGAGAAAAAGAATTTAGGCCCCTATTGATACCCCCTTTCTTTGATTTTAACTGTCATGTGATCGTGTGAATGTAAAGCCTGTGCCAATGACAGAATAACTGTGTAAAGATTAATGCTGGCCTTCGGGACAAAATAATTACAAATAAATGCTAACTTTTGCCATGTAAGTTAATGCTTATGAGTGTTCAACAGAACAGCATCTGCATCCTATTTATTTACTTGCATATTTTTTCTACACTTGCCTGACACAAACCAGCACAATGAGAGGAAACAATATATTGCCAAATCCAGTTGACATTTTCTAGTAAAAACTTTTCTTTTTACTGTACCCGATGTCTAGATTTTCATACAATTCACTAAAATTAAATAATTACACTTAGCACAGCTTTGAATTTAATCATTTTCTGTAATAATTCACCCAGTTCAAATACTGCACAAAAAAGTCATGTAATGTAAGTTCATGATTTTACTGAGGCTCAGTATCAAGACCTGGTACAACATGGTTTCATTCTCCTCATTCTTCCTAACTCCTTGTAGGTGACAGTGTTAGATAGAACAAAACCAGCAGAACACAGTTTTATGCTTTTTTACACTTCTTATTTATAAATAAAGAACAGCAGTGTCACAAGATAGTACCTAAATGTTGTCATGAGTGCCAGTTGCTCTTACCAGAAGTGGCAGGGAGATAACCATGCACTTTTAAGTAATAATCTATTGGCATCTATATGTAAATAAGCATAGTTCCAGATCAATGGTAATAATATAAAGCCTATACATATATGTGTGCAAAATCTTCACCATTTGAATAGTATACAGTTTCATATCCTATATATTCATAGAAGATATTATAATCTGATTTTTAGAAAGCACCATTTCTGATTTTTCGAAAGCATTATAAAATAATTTTTATAATCTTTAATCTCACATGTCAGCTAGGCATTTTTATTTTTGCAGAGTTACATAGCAGCATTAAGGTAAAGATTTTGTGATCCTCTCATGGGCTTTCCTGTATCAATGACTGTGGAATTTCTCAGGCTACAGGGGTTGTACCCCATTTGGCTGCCAACTGCCCACTTCACTCAGTATTCCAGACAGCTGATCCTGTATTTTGCAGCTGCTGAATCCATCAGCCTGCTCACAGCTCTCCATGTCAACCAAAATAGCCCAAATTGCAAACACTGCAGTAGATGAAGAAAAAGTGCATAAACAAACCCTCAAAAGTCAATGAAAACAGCTTTGATGTTGATTTTTTAAAATATTTTCTCTCTGGTCTTCAAGAAATTGTGTTAAGATGTACATGAAACTACTGAAAGATGAAAGGTTGGAATATGTTACTTCAGAGTTAGTATCAGTGACACAGAAGCTGTACTGGAGATTTTGTTCTTTGATCTTGCAGTAAAACCTAAGCAGGAAAAACAGATTTCTACTGTGTCCTAAAACTGCTGTACATGCAAACATAATCCATGATTTAAGAAAATGTCTATCTATTTGGTCTTTGCTTTTAAATGCCTTTTAATTCCTCAGAAGACAAATATTCCAATCAGAATGTACAAATTCTTCTCATTAGAAAAAAATTTACAATATATGCTATAGCATTTTTAGATTAGCTACTTTAATTGAACTTGAAAATTATAAATTTAACTCTCTGCACTCTTATTATGCTAATGCATATATAAAAAGGAAAAGAGATTTTTATTTCTGAAGATCTTTTAGAACAGTATTTTCCTTTAAAATGCACTCTGACTTCTCAAAGAAACAGTTTCTCATTTTCATCATCCCTTTGTGTTGTACATTCAGTGTTATAAAAAGGATTAAAATGTTTTCTTCTATTATTGGTTGAACCTTAAAAGCAAATGCTACACACATTTTTTTGCAGCTATTTTAAAATAAACTATTAATTCAAAAAATAACCATACATGAAAAATCCAGACTTTGACTAAGCAAAATCTGCTGCCAGGGAAAGGCCTGGACTGACTTGGAGTTACCAGCCAGTCAAAAAGTGATTGAACTTCTAGAATGTACCTTGTATGGCTGTGGCAGTCAGTGACCAAGGGAAATGAATGCATTTTACTGGGTGAAGAATGCAAAGGAAAGCAGCTACCAAGAGGCTTCTGAGATCACTGATTTTGCCTTCTGCTGACACCAACAGCTTGGAAATATTTTAGTCCTCAAAGCTTCTCTGCTCTTCCCTACTACACATACTACTTATAGTTACTTTTCCTGGCCCACTATCATTTTCTGCACATTATTCTCTTTTCTAACTCGGCTTTTATTTTGATTAATTTACTCTCATTATTTTAAGTGAGCAGCAGTTTAATTATTGCAAAATTCCAGTGAGTGGATCTAAGATGATCCACTTTCTATTGTACAAGTATTTCTATTGAGAAGTTCTCAAAAAAAGTTTGGAAAATAAATATTTTGTTTGGTGAACTCTAAGTAGGCATGTTTCTAGTGTGTTTTGCTATCTCGGGAATTGGTAAGTTACATCCTTCTATCCCTGTACTTAGAAATAATGTGAAAGAGGTGTCGAATCATCAGCTCTTTGACAGAGCTGCTAAAATAGTAATGGTTTCTACGTAATTGTAACAAAACACAGAGTTGCTCTGTGATAGTTTGTTAGTCATTTGTGTGTTTTATTAGTTTGTTTGTTGTGTAACCATATTGGTTGAAGATTTATCTGTAAGGAAAACGAGCAAGAAGAAAGAAGGAGTAAGATGTGATATCACACGCCAAGCACTTCAGGCTGAGGAAAAATGCCTGAAACGTTAATGGTGAAACTCCTGTCTTGGGATTCCAGCAATTTGCATTTGTTTTGCCATATGGACTGTTGCTGGGGCCAAAGGATCAAACATACTGGGAACGTGCAAAAGGATTCTTTTATTCAGAAACAGGGCAGTTGCTGCTGGAAGTAATTCCAGCTCAACTTGCCAGGACCAGCTGCAGTGTCTTACAAACCTAGGGCAGCCTGTACCTTTTCTGCAGGAGGGAATGGCTGCAGGGAAGAGAGGCTGCTTTCAAATGTTTATTTCCCCTACTAAATTTAATCAGCAATTTAATGGAAAAAGACTTTCTGAACACAGCATCCAAATTCTTAATTACAAGGAAGCATTCCGTTCCCCCAGGAACCTTCAGATAGCTGATGTCCAAAATCACTCTCAGGCCTGCAGTGGAACTGGGGAGTCTCAGGAGAAGTTATGGCAGTAAACTGAGGCACATCAGAAGTGTTCTGAAAGAGTATTGTGTAAACAAGTCTGGACTAGCCACTTGTGGAGTATTCCTGACAACAGTGACATTGACACGTGAATTACATTTCTGTAATAAAAATAAATTTGCTGTAAAATTTGCTGTAAAGTGAATACAGCTAATAAGTTCCTCTGGGAAGTGACGTAGACTTTGCAACTAAATACTGTTTTCATATTCCTGAAAATCCACTGCTTCTACTGTGCAGTGTGCCTACAGCTACAACCTAAAAACCTGCTGAAAGCTTCAGAATAAAAGATATATTCTTGTATTCCCAAGCCCACAATGTTTAGAGAATTTTCCAGTTAAATTTATCACTGTACAACATTCTTTCCGTGCATAACTGTGCAAATTTTCATTTGTCTTACTTTAGGCATGGTAAAGTAAACTAATTTTTATCAAGGCCTAACTTTGAAAATTTTAAAATAATTAAAACTTGATATAAAATGTCAAATTTGTGCTGACTGAAGTCTGGTTTTGTACTACATTCTGGAGGACATCATTGCAGAGGTACACTAGAACAGTTCTTCACACAAGAAGATAAATAGTACTGAACTGTGCAATAGAGTAGCAGGTTTTGTTTCTAGCTACTTCTGACAAAAAAAGAAAATTACCAAACCCTTATGAAAACCCAGTCAAGCAAGTGGTAACAGAGGTAAGTTTGGGGGAAAAAATGTATTTTATAAATGCCTGTTCATTGGATAATGGTAATTATATATATATATATTTCTAAATTACACTGATTATTTAATGTCACAAAGAAAAATATGAGGTAGCTTTATACTAAGCATACTCATCATGTATTATATATTTATATCTCTAAGTGGAATATCTATTCATAGCTATGAAATGGAAGAGAAAAAGCTTATTAAAACATTCTTCAAATATCTTGTAGTTCTGTTCACACTACTCTACTTTTTTTACCATAATAGAAGAATGTAGGACAAGGACATATTTTCCAACTCTTGCTAACTATCTTTGATTCCTCCTTTTTTTGCTCTCATTACTCAGCACTTTCTTGCTTTCTGTGTACCACGTAAGTGTAATTTAAAAGCAATTCCAACTATTTCAAATTACCACACACAAGTAAAAATTGAGGCTGCAGATGGAAGTACCTTTCACTCACAGTGAACATTTATACTCTGCAGTAGCAAAGACAACCAGCTCTTGGTAGCCTGGCCAGGGCTAGGTTTGGTTTTGACCTCAGTGTAGGGAGCAGTTCACTGTCTGTGAGGAAACCCCTACTACCATTTCATGCAAGACACAGAAAAATGTAATGCAACAAAAAATCATGTCAGCTATATGAAGAATCAGAAAGAAGACCACTGTTATTATTTGATCACAACTTCTATAATTTTGTCTACAGTATAAAATAACTAGCAGAATTCAATGTTATTGCAGGAATCATTTAATACTTTTTCAGCAAAACTGGTTGTCCTTTTGAAAACAGTGAGTTTCAAATGCCAATGCTGGGAAACGATTACCCTGACAGCTCAGCTTTGAATGTGTCCCACTCTTGTTCTCTCCTCACTTTTAGTTTGGAGAAGATTTGGAATTGCTCTTGGCATAGAGTAAGAAAATTTCAAGAATTGTTTAGGCTTTCTGCAGGGCCCTAGGACCTTCATTGTCTGAACTCTATTTTCTGGTGAGCCAATCCATATTTGTTGTTTCTACAAAAAATAGGTGCATCTATCTTAAAAGATTTTTTCAGTTTATGGATTTCTTTAGAAAGACTCAGAGTTTTATTAAATTCAATAGATTTAGCTTGGGTCTTGGAGAACAGCTGCTCTCAAGAGAAGAGTCTAGGTAAAAGAGAAAAATTTCTTGGAAAAATCTTGTTCTTGAAATGATGATGTTTTAAATTACAAACAAAATGTATTCCTACATAAATAGCACAAAGTATTTTGGGCAGCAACAAACTACTGAAAAATAAGATATCTAAATAAATAAATAAATAAATAAGAGGAACTTCAAGTTCACACAGGAGAAAAAATCTGGCTTTCTGCATAGGCATGCAGAACACAACAGAATAATTTTAATCAAAATATTTTGACTTGCTTAAGCCAAAGAATGCTAACCCCATTCACTCTCTTTGACTGAAGCTTAGTGACTATAACAGAATTTAATAAAAGATGGTGAGACTCCACTCAAATGAGATATAAAGAGTCAGCAGTGAAGAGCTACCATCTGTGCCAGGTCTTCTGTAATGAAAATTGATAGCATGATAGGAAGTTCTCAAGATAAGTGGCTGCTTATGTCCCTGCAGCTAAGCCTCCAAGAGCTTCTGTGACATGTTTTTGAAGTTATCAGTCATTATTTAGGACAGCAAAAGGGACAGAATCTTTCTTGGTCTTTATTACCAGACTTCACTTTCATTGTGGTTCCCTTTTATATTGTTCAATGAATTATAGATACATTTTGGTTGGAAAAGACCAGAAGCTAACATTTAATCAGTGAAATATTGTGGGAATTACTGAGATTTTTTTGCTTGGTTTTGAAACATGGAAAAGAAGCCTTAGAGTCTGTCTTGCATGCTGCTTGATGTTTGTGACCTTCCTGCCCTCTCTCCTGAACGACAAGTATTCAAGTCAGCTGGAAAGCCCTTGTAGCTCTCCCAATGAGTTAGTAACAATTACAAAGCACTTAGAGCATCTGGAGGCACTTCCTGTGCTCTGAAACAGCCACCACCTACCCAGCATACCAGGAGGCTTCTTCCATTCTGGGTATCACTTACTGTGTTCTAAGAGTCAGGCGTAGAATGTATAAAGCTGTGCTAGAAAAAATTTAAATAAATGCATAAATAAATACAGCCTTGCATACCACATGCAGACAAACAAACAAAAACCAAACAAAAAAACCACTTAAGTTTGCTATATTGAGGAAGAGCAATTTGAAAGACTGTCAGAAAGCTATTTTACATACCTAACATCTTCAGTGAATGAAGAAATAAAGGAAGAAATTTTAGGGAGAAAAAAATTACATGTCTTGAAGACGTATAAAATCTACAAGATTTTTATACCAATTCCAATTCTGAAACTGCACATGAAATTTGTTGATTTAGTTATGGAAAGAACTCTTTGAGAAAACTAATCAAGTCCCTTATCACAGATCCAGAGAATGGTTTGAACTGAAAGGGACCTTAAAGATCATCTCATTCCAACCCTGCTGCCATGGGCAGGGACACCTCCCACTACCCCAGGTTTCTCAGGGCCCCATCCAACCTGGCCTGGGACACCTCCAGGGCTGGGGCAGCCACAGCTCCTCTGGGCTGCCTGTTCCAGAGTCTCACCACCTCCCCAGCAAAGAATTCATTTTTAATATCTAACCTAAACATTTTCTCTTTCAGTTGGAAGCCATTTCCCCTTGTCCTGTCACTACAGCTCCTGATGATTATGATTATTATGATTCCTGATTAGATGATATATTAAAAATTGTTCCTCCTTAGTTTCTGATATGTACAACATATGTCACAGAGAATGTTCCTGTGGTTTTTGACCTGAAATTCAATAAAGACAAAACTAAACAACAAAAAAACCCCTCTAATTTATATCCACAAAAGGAAAAAATAGGGTAGGGGGTTTTGCAGACTATTTTAGAAGGAATATAAAGGAGATTAAATTGGAAACCTGTAATTATGGGACTGGCATGACATTCAAAGCTATCTGAACCATTCAAACCACATGCTTACGTGGGACTTTACATACAAAAGCAACTGACATATATTAACTAGTGTTTCATGCTATCTGATTATATCCCAAACTCACTGTTATCCTGCATGTGTATAATATTAACACAGATGTACATTTAAAAGTTTGTGCATAGCATCTTCTTTTCAAACAAAATCATGTCCATAATATCGTTGATTTTTTGATTTAGATGTAACAAGTATGCTGTATAAGTAGAAAATTATCAAAAACTCAGATTTTGAACCATATTTGCAGAACATTGGCCAGAAATGCTTCTAACATATGCTAGTAAAAATTGCCATATCTACAACATAAAGCACTTCTTTATAATCGAGTTGCTTCTAAAGAAAGTAAAATTCTCTGTCCTGAACAATAATGCTTGTTCTGACTGCTTACAAATATAAGCATGACGGACATTAGCATTTTAATACTAAAATATTAAATTTGGTCTAAATATTTAATTTTAAAATTAGACATAATATTTTAGTAAGAGCTACTCAAATACACTGTACTTGTAATTTAGAAACTTGTTTACAATCCTGTAGAGCACCTTCCAACAATAGATTCCTACAAGGCATGTTCCAGAGTGACAGTTCTGAGAAGACAGCTTGTACTCTGTTAGGATAATTCTAGTGGTGTCAATTTTTGGCTTTACAAGAGAATTTTCTGGTGTAAAGCACTGACACATTTAACAGCTGTGAAGATGTTGCTGCTTGGGAAAGTACTTGTGCACTACACAGTAGGACTGAAGTGCCTTGAAAGAAGGAGGAAATTAGCATTGTTTATCTAAATATTTATTCATTTTTATACATACATGTGTGTATATGTAGGCAAATATATTTATTGCAGGTTGCTGACTGGAGTAAGATCCTTGATTTATAAAGCACTTCATAGTCAGTGTCATTTACATCTTTAGGAAAGCAAGACAGCATGACCTGTGAGATAAATTGTTTCTTATGCTGGCAGGAAACAGTTTTATCTCTGAACAGGCTGGGATTTCTTTATGTGCCACTTTATTTTCAAGCTAAAGAGGTAAGTTATAAATTATCTTTGTCTAGACTGTTGCTTTCAGTGATGAGCATAACTCTTGCCACTGTGGTGGCTCAATGAGAAAGAGAAAGGTTGTTTCCATGCCTGGGCTTGTAAAGCAACCCTTTGAAATTCAATAGCCAAACTTGTCTGTGCAGAAGTTAATGAACTTAAGTGGCTTCAAGATTCTAATATGTGTTGGTGCATTTAAGCCATGTGTAAAAATCGGTATTTCCTGCAAAAATAGGCCTCATCAATTTAGCCTCCAACTGAACCCTAAATTTAGATGGAGTTAAATCTTTTATAATCTCAGATGAGAGAGAAGATTCACAATAAATGGCATTGGATCCCTGAATTGTGGCACTCTGAAGTATAGAGAGGGAGTAGGAAAGGTCATATTTCCATAATTTTCTTGGAACAAGGGGGCTGGCTGTGCAGAGCCCTGGCTGGGTGGGAAGCTTTGCCCTGAGCTCAGGTGGCCGTGCTGGGC
>VZTR01027739.1:114299-168572 GCA_013400775.1 Chaetops frenatus | reverse complement strand
GGGCCGGGCCGTGCTGGGTGAGAGGCTGGAAGTGCAGTGACTCCACTCGGGTACCGTGCTGCAGCTCACAGCCCTGCCAGAGCCGGGCTCACCCGGGCAGTGCCCTGCCTCCACCTCCTGCACAGGTGATGGGAAATGGCCCTGGACACTCAGGGGCTCTCTAACTCTGCTGGGTTTTACTGTACAGCAATCTTTACAGCCTTGCTGTACAACAGCCTTGCAAAGAACACCCGCGGCAGCCCTGACCACAGAAATGTGATTTCTAGTCTGGGACTGCTAACAAGAAACACCTCTCCCTCCCACACACCCCAAAAGCCTGTGTTCTCAGGGGCTCCTGAACCTCTGGTATTTTCAACATATTTCAAAAATACAAGATATTTCTGTGCAGGTCATCTTCTACAAAAAACATGAAATCCATACAGATGTAGAGAAAAAAAATATTTTCCTTTGCTTGACAAGCCACAGTCAGATCAGCCAATCTTGGCAAGTTTGAGCAAAAGGGAAGGAACATTGGTATTTTAAAACAATCTTTTTAATTTCTGTTACAGCTCCTAGATATTGAGGCCTTTTCACAGATATGTTTTCACCACTTCATCAAGAACTTTGTGAGACACTGTGCCACTCTGAGCCAATGGGACGCTTGGCCAGCTGAGAAATTCTTGAAATAGTATTGACAACAGCAAGTCTGTCAAACCTAATATATTTATATATCCCCTCTACATCCATTCTCTTAAAATTCTACCACTGACTATAATTCAATATCCTGCCCAACATTAATCAAAAATGTCCTACATTAATCAAATATTAATATGTTATGTAGAACACTGTGATTCCTCTCACACATTACTATAAATTAACTTCCAGCAAGAAGACATACTAAAACCCAGACCAACTGTTTAGCTCTTTTAATAAGGGGTCGAGTGAGGCCATAGCTCTTAATAAAGTTGTATCACACCCCAAGATTGAAGCATGAAGGGTGACAGAATATTAAAACTCCTCATTGCAATGACCCTTTCCCAAAACATTAATCCTACCTTCCTTTGAATTTCAGAGTGAAGAATTTCTAAAAGTTACCATTATTGTTTGTATTTCATGAAGTCTTTTACAATTTCAGATGGGATCAGGATCATCAAAATAATTCATACATTTCAGCTAAAGATGTTTATCATTTATAAAAACCATTTTTCAGACTTAAATTCAGGTAATAATTAGAATTGAACTTGACTCTACACTTTCTGATTTTGTGTCTGAGGTAAGCAAACTGCAAAAACAAAGTAAACCAGGAGAAGTGTTAATTCCTGAGAAAGTTTCTTCACTTACCAGTATAGACAATAGATATGGAAGAGGCAATTACCATACCAACTATGTATCTCATTCAAGGCAATCACATCAACATTGAATGCAAAATCTGTTTGCACAGAAAGTTATCGAGTCAGAAGAAAGGCAAAAGAAAATATCACTACAGATGTGACAGTAAATGAAACAGAAGTAGAGACAAAGGAATTGAGAAAGCAAATTTTAAAAGAAACCTCTACGTGGCAAAGACTGAGCAAGAGCAAGCACTTTGCACATGGAGGGGCTGCTCTCCAGCATGAACCCAAAAGTGCTGGAATAGGGATAAAGAGCAGACCCACTTCAAAATCACACTCCCAATCCCAAATAAAATGGTAATACAGACATACCCACAGAAGAGCAAAAACACCACTCTAGTTTTTCTTATCTGGAATAGAATGAATTCAGACTCCTAATTTACTGATACATGTCAATATCTGAAGCAGCACTCTGAAAAAGATGTGACATGGAGCAGTAATAGGCCCCTACTACACTTAGTCTGGTACTAAGCACATAAAACTGTGGCAGAATTTTCCACTCCTTCTTTCTGAGCTTTAAATGAAACTTTCACAAATAGCAGTTTGGAGAAGAATATGGCAACTGACATTACAGAGATGACAGCACTAACTTGTTTAGCCAGCAGAGTCTAAACAAGAGCAATTGGCCACTGATGCATGGGCAGCTGAAGAGCAAAAATAAAAACCTTTCAAAAGTCAATGAAAATGTCCTATCCCAATACCAGATGCAACTGCTGCCATTATCTATGGGCTGATTTCCCGTTTGTCTGGCATCTTGTAGAAACTACAAATCAACAATTCTCTATCCAGTGCCAACTTTTGCTTCAGAGAAGTCAGAAAAGCTTTATCATCTTAATCCAATGCAAATCTTTGAAGAAAACAGTCTTGGCTAACCAAAAAATTCCTGAACTTTTCCTGTAGATAGAATTTCAAAGGAATGAATAATTTTGCAGAGAGAACA
Source organism: Chaetops frenatus (assembly GCA_013400775.1). Taxonomy (NCBI): domain Eukaryota; kingdom Metazoa; phylum Chordata; class Aves; order Passeriformes; family Picathartidae; genus Chaetops; species Chaetops frenatus. Next base: position 166,262 of record VZTR01027739.1, on the reverse strand, counting down.
GATGCTTTTGAGCAGTCTGAGCGTATTCCTCAGGATATGGCACACACAGAGTTTTGTGAGCTGAGAACAAAACTAAAACAAAGGGCCCTTGAAAAGTATACAACTCTCAGAATACTTTTTAAATGGTCTGCTAAACTAGTGCAACTGTGATACGCAACAGATTGTTCAGGACGTTCGGTTTCCTTATGAAAATCTACAGAATTTATTAAGGTTCTAATAGAAATAATAAAATCTGCATATAATGATAAAGTTCCTTTTTTATTACTTACATTATTTTCGGTCCATTGGTTTCCTAAACCTTAACTAAATGTTTCTCTTCACAATATAGGTCAAAATTGCAGCCAAAGTAATACAATTATAATCTTAGAGTGTCTATTTCTAATTATACTGTGACCTATAAAAAGTTAGCTGAGTAATGTCTAAGAGAATAGGAAAGATTGAGCATTAAGTTTCACCTCGACACCCAGAAAAAAAGCTAAAATCTCCACATGAAAACAGGAGACCGAGAGCTTTACACATGACAAACATCTTTTTTACCTTCAGAAAGTGAAACGTTTTAATTGTTTAAGCCTAAGATTCTGACTGCAGGCACTTTACAGTGTGTAGAACATGGAGTGAAAAGAGTTCAGAATTCAAAAATCTACATCTACATAGAAAAAAAATCTGTCAGTTTTGCAAGTTAGATTCACAGTGCACAGGAAATGCAATGCTTTGTTTCAAATCAAACACATTTAGGTCATGCAATACTCCTAAAGAACTTGAAACCCAACTGATCTATTAATAATGCTTTTAGTTATAAAAAAAATTCAAGCTGAAAATTTATTGCTTTACACTTTTCTAGCATTTTGTAAAATATTTCAGCTTGATGTTCTCTTACCTCATTTATACTGGAAGGAGAGTTTTCAGTTATCAGCTTTGCAAAAAAAAGGACTGTCCCATTTCCTTTCTTCAGCTAAAGGAGTTACATGCAACCAGCAATTCAAAAAATACCTGTCTGTTTAAAAGACAGACAAGTAAGCCATGGATGATCTGTAACCCGATCCATCTTCAGTGCAGAGTCAACAGCTTTTGTTGTACATTAAATATAGAGAATTGTCTGCTGCCTCTACCTGTGTTATTGTGCAGATCAAGTTTAGGCCTGTTTGCTCTTCCCCTGCACGTTCCGAGCTACAGTGGAGATTTCTCAACATCCAGATCTGCTGTGTGGCAGCCCACTGAAATTTCAGCCCACACTTGGAGACTTGCAATTAGCAAGGTTATTTTAAGCACTGACCTAAGTTCCAGCAGAATGCTTATGGCATTATGACAGGAAGGAATCTAGTATCATATCAGTCACTTGGTAACCCTGTAAAGCTGATCTTGGAGACGAGACCCTCTAATTCACAGCATAAAATTGAATATCTAACCCTGAATTTACTTCAGCTTTTGTTTTTAAGCTTTGGAAAGAGTGGAAATATCTACTTGGTTAATATTAGGAAGCTTAGAACTTATTTTAGGACCTGGTAGATCATATGCTTGGAACAAATGTATTAATAGGAAGTTATTACTTCCCTAATGGAGAGATTCATTGCTTACAAAACAGACACTGTTACTTTTGCAATGTTCACATTTGTAATAATTAACTATTATTTTCTAAATGAGAGAAGAAAATCAATTAGAGTTGTTGAACTTATTACAGCTGGACTCTGTAACAATACCTTTTAGTTTCCCTTTGGTTATTTTGAAAAGGGCTCCCTCTTCTGTGCAGGCCTTTGGTAACCCCGGACTTTGGTTTGCCCTGGATTCCTTCGGAATTCTCTGGCTGTCTAACTATTTCTAAGTCACGTCTGAAGGCTCAGTCATACCTCCACACCCTCATTTGCTGTTCATTCTCATTCCTTCCCCCTTCCCCCCTCGCTTCCCTCTCCTTTCTTTTTTTTTTTTTTTTTTTTTTTCAATTCATGGATCAGCTTTCTTGTTCCCACCCATCCTCATACTTCCAATAGTGGCAGATCTACCCTCACACAGGGAACCAGGACAAACAGCTCCTCTGAATGCATAGGTTAGAGCTGTACTGCTCAGCTGTGTGCACACACACCCGAGAGAAGCTTTTCTGAAAGCACTACAATCAGAAGCACTATTAATTGAGAGAGATTCGTTTGAAGCAGAGTAAATGAAGGGAAGAAAAAAAAAAGAAAAAAACACAAACACAAAACCAACCAGTCAAACAAAACCCAGGAAAAGTTGCTGCTTTTGCAAATTATGTTATAACTTCTACACATCACTTATCACAATGCAACTGCTCATTTGATATTGTAGCAAAATCCACCAGAGGCAAAATGTACTTTTGAGAATTAAGACTATTAAGAAAAGAGCCATGAAAACAACATAAACTCCTGTTGTTCTTTTAAAATATCAAATGTATCCTGAGTTACATACAAAATTGAGATGGCATTCGAAACAATTAGCAACAAGCTAACCATTACAGGTATCCCAAATAGCAAAATTCCAAATACAGTGCAGGCAGCAGGCAAAGTCTTCAAATATATCAAATGATCAGGAGCTGGAGTTTTTGAATGAACTGACTGTTGGCATAGTTTTGAGATGGTCAGCTCTCAGAAGGGTACTGTAGTCACCCCAGACAGGACTGTGCCTGAATGCATACACACAGCTGAACCCTGAACATACAAAAACCAAAATATTACAGAACTACCTTCCTTCAGAAGAATAGTTTTATGAGAGAATATTTCTTATGAAATGCCATAACCTAACAATTTGAAGACATCATGACAGCATTGGCCTGCTACTGCAGCACAGCCTCAGCCAGTAAAACTTCAAGGAATTTAAGAAAAAGATTTTTTAAATTTTTTGTCTTGCTCAGACATCCTCTTTTTTAAAACTTGGGAATGAAAAAACTGCATTTAAATAAATGTGTTTTCCATTTTAAATCCATTCCTGAACATAAAAATATGTTGACCTCTGTAGGAGCAAGCACAAGCCTTGAAAAATGGGGGTAAGAGAATTTGATTGAAAAATGGCAGTAAAATCACCAGTAAGGTAAATATTGTTTTCCAGTTCTTAGTAAAAAGCAGATTAAGACGACTGACTTCAGAGCAGAGGGGAGAAAAATTTGACTGGAACAGTGTTTCCAGGTTTGGCCACAGTTGCTCTGCACTTAAAGATTATATCCTACACTGCATTACCTGTTTTACTCAAGTCATTTCAACAGTATTATATGAAGATTCCTGGCTAATATTTTTTTTTTTAATATCATTGCTCAAAAGTATTTAAAATAATTCCAGTTAAATTGTTCTTCATTTTCAGCTTCAAATAATTCTGGTTTTGGAAATAGTGTATCTTTCCTAGGAAAAATGTCAGTTTACATCAGCTGCTAGTATTTAAACACGTAGCAACATAGGCTACATTAGATTGTATGCTTTTCACGATACAAAATAGATTTTCTAAGTTAATTAAAATCATAGTTTTGTTTATAGGCAACAATAGCATGGTATACTGAGATGATATGATTCAACAAGGGTTTCCTCTGGTTTGGGGCCTAACTTGTAAAATACTGAGAAAGAATAACCGAGAGTCAGTGGCTCAGTTCTCTCTTTGAAAATTGATTCATATCTGCCTAATAGAAGGAAATCAATATCCTTTGAGTATCAGGTAACTCCAACAAACAGACCTCAGAATGTTGCTTGCATTTCTAGGTAGTGTTTCACTTGCTGATTGCACTCCCTGTTCCAGGAGGGAGCAGTAGATGAGTCAGTTTGGGTGAGAAAGGCACACAGTCTACTGATGAGTTGGAAATGGACTACCACCTTAATTAGGAAAAGTATAAAAATCATAAAATCAAACCATGGTGAAAAAAATATAAGCAGAATAATAGAGATGAGCTGATTTTAATAATGAAACACTGCAGAGTAGGAGCACAATTCAGCAGAGGGGAAAGGCTCCATCATAAGAATTTTGAAAGATCTTTATTTCTAGCTCTGCAAAATGGCTCTGCAACATTTTCAGCAAGTTATTCTGGAGATGTAAAAGAGAGAAGGCCAAAAGGAAAACATCTGAGGTTAGAACTAATGAATTAATCATATGTTTTCCCTGGAATACAAGTCCTTTTGGAAGGGTTAGGCAAAATGCAAACACTCAATGAAGTGACACCCATGATCAATTTCATCACTTGTGCTGCCTTATAGAGTCTAAATAGAATTACTGGGGATGAGGGGGCAGGTGGGGATTTGTTTGGTTGGTTTTTGTTTGGTTTTATTTGTTTGTTTGTTTGTTGTTAATAATGAGGTGTCTGGCAGGTTTTTTAGGGGAAAAAAATGACAGAAATTCTTTGAAAAGCTTCTAATTTCAAACTTGTAATATCACTGTAATTTTTTTTCAGTTACATACTTGAGGTTTAATTCCTATGCTTTTTCCCTTGAGTTAAGCTTTACCAACCAGACCGCCTACATAATTTGTATTATGAACTCAATATTTTTTATATAAAAGTCTAAAAATGCAGTCCTTGTTTGCAACCAATTTGATTTTTTATGAGTATAGCAAACAGACCTGGATAAGAAGTGTTAAGCTAGTTTCAAATTTTCCAGTTAAAGAAATCTTTGCTGGGGAAAAAATTCTAAATCTAAATCAAAATCTTAATCTAAATCAAAATTTTGCAATGAAATTTTGACTGGGAAGTCTTGTCAACAGCAGAATAGGCTTTCTCTCCATGATATCCACTTTGTATAGGTGACTAAAATGTGTATGACTTTAAAAAGTGTTTTACAGCCTATTACATTTCTGTGATTCTCAGCTGCAATAAAAGGCACCAGAATCTCTTTTTGACTTGGTATTTACTAATTCACACAAGTGTAGCTATGCTTGGAGTACATCAAAGACTTATGTACAATAATTAAAGGTGGGTATCAAGAAAAGTGTTGAATGCATGATCTTTTTTTCTTCTAGATTTTTTAAGATAAAATTCAATTTGAGGATTTGAAAATACCAGAATAGGATGGTTTTATTCTCTTGCAGGTAATATAACCAAGTCTAAATACAGGAGTGGGAATGTTCAAATTTAATGAAGATTCAGCTAATGGATAGTTTTATTATTTCCCCTAAAATTTTCCCTAAGCACCAGGCCAAGTCATTATAAGCAGAATATGAAAACATTTCATTTAGAAACAACAAATAGATTGAAAGCTAAGCAGATAAATTTTAACAATACAGTTTTTGCCATCTACCTCCACAATAAAAAATTAAAGTTTAACAACAAATCAGTTCCAAGTGCTAGTCCAATTGTCTGTAATTACGTTTATTTAATATATTCAGAATAAAGATATTCTGTAGTTTTTCATGAACTACATGAAGAAATGCACTTAATGTGAGGCAAAGAGAAGTAGCAGACATTAAGCTCCCCTTTTCAGAAAGAAAACATCAGTGAATACCTCCTTTGGCATTTCCCTTACTGTCATTTGCACAGTACCACTGGGAATCACTTTTTTCAGTGCACACCTGCTTGGTACCCCTTTGCTGCAGCCTGTCTTCCATCAGCACCCAGCAGAGACTGAAGGTTTAATCTGTTCCTCCCTACACTTCCAAATTCTTTCTTCCAGCAAACAAGGAATTTAATGGACCTGCTTGGAGTGTACACATTGCTTCCCTTGTTATTCTAGCAAAAATTGAGCTGCAAACAGTTGGAGCTGCAAATTTCACTCACACCATTCAAGCTTAGTATCCCATTAAAAATCCTCAATGCATTATCATTACAAAGTATGAGTTGACATATTTAAAGATATATACATATGCTGTAATTCAAAGACTCTAAGTGGAGTCAGACTTCTCTGTTACAACATTTCATCATCTTCCTGACAAATCAAAAGATAAGTAAGGTTAGTGCAGAGGAATATTTTCTCTAAATTGCATTTCTAAAATTTCACAGAGAAGAGATAGAATAAAAGGGTTGAACAAGGACTGCACTTTTAGTCTTTTATATTAAAAATGTTGAGTTCATAATACAAAAATAATTTTAGATTTTGCTCTGAAGGATTTAATAATGAAAAACTATAAACATGGTCTTTCCTAGGAAATGAAAGGCTGGCTAAAACCAGTTTTCCTTCTCCTATTCCAAGTAAATGATTGTCACATTCTAGACATTTCTAAGCAATGGGATTACATCATTCACTTTTTTTAAAAGAAAACAGCTGTTACATCCAATATTCATGACCTATAAGTTTTCCATATCAAGTTATTCAGCTGTTCTTTCAGTCCATCTGAGTTACAGTGAAATGAAACTGTGCAAAAGACCAAACAGTCTTATTACATAGTTAAATGAATGCACATATTGTTCCAAAGCAACAGAAAGAAAACAAAACCTACAGAAATCTTGGCCTTATCACTGCTTCAATGGACTGGAAGCCCCTTATTCATCCCACACACAAAATCAGTACAGTATTTTGTTGCATATTTCACATTGCTTCTTATCAGCATTTGATGTGCACAGCTGTATGTGCTATGTGTGAATAATTCTTACAGAGCTTCATAGACAGAAGGAAAGGAAGGGAAAGCACACACAGAGATTTTTAAGACAGAGCACAGATACTTCTGAAGAGCCATGCCAGGTCTCAGAATCAGCTACCTCAAATTCAGCTTATCTTACTTTTTTTTTTCACTGGTTTTGGTTTGGGTTGTTTTCGGTTTTTTTCATGAAGGATAAGATAAGTATATTTGGATAAAAGTAGTTTATCATGTTGCTATTTAGAGATATATTTAGATATTAGATATTAAGATGGTCATAAATTTATCAAAGGAAGTTAAACAAAATCCATTAGTATCCCTAATGCATAAAGACATTTCTCATGCTAAAATTTGTCCATGCTGGGTACATAATGTTTCCAGAATGTTGTTAAATTGATGTCTGCACCTCTTCCAGAAAAATGGTTTTGTAATAATACCGCAAAATATAAGTGCTCATTTTGGTTTAAACAAATTGGGAACTGTAAGCAAAAAAGTAAGAGAACCATGCTGTTACAGAGAGAAAGCTTGCATGGGGGGCTGCCTGGGAAGGTGAGGGGGTGATAACAGCAGTGGTCTCATGGATGGTTTGAGCAGCAAATGTTTGCTCTTACTGCTGATTTTGCTGCCAGTGTATTCTGGCCATCATAGAAGGCACGTTGTGTCTGCATGGTCTGCACTATGGCAGGTATACAGTGGGTGTTCCGTGTAAACAACATCAAAACAGTAGGCAAAACCAAACAAAATATTAATTTACCCAGTGACCCAAGCAAACCTTAAGATATTTTAATTTTGTATCCAAGCAGAAAGGTCTGGGGTTGTAGGTAGTTCCATCTTCAGGCGCATTCTGAATTTAAACTCTGTCTCCTGTTGGCAGTATTACCAAGCTGATATTTTTCTGACGTAGAGAAATAGCAGAAATTCACTGTAGATATTGAACGTTTCAAGACAGAAAGAGTATATATACCTATATATATATATATATGTACATAAATGCACACATATTCCTCCGAGGGTTCTATGCCAGCTTTACCACTACAAGATCAAGCACTTTGTTTTGCAAGTATGCTAAACTTGACACATTAGTAAAGATTCTTTTTTTTCAGTCAAATATTTTCTAAAAAAACCCGCAAATTACTGTTGATAGTGCTCCAAAGTTGTGTGCATGTGATAGCAGACTTTTCCCTTTTCCCACGGCTCCCTTTTTCTCTTTCCCCTCCCCAGCAGCAGCTGGGCAGCCCCTGCAGCACTAGATGGTGCTGCAGCACAGCCGCAGCAGAGCCTGCTGCCTCTGCGAGTCCACTGCATCTGAAATGTCTCACTGCTCTATTTAATATTGAATTTACTAAACATATTGCCCAGAGCCTCTGGGTTATCATGTTGTTTTGTTGGGGGTTGGTTTTTTTGGTTTGGGTTTTTTTTTTTTTTTCTGTTGTTTTAACACAAACACTAGCTTTCTAGGACACTATGTTTTGTGTGGTGTTCTTACCCATGCTGTAAGAATAGAAATAAGGAACAAGAAGAAAATTGACATACATAATAAATGCAATTAATTACACACAAAGTAACTCTTTCAAGCCTATAACTTACCTGCTTTATCTTATACAGTGAATCAAGAAGACAAATAGCAAAGATTTTCCTACAATATTGTGACAAAACTTGTACCTTGTGAAAGTAATTTTTCTAATAAAAATACAGTGAAATAGATACAGAAGTAACTAAAAAAAAGTACAGCATTATAAATATGTTATTTACTAACTAAAAATTCATTCAAATGTGTTATTAAACTCCCCATTTCTGTAGTTCCATACAGTCCAACAGCTTCCCAGGAGTATAAAGTTGGCTATGTGCACATTTGCAAATCTGTATCTTAAATACCCATTAATTTCCTGACTTTCTTTATATTACTAAATGCAAATATTTTGAATTTGTGTATTTTATTATTATTACTATTATTATAATTATTATTCTATTTCTGTTCAGTTGGCCCTGATAAGTAGACTTCCATGCACTGAATAATTTGCCAATTGCAACTTATTCTGCAAGAGAGCAAAGCCCACTTGCCAAGAACAGTTTGGTGAAGTGAGGCCATGAAGGATTTAATACTTGCTGTTTAATAGAGCATTCTTAGAAATTCTTGCAGTTGTCTAATTTATAGTTCCTCCTCATTTGCAGTATTTCACTACCAAAATTAAATCTTTCTATAAATGCTAAAAGCTGTATTTCTTATTCAAGGACAAATTATTAAATCAGCAAAGCAACAAAATCATTAGTCATTCAATCATAACAACTGAATCTTCACCTTTAAGAGGGGAACAAACTAAACTAAGCATAAAACCTCCAATAAAATCACCAAGGCCAGATTCTAGTAATGCAGGACTGTGTCAACACAGAGGCAGCTGCTTTGGATGGATTGCTGGATTGCTGCAAGAACACACTGTGACCACACTCAAAACTGAAGAGCAAGTCCTGCACCCTAATGACCTATGCATTCATTGACTTGAGCATACTAGAAAAGATATTAAACACTTTAAACTGATTTTTTTACTCTTTTATGGTCATAGACATTACACAAGACCAGATGACAAAAAAACAAATGCTCTACGCAGAAGTAAGGCCCATGTGTACTACTGTCATCTACCTCCCTCCTTCATTTTTGATGCAGTAGGTATTTTAAAACATGTGCCCTGTGAGGCTCCTGCTCTCTCCACAGAATGTGGAATTGGTCCAGGTTAAGAAAGGAAGAACAGATTTTTGAAGCAGCAATCCAGCATGGCAGCAGATGACTCGGCATTGTGCTACAGCAAAGGACAAACAGGAAAAAGAAAATTAAAAAGGACAGGAATCAGGTAGGAGTTTTGAAAGACAAAAACTTTGAGAGAGAGAACCTGAAAGGAAAATAAAATAGAGGAGAGAGACTGGAAAATAAAGCTAGCAACCAGAAGCTAGAATATGATTTGCAACCTAACAAATAAATGTCCTGAGCCAATCTGCACCAACGTGAATAAAGGAAAATGTCTTTTTGAGAGGTTTGTAAGATACATATATAAATGGGTTTTCCCTTGGTAATTTTCAAGCAACCTCTGTAATAATTTACAGGTGTGGGTCTTTCTAATTTGCTGTCTCCTGTATCAGATAACACACTAGCAAAGAAAATTCATCTAATATTTGAGAATTGCTCAAAATTTGCAAATCACACCCAAAAACTGTGACTACAAGCCTTAGCACAATAATTTAAATTGCAGTGGAGATCCCCATGAAGTGTTTGCTCCTCAAATGCTTAGTTTGGTGATTTAGCTATGCATTAGCTGAAAAAAAAATAAGGAAGATAAAACAGACATTGAGAGATACTATAAATATTTCATTCATAATTAGGATCAAAACTGAATCTTGAACAGATTTGAGACAAGGAAGTTATTCTTGCAGATCTCAGCTGAAAATTAAAAGCATATAACTTAAATTGTAATGTGGTAAAAAAAAAAAAGTCTTCATTGCTCCTTATTCTACCTGAGTTTGACAGTAATACAGCATTCAGTATTTTGTGAGGCAATATACTGAAAATTCAGTACTTTTGAAAGCAAACAATCCTATTTGTGACCTGAAATGCAATGTTCCTCTAGAGAAAAGAGACTGGCTCCATTCCCATGTATTCTTCTATTCACTTCTGCTTTAATCCCTCATACTGAACCTCTGGTCTAGATTCATAAACAAGGTCAGTACTTAAAGTACTCTTGGAAGAGAAGGTTATATTTGTAATGTATTTGTAATAATACATACAAGGTTACCTACATTTACTGGTAATGCACCCTGTAAAATTTAGTATTTTAATCCAGTGTATCAAAATTATCAATTTCAAGTTAAGATCCTAGTCCCCTGTGAAAAGGGGATTTTGTACCTGATAAACGATAAACAAATGTGTAGTAAACTCTTTTGTCTTCTGGTTAAACAGTTAAACCAGGCATCTTAACTTTCAGGAAGTCCTCATAAATATGAAGGAAGTGCAGATGACCTTAGCAAAGAAAACTTAGACTAGCTACAGTGGTACCATGACTGTACAAATCCTACTGTATTGCCCTTGGAAATACCCTCTTCTCTTTGTTTTATCATGACTCTTACAATATCTGATAATATTCTTAAATGTCCAGATTGTGAAATTAATTTATTGCCTAAAAATCCTGGATTTAATTAAAAGGATTTTAGCCTTGCTTTCTTCCTCAAAACACCTGTGGATGAGCAAATAAGAATGTTCAGTTTAGTATCTCAGCTCTAGGATGTTAGAGCACAGTTGGTTAATGACTTTCCAGACTTCCATTTGATGCATTTGTCTGTTCTGCTGCTGGACAGTGCTGAGATGAGGAAAGAGATGTCAGACAATACCTTTCATACAAGCTGATTATGTGGTGTATCAACCACTTTGCTCATCCCACAGCTTAATGGCCTTAAAATGCTATCCAATTTTTTATTTGTGGAGTCTTTTGGATATTTTACTGTACCCAAAATGCAGATACTTGGGACCATTTATAATATAAAATTTCTCCATGGCCATAATTGCTTTTTCCCAAAAGTTACCAACCATACTCTGTCACATCTGGAGATACTATTCTGTCAGTGTATAAATAGACATATAGACACAGAGTAACCCCTCAATGTCTATGAAGCACAAGGTGAACTGCAAACACAGAGGTCTTACACATGTTAATGGTGTACTACAGGGAACTGTAGTATAGTTTCTCTAATATTATAGGGCAGGTAATTCAGAAGAATGTTTGAGAAAAACAAGAAATGCATGAGGAGTAAGTGCATACGCAAATGTTGAGGTTGTATTGGCAGTGTATTTCTGTTATGGTGGTACAAACATGCATATACAAATATACTTACACATATTTATATATATGCACCCTTATATGTATGTCAGTTATAAAAATAACATATTTCATAATTGCAGATCACAATCACACTGGAAGTGCACATATAAAATCATCTTTCCCCTATATATTAGCAGATAAACTATGATTAAATCTACAGAACCTATTCTGAAGAAACTTGCTTTCTTGCCTGTGGAGTATCTGCATTGTTTTTGATCAGAAGCAAATGTATTCATCTCAACACAAAGAGATGAAAGGCCAGAGCAAAAGAGAAGACTCTTTCTTGAAGCTTGCTTCAAGTCCCTTTTGAAGTATGGAACCACAGTGAAGAGCATGTATGACTCCAGAGCCAGCTGAGGAGAATAAAAGAATATAGCTCAGATCTTCATGTGATACCTTTCCTCAGTAACACAGATTATGAAAAGTAAGTACACTGCTCAGTGGGAAAGGAAAACTGCAATGTACTACTAGTAGATCTTATATTTTGTGAAAACTTATAAATGTTCTGTCAGAACTTAGGGGTGTTATCATTGCTGTAGTAGTAGTAGTGCTGTAATGCAGTGCTGCTTTATGCCTTTTGAACTTAATGTGTTTTCTAAAAAGAGATGGAAACTCTTCCAAAAAAAAGAAGTGGTCCATCTTTTGAAATGCAAGGCATAGAATCATAAGTGACTGCATGAAAACTGCTGTCCTTCTCCAGAGAATCATTTACAGAGAGAAACTGGCAGGTATTTGTTCTCCTTTTGCCTTCTCCACAAGAAAATATATAGAACCTGTTTGCTTTGCTGATTTATGAAGGAATCATATCCATTCACAGCAGGGTTTCTAATGGTTAATTATAGAGAAAGGGATTTCATTCTGAGGAATAATTCACATAATGCAAGAGACAAATATCCAAAGATGTTTAAAAATCACCCACTTTCAGAACCTGTTCTTACTAAAACCATATTACATATTGTTCTTACTAAAGCCATATTACAGTTTTTAGATATCTATTAAAAGTGACATGTAATTATAAATTGAAAAAGTAACAAACCCAGCCTATATAATGACAAATAAAAAAAGCATCCACAAAGACTACTGGAATATGCAAAGCAAGAAAACACCTATGAACATAATAGTTCACAACACGGATCAGAAATAGGCAACTATATACTACATAATATTATTCTACCTTGTAACAAATAGACTCACACAAATCATTAAGACAAAAAATCACCACTAGGATTTATGTGTCACTGCTTTTCTGTGTCTGCTTACACACACATCTATATTTGCATAGATATTCATAAAAAATTCTTGCAGCATAATGACAGCTATCATAACGAATTCCCTTACTTTTGAAAAAAAAATTTATATAATTTCAATGATCTGTCATTTTAAAATATGACAGTACTAAGTCTTACTCACACCATTAGAATAGTATTAATTTATGGTTTTCCGGGAAATCTGAACATCAGTATGTGCTATTATTGTCACATACACAGATACTAAACAACAAAATACATTCTCTCAGCAAATGTTTTCGTTAATGAATTTGCCCAATGTCTTGACATACAAAATGTTTTCATCATAATGAAAACTGTTTATATCCTTACAGCATTGTAACCAATAAACATTTGTATTTTAATCAGACTAGGATGTAGGCTAGAGGAGACTGTAATAAGTAACATCTGTGCTGGAATCTGATAGTTACTTTAATATTTCTCTAGAGACCATTGGTAGAACATATTAGCTCATTTTCTACACCCTGAATTAACGTATTTTAATGTAGGAGCAATAGAGAGAAGAAGAAGAAATAATAATCGTATTGGGTCAAAGTGCACTTTCATGCATTCATGTACTCCTGACATCTAAAACAGAAATTCTGGAGTAAGTATGCATTTCAAAAGTGTAAATATCCAAATGAAAATGAGATTTTTGCAGAGTTCTTATTTTAGAACTGGAAGAAATTGAGAGTGGTAGAAGACCTACTTTTTTCCTCATCACAGGCAAATATTCACCTTTCTTCTTTCAAGTCTCTTGACTGCTGAACAATCTGTCTATTTTAGGACAACCTTAAGACCTCCACAGCTTTGCAGATGCTACTTTATCATATATATCTACAAACCCCCTGAATTACACATCACCCTTCTATATCCAAATACATCACTCAGAACTAATGAATGCATCTTTATCCTTGGAAGAAATTTCACAGGTTGCAGAATTTTTGCTCAGGCATTTACTTTTGTAGGAACTCAAGCTGAGTTTCTACAGCTACAGTTTCTACAGCTCTGAGGAGCTGTTTATATTCTCCCTTGCTTTAAGGGGAGGACTTAAATACTCCACACATTGTTCAAAATTCCTTTCCAAAGGCAGTGTACATAGACCTCAAGTGAGTCTATCATGTAACATATGCCTTTTCTTTTTTCTATTTCTTTCTAAATCTGTTTTGCCCAAGTCCAGATTGAATATCCTGTGCTGATGTCCTACCACTCCAAGGAATATTCAAATCCCTTTGTCACAAGAACACTAATTCCAACAATTTTTATTGGTCATCTTTCCTGGCTCTTCAGAAAGAAAGTCAAAACTTAAAAGGGTCCAGAATTCTGTCTGCAACTTTTATTAATTATTCATTTATCCTGATAAATTATGCAAGCCAGACCTTCCATTATCTCTGGGGTTACCAGTTAAGTTTTCTCCAGCTTTTAGCTATTTTTATTCCCTTTATACATAGATAATAGCAGACTAACCAAGTAGTGCTCACTTCTCTATTCAGAAACAGATAGGAATCTCTTATTGTTTCTCAATTTTTTTTTCTACTTTTCATTAGCTCCCAATCCTTCAGCCTCTTATTTTGTTCTAACCAGCAGCATTCTATCTTAATTTGATCCAGACTTCTTTAGAAGGCTACTGAATCTCCAGTAAAATATATATATTCTTTCTATGTTAATACAAAGCACAGTCCTGCATTATCTTGCTCTGTTGCCATTTAGCTTTTAGGTGTCTAAATACCACAAGAACACTCCTGCTGCTCATTTCACTGAAAGTATTCCACTGCCTAAAATTCTGCATTTCTGAGCTCAGACTACCACAAATCCTGACAAGTAACTTAGCACCTAATTTCTAAACTTAATTAGTACCTAGAATATTGTCTTGATCATCACTTTCATGCTTGGAGGCACTGACCTGGTAGGCAAGTGAGCAGCACATCCAACACCTGTATCTAACTGCAGATATCTTACACTCAAATACCCTTTTATCATCCTTCATATCTTGTTTTGATAATTTCTCATTCTCTCCTCTTGGCCAGGATTTAAATTCAAGGAAAAAGAGCAACTAAAAAGTCTTCATCCCTGAAAAAAGTAGGAACAGGGAGAGTGAAAGGATAATGGTTATGTGATATTTGATCTCTATCTAAAGTTCATGAAAATTTTGTTGTAGGAGTCAAGAGGAAAGATGAGAGATCCAGTCAAAAGATGTTTGGGGCTGACCCAGGCGTCCTGGGAAAAGATGACTGAAGTCTCTCTACTTGGAAAGAGAGACAGGATCAGTGTCTGCAAAAAAGACCCTATCATAGTATAAATTGTGTTTGTTTCTATGCCAGTATATAACATATGGTTTAGATATTTAAGTCACAAAGCAGGGTGGAGCATATCCAAGATAAGTTAGAAATTAACAGACATCTCAGATACAGAAGATTATACTAGATCACCCCAAATTACTTTTTTTCAGAAAGATAGACAGCAGTTATCAATAATTTTAGAGTAGGCCTTTTCTTATGAGAGTAAAGCAGAAGAACAGGAGTTAAACCCAAGTTATACCTCAGAAGGATTCTAAGAAAGATTTTGCTGTAAAGGAAAATATCTTTTATTAAAAATATAAAAACCTAAATGGATCATGAAAGCATCTCAGCAGTTTAAGACAATACAAGGACAAAGAGAGCACTTCTATATTTGCTTGTAGCAAACCATCATTTTTTTTAAGTCACTTTTACAATATTTGGCGTGGGTAACAGCTACACCAATTGTGTTAGAGAGATGTGAAAGTATCACAGAAGAGCTTGAGTTCAGAGTGATGCCAGAGGAATGGCTAAAATAGGGCACTCTGGAACCTGAAGGGTTACAGTTCATCCAGCTATCCTCCTGAAGCACTCATGTGTGGCTGAGCTTTCCAGGAAATTTCCCAAGGGACAATATAAGGCAAACCTCCCACTCATGCTAGTTCTGAGAAAGGGCACTGCAAAAGTGAGACAAACAAGTATTTTCAAAGGACCAGGAGTGGTTAGTAAAGCCTTAAGTCCTGTAGCATGAAAAGAGACTAGCAGCAAACACCAAAATCCCTAGGGAGCAAGGCACAGTAAAGAAGCAATGCTCTTGGTTACAGAAAGAGCAGAAGCACAGACAGATCTGCAACTGAGATCCTGAGAACATTTTCACAAGAGAAAGAGATGATCTGTGTGCTGAGCAATTTTTTCAAGGAATAATGTAAAGAGTCTTCTATGGCCTGGGTCCCCAGACCAGTCTTATCAACACAAGCCAACTGACAGCCAGAGGAAGGAAATCAACTCTAAGCATCCAAAACAAGTAGAAAGCTTCATGAAAATGGAATCAGACATCTTCTGGCTGAGGAAAACAAACTACAAGAAAATTAAAAATTGTTGGTCTTATGGCTACATTTGCATTTTGAAAATTATATTCAGAAAGCATTATGTTATAGACTTTTATCCAGAGTCTGTATAATTCATTTTTCTCATTATAATTTGGACAAAGGAGAAGAAAGAAGACTCCTTAAACTGGCAGATGAAAACAATGAGTGTGCTTGGAAGAGATACTTTTGGAATGAAATAAAAGAAAAAGAAGTTTAATAATGGACAAATGTAAAATCCTACATGTAAAATTTCACAGATAAAATGGGTAAGAGAGAGGTGAAAAAACCATATTGTGGGAAAGGAGGTTGTGAATTACAAGCTGAACTTGAATTAGCCATCTCCTGCTGTTTTGGAAAACAAGAAAATACTAAACTGGTATGTATTGTTTGAGAGATAAGTGAAACACTTTTTCCACTCTACTGAGCAATGGTCAAGCTTCACACGGAGCCCACTGTAAAGCCTGGCCCCAACAGTTCCAGAAGGACATACATCATTTGGAAGTAGCCCCTCAGGAATATTCTCAGAGGACAGAAGAAAAAAAAAATCTGTATGAAGTTGTAGTTGGGTTTTTTATGGTTTGGATTTTTTTGTTTTGTTTTGGCTTTTGTTTAGTTTTAATTAACTATATAGTAGACAAACTATTTAAAATCTATCTAAAGTTTATATTGTATTACACTATATAAAATAATTTCACAACACTTGTTTCTACAGTCATATTTCTTTTTGTCTGTACACAGATTTAAAGGTCAGCAGGTTACAGAAGTTCTGTATTCTTAATGTGTTTGTTAAAATTTTGCTTCATTTGTTTACATAGATAAAACCCCCAGGAAAGTTTATCATGAACTCCCATTGACCCTTGTGGCTTCACAAATAAACTCTAAAAAGAAGGAAAATCATGAGGAATGCTATTCATTCACTGACTTCCATTTATAAATAAAATGTATTAGTGGACATATGAGGGTGAGCTGTAGGTACAGAATATTCTGATTTCATAAGCAGACACAAATCATTTCTGCCTGTGCTCTGAACCAGCCCAAAGCTGTGTGCAAACACCACCCACCACCTCCACAGACCTCCAGTTTCAGCTCAGCACAGAGCTAATACAGGCACAAGAAATTCCAGACCAGAACCAGCACCAAGTCCAGCAAGAATTCCAATGTCTGCTTGCAGAAATACCTTTTCACAGTATCTGCTAAAAACTTGCTGTGCATTGTGGATTTAATCTTTTTTTCTTGCCAAAAGCTAGCAATGTCCACCCCGAATTTTTTAGGAAATCTTGGGACCATTAAAAAATCAAGATGAACTCTCTATTTGGTTAGGACTGATTACAGTGCAATCACTCTGGTTAGTGTGAGTATACAGTGTCGTATTTTAAGACAGCTTATAGCTCCAGTCCTAAAATAAACACAAATAAAATACCATTGCACTGAGTATGAAAGAAGACTATGTTCACATAAACAGGCCTCAGAATGCAACTCTGAAGGCAGCTCAGTCTGAAGAGATAACGTTTGTGCTATTTTTGGAGATTGTCACCTTCCCAAGCATGCTTCATCTGCTGCAGCAAACCAGGCCATGCAAATGAATATGCACTTACAGTCCTAGGCCCTAATGAGTTGAATTTTGCCTTGAATTTCCTTAATAACTTCAAAGATTTAGCAACAAAAATTAGATCTGGGATCAAGACAGAGATAATTGTTTTAAGAAACTTGAGTTCAATTATCAGGTTGGAAGACGATGGTTGCTCTTAAAGCTTTAAAAAAGCACATGTTTCTGGGAGACAAATTCCAGTCTTTCTAATGCATTTTCTTGCTGGAAAAAGAAAGGAAAAAATGTTGATTTGCTGGTTTTGACTGTTCAACCCTCATCACTTCATGATTCTCACCAAGTTTTTGATCTGAAAAAAGGTCTGGAAAAAACATTTCAGTATTTAAAATTTTGTATGTACTTCCACCTGAATTCAGTCTTCAATGCAATCTTCCCGTAAGTGAAAGACCCAAGAGATGTGTATCCTACTACCCCTGAAACTTGCATAGTTTGAAAATGAGTGACCCTATTTACTGGAATGTTATTGGAATTTTATTTGGGAGTTTTAGCTACAGAAGCCCATTAAAATCAGAGGGGATATTTGTGGGCACTTGTGAGATGTCCAGTCAGATTACTGATAATGTTTCATTACCTGCTTTTGGACTGTGAACAGGTTCACAAATCTGGACTGTTGAATGAAGTGGTGAGCAAATAACATTGAAAAAAAACCTGATAATTATGTGGTTTTCTATTACCTCCCTTAAAAACGTTTATTCTCCCCGAGAAATCCATGGTATAAACCTCCTCATACCTTCAGCTGCACCAGGTGCACATCCACGTGTTTGCTGTCCGAGTCCTGCTGGACGGAGTAGGTCAGATCCCGGACCCTCTCCGACGTCATCCGCAGCCAGGTCTCAATTTCTGGCAAGTGGAGAACAATCTTCCAGTCAGCCCCGGTGTGCAGAGGAGGAGGCTTCTCATACTGCTGGCCGGAGTCCAGGTCCTTCATGACGTCCCCTTCCCCACCTTGTTCCACTGTGGGGGTCATGTTGATCAGCATGGGAGAGGCATCAGATGGCACCGGATCCAGTTCTTGCGTTCTCATGGGAGAAAGTGCTACATCCATGGCTAACGAGTGAAAGCCTAAACCATACTTCCTTCAAAAATAGCTGCAAAGATAAAAAGAAAACACGCTGCTGTTCTAAGGCCAAACTTAGCAACAAAATATTCAACGACAAGGAGTAAATGATAATGCCTGAGAGTTACTGCATGCCTAAATAAATCATTCACCCTACGAATCCATACTGGATGGTCAAGGCTAAACGGATTTTTTCAAAATAACTTGGTTGATTTGAACACTATTCTTGTATGAGAAAAGTAATAAATATTGCATTTCTCTCATTGTAATTTCTCATCTAATTTCCAATCACCTTAGTTTTCATTAATGAAAAATATGTTCCAGTTTTTTACAGCTGCAGCATAAATACCTGAACATGGACAAAGTCAGCAGAACTTTCCTGAACTCCACAAGTTAATATAAGACCAGTATTTGTAACCTAGTATATATTGGAACATATTCCTTGGCCTGAAATTTAAGACTAAACACAGAATATTTCAAGATTTATTTAAATTTCCCAACTGTCCACTCAACTATTGCTCATGTATGAAAAGATTCATAGGCAAACTTGAAGAAATTACTGAGGACACTTGGCTGATTTATTGATTTTCATTTTGAACTTTAAATATTAGTACTTTTGTTAGATTAAGGACTGTTGCAATAAGCAACAACTCTAGCAAAATGTAGATATAATAATTCCAAGTGTTCAAATATGTACCTAAAATTAAAACAATGTTTTGTAAAGTAGCTTTATGAAAGCCCAGATGCTGTGTCATCTATACATACTCATGAGGATGACTGGAGAAAATAAACAAGTAAAACATTTTCCTTTGTACCTCTTCCTCTGTATGTTCTACATACATGTGTACTACACATGAAGAAGGCTGCCATAAACCCTGTGCATAAAAAAAACCCCACAAAAACCTAATCAAACAAACCAAAGAAAAAGAAAAAAAAAACCCAAACAACTTTACTTACTTAATATAAAAGCTGTTAAATTGTAGAAAAAAACAGTGCCTTTCTCTACCTAATCAACTACACTGACTACTGAGTTGTATTCCTAAATATTTCATGTGGAGCCTCAGCATTCAGAGACTACTCCTGCAGGCAGTGAGAGTATCAAGGAAGCATCCAGTCACAATTTCCCTTATCATAGCCAGGAAGGACAAAAATTTATATTTTATGTTAATTTGATTTTATTTCCTTCCCTGCCACTACTTAGTAAATTAGCATTTGCACATCTATCATGCTCACAAAACAATACATTAAAGTTATACTAAATGTTAATACTAAATATAAATTTGGCACTTCAGAACAAAATTTTCTATCAGTGCAATCAAGCAAAGGGAATGAAAGAAGAATCCAAATATTCCTGGTGCCTGCTGCACAATTTCCAACTATTTTAGCTCAAATTTTGAAAAATTATGAATTAAAGGTTGTTAAATGAGAAGTTCTGCAGCAAGGCTGGGTGAAATTAACATTTCAGGTTGATGAGTATTTTTTAAGTTCATCTCTTTACATTGCCTGTTTTTCAGCTTAAACTCTGTTGCCATCAATACTCAACATATATTGTTAGAAAATCAGTGTAATGATATTCTTGTCTCAGACATTGCTGATCAGAACCCCAGTTCTAAAGCACAGAATTCACCTTTTCTAACAGCCAAATCTATCTCAAATATAAAGGTATCTTTACATTATTTCCTCCTGAAAGTGAAATTTTGGTCAAGCACGTGGTCCTTATTTCTGCATGTTTATTGTTAAGCATGCCTATCAGCAAAACAGTTGCTTGTGAATCACAAAATGATACCAAAGCACAGGAAGAGCAGTGCTTGCTTCGTAGTTTTCCCACCAAAAAAAAAAAAAAAAAAAAAAAAAAAAACAAAAAAAAAAAAAAAAAAAAAAAAAAAAAAAAAAAAAAAAAAAAAAACCAAAAAAAAACAAAAAACCAGAAACAACACCCTGGCGCTCTTACAGGGTTTTTCAGTATGACTCAGCTCTAGCGAGGACATTAAGGCAATTAGCAAAGAGAGACGAAAACATGCTCCTGCAGAAGCGAACAAAAGGCGGTCCGTGCTGCATGCAGAGCGCGCTTCTGGCTTTCGCGCACTGAGTGTGCAATTAGCAACCATTAGGAACCTGCTGACCTGGTTTTTGTTACCATGTGCTTGACTCTGTCAGAGTGGCTCTCCAGCACTGCAGCTAATGCCTCCTTAATCCTAGCAGCTCTCACACTCAAGTCCTCTCCATCCTTTCTTTCCTTTCTGCCAGACCACAAGGAGTTGTAACACTTCAATGAAGAATAGGTGGAGAAATTTTAAAATAAATAGTTTTTTTCATATTCTTCAAAAAAAAAATTTAAAAAAATTCTACAAAAGTAATGAAATACACTGTGGATACTAATCAGCAAGGTCTGTCAAAGCTTTAAAAAGCTCACAAATGCTTGAAAGGAGAAAACTTGCAGCTAGAAACGACTGAATCCTAACACTAGGAAGCAGATTTCTTTAAATTAATCCTTGGCAGAATAAGAAGGCGTCATCATCGAGCTGTGCTGCGGGAAAGGGCAACTGGGAGGTCCTCCCGCGCTGCCCAAGAGCGCTGGCACGGAAGGAGCGAGCTCCCAAATCCGCCGGAGAGAGCGCAAGCTCCGCGTCACCGCCCGCCCGCAGCGCCTCCGCCCCGGGACTGCGCCCTGCACATCGACGGAAAACAGCAAAATCCCCCATGCAGAGGCGTCTTCGCAAAATTCTGATGCTGAAGTACGAAATAGTGAACAGCAGCAGCCCAGCAGCCTCATAGACGCATCTATTCTATGCAATTTAGGAGTTAGGAAACTTGCCAAAACACTCCTGAGCAGAAGTAGGTTCTGCTGAAAGAAGGGATGATCGAGTTAAACAACACTTTGTGGTCATATATTGATGTTTTAAGTGACTGGCTTAAATGTTGGCCTTAAATTTTGTTATATTTCTGGAGTGTTTTGTAAGATGTACAAATAGCGAATTGTAAACCACTACAATAAATGTTAGAACGCATATCAAAACTGAATAAATTCTTTTAGAGGTGCTCTTTATAGCTTGCAAAAATATTTTTTAAAAATTAGATTAAAAGGGATTTTTTTCCTTCCAAACCGGACTCCTATCACTGCTGAAATTATTTTATAAAACTTAAAAGCTATGCTCAGTCTCACTTTCTACATCCCAAAATCCTGGTAGCATCAGTGGCAGTTTTAGGTGAGCAAGCCATACTAAAACACATTTCTCTTTTCTTTTTCACTTTCTTCTAAACCAAACCATTTCTGTACCCAGAATGGTTGCAGAAACCAGCTGGTTTTAAATTTGCAGGTGAACAAATGAGAATGCAATGTCAAATGCCCTGATCAATAAAAAGTTCACCTTTCAACATTTGCAGGGCATAACCTTATTTTCATCGTCACAATCAGGCTGAGAGTTATGATACCATTATTTCTAAAAAATACTCCTCAATTTATTATTTTCTGCCACTTCAAAAGCTACTGTTTCAGCCTGCTGAAGGACACGCTTAAGTACTATACAACACAGCTACCAGCTTGCCTTCCTTCTGGTGGGAGAAAAAAAATAGGTGAATGGAGCATATTTTTTGCCTTGTGTTAATTCTTCATACTCATTCTTACATTGTCATGGATACTTGTATAAAAGGTGAGAGATCCTGTGTAAGCACATGCACACATATGCTTTCCATCTTCCTCTTTAGTAAGTGCATTATGCCTGACAGATGGCTGATTACCTTCCACTAATCACACAGACAACCTCACTTTCCCCTGCTTTTCTACTCAGTCAGATGCTAAAACTCTTATGCAAAACATGGAAGGTCTGTGTCAACCATGGTACAGTTTATCAACCACCACGAGCTTTGAAAGGCTTCTCACTCTCGTTCTGCTCCCCAGTTGTTCAACGTTTCCCTTGTTTATAAAGTGCAGGCCACGTTCACTCTGGCAGCTATCAGATCATCCACATTTTCCTCCAGCAGCAGTTAGTTCCTGCCAAACAAAGAATCATTAAGCATTTTAAGCCATAGAGTAGTCCAGGCATTGATCAGCGGTGGAGACACTGGGTCGAATGAATGTTAATGAGTTCTAATTTCCCTTACTGTCACATATTATTAAAATCAGCTGTAATCACTTTACAGCCACCTGTCTGTCAAGTAAATGACTTATTTCAGTCTCAAAAATGCCACAAAAAACCCAGACAAACTCCATCACTAAATAATTTTTCTGCTTGCTGACTTTGAAATCTAATGATGTAAATTTTAACATAAGATTTAACGAGCTCATTGATGTTGAATTTTCTTGAATAGATACAGTGAAAATAAATGTCTCACACAGACAAGTTATATTATAATGTCTTTTCGATTTCAGTAGTCTCAGGAATTCTCTGCCAAGTTATAAGGCTGATTATACTTTTCCTTGAAAATACAATTGACTGTATCAACTACAAGGATAAACTATGTCAGTGCACTAAAAACCCGAAATGTATCATGTCAGTAGCATATAGAGAAAATTGAATTTAATATCACAGTAAGCCTATCCATGCTACACAGATCCTGTTGGTGATTTCCTGTATGATTTAAGAAATAAAATTATTTCAAAAAGCTTTGAAAAAACTGAATTCTAAGGACCCAATTTAGATTTTTCTCTTCATATCATTCCTTGTGACTGTGTTTCAAAAATATCCCCTTTGCAGTTATCTTAATATTATATTTAAAATTCTGAACAAATTGGACAATTTTTCATTTAGGACTGCTTGGCCTCCTGTTTCATATGTGAGACTCTTAAAAAGGATATCTGATAGGGAACAGGACGATGCCTCAATTCCTTCAGGATATAGACCAAAGAGGCTTGCACAGTAATTCCAATATTAAACCTGAACACTAATGTGAATCAAGATTACAATTTTTAACGTGACTGATTTAAAGTCCATTAAAAAGTCTTCCCCGGGGGCTTTAATGGCAGCAAAGCCAGACCAATCAATTTTTAACCATGGAAATCCAGCCATGAACGTTCAAGTTCCTGATTATGTGAATAAATCAGAATTCAAGACACCGTAATGACCCAACATAATCTTTGTTATCTACAGTTTCTTTTTCTAATACAAGATGAAGGAAAATGTGGAACGTAAATGGCAAGCTTCAGCCAGAAACTGGACATTATTGAGGCAAATCAGGCAAAGTGCAAATTCTACTGGAGGATTTAGCAAAGGAAACTGATGGCCTAGAAGGGAAGTCAATGAAACAAAGCCACAGTCCATAAGCTCTAGGCATTATATACCCAGGCAATCTCCAGGCAGCTGTGGGTGAAATAGGCAAATTCCTGGCTGTGCTGTGCATGATCTTTCATTTGGAACGTCTTTGGTTCTTAGGATATCAGATTATAAAGAAAGGTTCTGCAGATCCTTTCACATGATGTATATGTCATGAAAACAGGTGGAAACTGTAGCAGAATGAGGCAACATTATTTTTTTAGAGGGGGACCTTCCACTGCTTTTGAAAAGCATACTATTGGTGTTTTCCAACAAAATGCTTTTGACAAGATCCAGTGCCATTCTAACTCTGCTTCATGGCTTTAGTCTGAGATTCCCTCTGTTCTAACCCTATTCAGCATCCACAAAGCCATTTTTGTCACTCTAGTGGCTAAGAGTGAGCAAAATATTTGCCAACATGAAATAATTTTTCCTTTCATCTACAAAAGTCAGAGGGTGAAGGATGAAAAATAACTATTTTAGGAAGAAGAGGGTGTCTTGTTCCAAAATTTTTCTCCAAAGAAATAGTGTAAAAAATCTTTTAAATTGCAAGATAGCAAAATCAAGATTAGGCTTGGCTGAATATTAATCTGGGTTTAAAATAGTCTTTCAGTATAGAGAGAGGCAGTGAGATATAAGTGAGAACATTCTGAGCTGTTTCCAGAGAGGATCTGATTATTCCCTTGAGCGTACACACCAGAGGGTCCTTCAGTGCCTACGAAATCCCACCCATAACCAAGGCAACTAGGAGAGCAGAAAGATCCACCATTGTTTGTCTCCATTTGTACATAACCTTAAACACTTTAGTCACTAAGAAATTCATCTGAAAAGTCATCCACCATCGAAATACCGAACAGATCCTTACCATGCCTTAAAAGAAACAATCAACACTGCATTTCCTTTCATATCTGTGTGTGTGTGTCCTTGTTGAAGTGCTCTTCCACTAACAGGCACCAGAGCTGCACCAAGGGAGGGGTGAAGGAGGTTAGTAATAAACTTTTCTTACTCCAAGAAAGACTACCCTTAATTCTCTCTAGACACAGCTAGCTTGGTAGCTCTCTAGGAGCTGCTGCTGCAAAACATGGAAGTCCACCGGTTTTGCAGCACTAAATTTTATCCCAATTGGGCATTAAAGGGAACTTCCTTATTTCAACATTATGAAAAAACTCAACATCTAGTAATATAAAAAACCACCTACTTTAGTTTCAGCTCCCTGAAAATATCTTATCAAATCACTCACAGAACCCAAGTTCAAGTTTGCTTCTCTAATTATATATTTATTTGGTGGCAGGGAACAGGATATCTTTAAGTGACGGTTGCTTGATTCTGCAAGACTGATCTTTGATTGTAAATTTGAGATAGAAAAATCTTCATATCAAAAATTTCTTATAAATAGCCTCTTTGGATTCTTAGATCAATTATACAGCTTTTAAATTTTTTTGTAGAAACAAAAAAAAGGTAAGATTTTTATTGGTTGTCTCTTGTTGCCTGTTGTAATGTTGGTTTGGTTTTTTCTGATCATTTTTTTTCATCTTCCTTTTCTCCTCCAAAATAGAAAATAACCAAAAAAAAAATAATTTCAGCAAATAGTGGCAGCTAAAAAACAGGGTGTTTTGATGCAAACAAATTTCACTGAAAAGTTCTTTTTCCCAGGTGTTACCTCAAAACCAGTATTTTCAGGATTTCTCCTATCACAGCAGGATGAAAGAAACTGGTGCAACCCTTAGCTCAAAGTTAGGGCAATTAAAAATAATGTTTCACTTCAATTTCACACTCTAGTTTCACTGCAAATAAATGCTAATCACTTAGAAGAAATCTTAACATTGTTTCTGGGAAAATTTTCCAGGGGGCTAAATGAGCTTATTCCTTTTTGTTATGTAAGCTGATTATAAGAAATGAATTACTTTAATCAAGGAGCAATATGGGATCATAATAGATCAGATAAGAAATTTCTCACATGTATTGTACAAAGTATGTCAGTCACAGCCAATGTCTCACTGCCATGCAAGGCTTCCATCTTTCTCCAGCAAAAAGACCATATTTCAGCTTCTTCCATAAATATGTTACAGGTACTGTAATACTGGATATTCTGTCAATCAGTACAAATTTTATTAAAAAATAACCCAGGCCAACAACAATCTATCTGCAGTATTCCTCAGGGCACAATATTAATATGTCAGACCCAACAGTGCGACTTGAGGCAGCCCTAATAATAATGATAAAATAGATTAAAATACCCACAAAGGCATGCTGTCATTTCTGAAACTACTTTTACACTAAACTTTAACACTAAATTTTAACAATTTTATGATAATAAAGACAGGCTTTTGAAGAAACTGCTACTTTTTGGAATGATGCATAATGCAGCTGCTGAGACCAGGGAGCCCTTTTGAAAATCAGTATTTTGTGTTATATGAGACACAGCACTCTATGACTAGCTGGCCCAGCAAATTCTCACCATCATGTAAAGTGTAACTATAAATAATTTAGCGGTTAAGTATTATATTTTCTCAGGTCTTCTGTAGAAGGACACCGTAGCAATTGCTTTTTTTCTCATTTTGAGGATTCACAGAAATAGACCAAGTTCTTTGGGAGCAGAAGCTGGTTTTTTGTACTGAGTCATGCTCCTGAAATGTTCTGCTATACTGTTCTGGTTTATGGCAGTGTCTCATGCCAGTAATAGACTATCAAATGTGTGCATTCAGTTGTTTCAGACATTCCACTATCACAGTAATAATGCATAGTAAAATGGTTTCTTTCGTCTGGAGATTAATTTTTAATATACATTAAAATAAGATACTTCATGTACTAAAAGGTTGAACCATGGCTTCAGTAACTGTTTTCCAAATTCTTTCCTCCTCAGTCACAATGTAGATAAAATCCTGCCACTTGATGTTGATTTCCTGGCCACCTAAAAATAGTCCTGTTGTGTAATCAGTCAATTTACACCAACACATAAAATAAAGGCACAAAAGTTTTTACTCTTTTAAGTAATTCTCATATATAACACCGCTTTCTTTTGCCATAAACTTGATCAGGTACACTAAAATTAAGTTAAGCTAGATGAGGAATAAAAAACTTGATGATTCTGAT
Source organism: Chaetops frenatus (assembly GCA_013400775.1). Lineage (NCBI taxonomy): Eukaryota > Metazoa > Chordata > Aves > Passeriformes > Picathartidae > Chaetops > Chaetops frenatus. The sequence continues at coordinate 139,277 of VZTR01027739.1, read as the reverse complement.
AATTTATGGTACAAAAAATATTTCTTCAAAACCTTAACTGGGTAAAAGATGTTAACACAATATTTATGATATTAGTAGTTGAGAAGTAACACTGATGCTTGTGGTAGCTCTATACAAATCTTAGATACTATACATGCTCCAGAGATAAACTACATTTCTGACACACATTGTTCCAAGCACAGTCCCTAAGCCAAAAAAAAAAAAAAAGGAAGTGTTCACCTAGGACAGTTTCTTACAATGGAAGAATGGCAGAATATTACAGAGAAAAAAAGACAGAAAGAATGCCAGAAAGAAAGAGAAGGAAGGAAGGAAGGAAGGGNAAGGAATAGAAGGAAGGAAGGAATAGAAGGAAGGAAATGGAAGCAAGCAGACCAGGCTCTTTATCCCCTTTATGTAGGTAAATATCAATATTTAAACTATTTATAGTGTTAAGGGCAAGCCCAAAGCCTTGCAGTCTGACTGCACTCAAGAAAAAAAAAGTACTTCTGGTAAATTTTTTGTCCAGTCTCGACAGATATTTTCTTGAAGATGCTATAGAAGTGACTGAAATGTTTCATAGGAAAACTAGAGATTTTTACACAAGATTCTTCCCAGGAAACTCAGAAGAAGGGATGTATCTTTGAAGGACTGGGGGTAAAGGAACACAAACCTGGTTTTGATGCGACTTTTTTATTTCACAAGCTAAGCATTTCCACAGTGCTGTGAAAAGAAGCAGATGAAGCAAAAGTCCAGGGACCACAGACTGTAGGAAAAAAGAAAGATCAGCAGAAGCTACAAGAAAACAAGAAGCCTAAGTATGGGTGCAAGATGGATGTTAAGAAACACATTGAAAAAGCCAGTAATCAGAGTAATAGCAAATTGAATTTTAAATAAGTCTTAGCTGTTGTGGGGGGGGGAAAAACAGAAAAGGAAAATATGCATGCAGGAATAAGAGGGGATTCATTATCATTCTGTCAATTCTAGAAAGAAAAAATTTAGGCACTTTGCCCCAGTGAACTGAACAGGCTGAGTGTGTCTGAAACTGCAGACAGTGACAACAGAATGACTGAAGGAAGATATTGGAGAAAAACAATATTACAGGAAAAAATCAGCAAGAGGACAGGACTGGAACAAAGGCTTGGGAAAATAAAAACATTCAGTGTCATGCCTAATGGTACTCTCTTATTCAGCATCCAGATGACAAAATATCCAGACTTCAGAGCAAACCACTAAGAACAGAATATAATCAAACAGGAAATGGACAGGCAGGTGTTTTCACACTTACATCTCCAGTGGTCTGTTGACATCTTTCCTACCATGAACAATTCATCCTTGCTATAGCAAAGGAAAACTCTCAGCCATTTGCCATTGTTCATGAAAAGCAACATGTTCATGCTTTCTGCCAATCAAAACCTCTTTGGGAGAAAAATATTCCTCTTTTACTCTTGGAAGAAATACTTCTCGAAGTCCCACATGACCAAGTAGTGAGGTACTTGTGCAATCCCCCAAACTGCAAACTAATATGAGTAAAAATTTTGATTTAAAGATGAACTTTACCTGCAATTACAAACTTTTAAGAAGGATAAAACTCTTTTAATTCCTAAAGGCAAGTACAAGAGGGAAAACTCAGTACTATTCAGCATCATCTATAAATTATGAGGTTGTTTTCATTGTTTGTACACAGTGCCTTGTTATCACAGGATGCACCTGCCCCTATTCTAAGGCTTTACATGGTGGACTAGATGATATTATGACCATAGCTAAGAAATGAGACAAGAACTCTAAAAAATATGGGTTGATGCATGAATTCTGTCTGCATGAGTGCTGGAGAATGGCAAGGCAAGGCAAGGATATATAGATTTAGATTTTGGAGTTTCACTAGAGGGAACAAGGATTCTAAATAGAAATTCTACCTACTCTGGATAATTTTTTCTGTCTTCCTGCCTTTCTTAATGATTTAGACTCTTATTCTATGAGAATGGGACAAAGAGCCATGCAAATACAGAAACTGAATGAGACCAAACCAGTAAGATGGTGAAGAGATCACCTTACAATACTAAAAGAGCATCTCAAAGATGACCTTGCACAAACTGCACTATAAGAACAGATATCACACCTGTACAGTAGGTTGCAAATTGATTTTTATAGCCATCTGTGGGCTGGCACAGAAGAAAAAGGTGTCAGTCTACAGCTACAGAAGCTACTTGTATGTGAGAATAAGCAAATTTGGATATTTCTGATTCAGATCCTTGCATCCCTGTAATTCAGAAAGCATTGCCTTTGTTTTCTTCCTCATAATGACTGGGCTGCACAATGTCCTTGTGCACAATGAGGACGTACAGACAGCTTTTGTTGTTCATTTTGGTTTATTATTCTTTTCTCCTGATATAAAAAGTACATGTAGCATCATGTTCTGAGTCTTCTCTAAATGTTTTCAAGCACAGACGATTCTCCTAGAAATGTGACTGGGGATTTATATTAAATTTTCCAATATCAGAAATAATTATACTAGCCAAATGTGATCTAAGATACCACATTCTTCATAAGAGAAGCTCGAGAATGGCAGATCTTATCCTGTCTGCTGCCACCAGCAGGTGAGGTTTGCACCAGCACATTTTGTGAATAAATGAGCTGCAAACACCTCCTTCTCTACATATTTATGCTGTACACTTTTAGTCAATCTGTACAACCCACTTAATTTTCTTATTATTTTCAGAATTGTACTGAACAAGTTAATAATACGAATCAATTAACAGAGATGCCATAAAACAATGCACAGGAGGTCCATTCATTTGCTATGTAAATTATATTTTAGACCAAGCACCTACAAAACCAGTAGGATCTAAACACTTTCTGAAAAACTGAAATAATTATATGAAGTGGTATTTTTGTTGGTTTAAATTTCAAGTCAGTGTATATCTTTATATAAAATTACTGGTATTTCCAGTTCAGCAATTTTTCCATCCTACTATCAATTATGTGCAAAGTGCATGAAAAAGGAAGAGTATAAATGGGCAGAATGGAGAAATAGTCACTTATCCAGAAGCAATAGCAATTGTTGCCCGTGTTATTCTTCACAGTTTTATTCTATATTTTCTTATTCTGTTTGACCTTTAAATTTTGTACATTAAAAAAAATTGTCCATTATGATGGAATAGCATCTAGTTAAAAAAATACATTTCTATCTCCTTATTAAACATATTGCTACAAGTTAATCATATGTCTTCAATTTTTGGGATTTTTTTTAAATTATAATTTTTGCTCAGGAAGAGAAAGTTAAATAGGCAAAATTTGTTCCAACACCTATATAAACATACAGCTGTGAACTGTATCATGAACTGCATGCATGATATTTTATTCTTCCAGAAAAAAAATGTTACTATGGAAAAATAGTAAAAAGTTGAAAAATACTGAACAGGCATTTTAGAGCTGTGTGCACTGCACATGCAGATATATAACAATTGCAATCTTGGATGTAATTTCAATAATAATTTTTTTAAGGATTAAATGATTGAATTTATAAAAAGTCAGGTAGTTCTCTATGCACTTTTCTAACCTTAAATAGCAAATTCAGTATTGAAAATACATGCATCTGTTTATGCTTTATGTAGCTTTTAGTCTGGAAATTGGGATTGAAATTCCATGAAACTTCCTCTCACCAGATGTCACTGCTTTTTAAGTTTGAAATGTTCACAAAATAGAATTTCTTCCATGACACTTATTTATTCCTCAACTAAACCCAGGAATTTGGAGGAGCATGAAAGGCTTAAAAACCCACTAAAAAATTCAAAACATGTTAAACTGTTTTCTCAAGGCTATTCTGAAACAAACCTTGGAGAGTTTCAGTTTAGTTTCTTCTTGTTGCCAGCCTATGGTGCAGTAAACCATACAACTGCAATGGCTATAGTAATAAAACAAATGCAGGCTTTCAGCATAAGTTAAAATACTGACTTTTTTCCTGAAAACTCAAGTTTTTGTTCAGAGAGATGGAAAAACAAACATGATTTTATGGAACTTACAGCTACCTGAAATTTCAGGATAATCACTTGGGAGTGCTCAGACCTTGATTCCAACAACTGAATTAAAAGAAAAAAGTAGAATTAAACTGGAACAACCAAGCCAGCTCCACTAAAAACACCTCATAAAGTTCTGTTTAAGTTGCTTTCTTTCACAGTAGATGCCAGTTAATAAAAGTAGAGGAATTGGAGCTCTTGCTTCAAGATACCTGCAACCATTTGTCAATGGAGAAGTAACTACTCCACCACTTTTTCTTTCCAAACACAAAGGGGTTTTCCTCCAGGCATGAGGCTACACATTTAGCAAATGTGATTTATTTGTGCATGACAAGTAGTCAAATACTCAGTAAGTTGTTCAGCTGCACAGAAAATAGAGGAAAATCAATATCTGCTTGCTTGTTCTTCATATGGATCATGGGACGGGAGGAAAACCATCACAGAATTCTGAATTGCACAACGTGTGTGACTTTTCCTATTAGGACAAGATAAAAGACACATTCCTGTCCTTTCAGCTTTGTAAACTCCAGTCAGGGATAGGTCCTCAGGAACATAATTCAGCAGGTAAAAAGTGCAATATATGTCCAAATTTAATTTTGAAAGAATGTGTTTTGTTAAAAATATCTAAGGACACACTCCCTGCTCTTTTTAACCATCTGTTAAATTCCAATTTACACAGGGTATTCTGCTTTCATGATACACACACATGTGATTACTAACTTGAAATTAGTTCTGACCAATCGTAGGGCATATGAAATGGCATAAACTCTCAGAATTAATGGCCTTATCTTATCTTCTGCTGAAATATTCACTGTTTCTTCAAAACTAACAGTACAGAAGTGCACTTTCACTTATTGAAAGACTTATGCTTTATAAAATATTACACCAGTACCTATTTCATGCCAGAGGGTCACTTCTGTCCATTGCAGGTATAGTAAAGGGCTGTAGAAACACACTTAGATGAAACCAAAGCAGTAAAGAGAATGATGCTGTCAAATACCATTGGATTTGCATATTTCAGTCATCCCACTATTTAACCAATCCATGGAGAGTGGAATTTCTTTGGATCTACTCTTTTCTTTCTTTTCTCCAGGACATTTAGACTTTTGAGAAATTCAGACAAGAATTCAAAGAAATAGTAATATGACTCAAAAACATACCATAACTACATTTCAACAAGTTAGTGCAAGATCCCACCTAAATATAAATGATATGATATTATATATATGTATGTATTGACATTATAATATGAAAATATAATGGTCAAAATTAGTGATTAAAATACCAGTAACATTTAACACACATTGGTATGCATTTTTTGCACTAAAATATCTCTCCTACATTGTACAAAAGTAGTCTGACAGGTTTAACAAGGAAAAAGACAATTGATGGAAAACATTTGTGTTTATTCTGCCCCTCTGCTCTGCTCTGGTGAGATGCCACCTGCAGTGCTACACCCAGCTCAGGGATAGTCAGCACAGGAAGGACATGGACCAGCTGGAGTGAGTCCAAAGGAGGGCCATGAAGATGATCAGAGGGATGGAGCACCTCTCCTGCCAGGAAAGGCTGAGAGAATTTGGATTGTTCAGCCTGGAGAGGAGATGGCATCAGCGTGACATAATTGCAGCCTTCCAGTACCTGAGGGGAGCCACAAAATGGAGAGGGACTTTTGAGAAAGCGGTGTAGTGATACAAAAGGGAATGGCTTCAAACTGAAAGAGAACAGGTTAAACTAGATATTAGGAAGAAATTACTGTGAGGGTGGTGAGAGACCGGCACACAGGTTGCCCAGAAAAGCTGTGGATGCCCTATCCTGGGAAGTGTTCAAGGCCAGGTTGGGTGGGGCTCTGAGCAACCTGATGTGGCAGAAGGTGTCCCTGCCCATGGGCTGGAACTAGAAGACCTATAGCTGTCCCTTCCAACTCGGGCTATTCTATGATTCTGTGTTTCTTTTTAGGTCTGTTTTGATAAAAACAGCTTCAAGTTGTAATTTCATGTTCCCTTCAAGCAGAAAAAACCAACACACCAAACATCGTTTAGCTGCTTGAACAAAGTAGTAAGGAAACAATCTGCAAAAATAAGGTTAAAAAAAAAAAAAAAAAAAAGGTTGTGTTTAGATTTTTTTTTATCAGTCTGGGATTAGTATTCTTCAGGCTTTTTCTAACTTCTATAGAAATTGAGACACTTCCAGGGTATGCTGTTAGGCTAAGAGAGTTAAAAAGTCAGGAACTATTAGACTAACAGTAATTTTTTTTATTTGTAATGCAAAAGTTCTTTGGGAGCAGGTGTGCAGAATCAGGCCCTTAACAAGCTTGATAAACTTCACTAGTCTTCTCTTTTTCATCATCTACTGACAAGCAGTAAGCTGCTGAAGTACCATGTTATCANGCTGCGCCTCCTTGGCCAGGGCTCGTGAGCGCAAGGCAGGCGAAAACAGCGTTAGTCTAGCTCATAAACTCAGAAAAGACTGTGATGATCTTCAGTTATTCTAGAGCCTAGTGACTGATTTAATGGACTGGGATACTCCAGCTGTCAGAAAGCTATCAGGAGAAACAGTGGAAAGTGCTAGAAATGTCTGTGTTCCCAGCAGCTGTGGAATTAAATGCTACCTACAGAGCCTGCCACAAATAATTACATTTTTTCCAGAAAAATCTTGAAATCTGTGAAAAGCTAAGAGGGAGGGACAGAGAGATGAACTGTTTGCTGGGAAGGTAATTTCCTTTGCCAAAATCTGACACAGTTAAGACGACATGGATATTTTCTGCATCACTCTTCTAATTGGCAACTACACCCCTTGAATGTTTTAAACAGAAACAGATGCTTCTGTCTTAAAGTTATTTTGCAAAGCAAAAAGGAAACAGAACTTTGGATGAGTGGATCTTTTGGTCTTTTATGTCAGGAGGAATTGATTTTGCAAGGATTACAAATACTTCTTTGTGGAATGAAAACTATGACAGCTTAAAAACTCCTCTGAGCTTAGAATAGTAATTTATATAGGATAACGTAATAAGATAATTGTCCTTCCCAAGCTTGTTCTTCCATTCACTGACAAACACTTTTAGGAGGAAAAAAATCATATTATGAGATGGAACATATCATAAGAATATGGTTACATGGAAAATATTTTCCTGCTCTAGTGCTGTCATTCATGTTCTCTGTCATGCAGATAAGAACAAACCAGGTCAGACACCTTTGCTCTACTGCTCATTCTGCATTTGCTGAAGAAGTAAATCACCTCCCTATACCTCTGTTTCCATTTCTGATGAGCAAATTCCTTGGGCCAATAACTCATTTCAGTAGACACCAGAGGCAAGAAAATGCAGCCAAACTGATATCTGGGAATTTTAGGCATTAAAGGTTGTAAACAATGACTTACAATGAAGGGAAGGGAAAAGCAAAGTAACAGACACTGTGGAAATACAAGTCTTACACTGAACAGAGGCCTTTTTCTTGTTTGCCACAAGCAAATTTAAGTCTTTCCTTTTCTGTAGTCCCAAAAAAGTAACAGAACTGCAAAATCATTTCTAGAGTTGCTTGATACCATAATCCACTCATGTTCACTGCTCTGTCATTTTCAGCCATTCCATGATCCTGCATGTTTACCTTTCTTTGTTCCTTTGAGTAGCACATGTAATAGTGTTATGATCTCCTCCTTGAGGGACTATCATACTTGATACTATAATGCAGGTAAATAATCATATCACATGCTTGTTTGTTTAACATCCCTTTATACAGGCCATAAAAATGTACATAATTAAAAAATCATTATAGTCTCCTATTCAGTAGCTCTGTAATGGGAAATGGTTCTAAGCAGTTGCTTACTAAGTAAAGAGAAGGTCTGTAAGAGTAAGACAATAAATAACTGGAAAAATATTCAGTCATGACAACTTGAAAAAAAAAGTAAAAACCCGTGTGAGTTTCAGAAGCAGCCCTAATATTCACTTCAAAGAGAGGTTTTTTGTTTGATAGAATTTTCATAGCCACATACGTAGTTTAAACTCTAATTATTTTGAAAATTCTCCATGTGATTTCATGCAAGCTTAGGCAACAGTGACATCAAAAATTTGATTAGACTGCAGTCTCATTAAACATCTATGACTAAACAGCTTTCTACCCCTTCTCTTGTCATACTCCTTTCTAACTGAATTAACTTCTGATCCTTAAAATTAGGTTAGGATCTTTTTAAACTCATCTACAAAACAATCTCATACCCAGTAATTCTTAAATGGCAATCATTTTCACTACTGGTATCTACCCACTAGAAATGGGAGAACCCAACTCATTTGTTCAAACACCACTGCCTAGGCCATACCTTTCCAATCCTTGGGATATTTGTACAGGACTGGTAGCTATGACATAGGAGATACAGGAAAACTCTGATCTTCAAGCCATAGGCCAGCCATAATCCTCTAGGGTGGTGCAAATCTAGGCTTGGAGATAGTCCCATTCCACCAGGCATTTACAGTCTGTGTTAGAAATACATTTCCCTTCTCACACAGAGTATGAGTTGCATGTATGCCAGCACCAAGCCTTGCACAGATCTCACCAGAAGTGTGCTGCCTGTTCATTCATGAAATAACAACATTAACTGAATGCAACTGAATTGTTACCCTACAAAAGCACACCAAGTCTCAACTCACAATACTTCATCAGTAAAAAGTATCATCATCATACATCAAGAAGTAGGTCTAAATGCCAAGACATGCAACTTCACTCAAATTCCATTTTTTAAATATAAACAGATTTTCACAATGAGGACCATTTAACAGTGGTAAAGCAAGAGGTTAACTCCAGCATTTGCTGTTGTTCCTTGTAGGAGTTCCAATGCACGTTTTGTTTCGAACATCTTTGTTTCTGAAAGTATCCTTTTGGATTAACACAGTATGATAGTAATTAGCATTCCTGTAACACAAATGACCCTGTTTTATCTCGTTACCAGTTTTAGTCAGAATAGGAACCATCTTCTCACCTACCAGAGAGCAGAGATAGAGGCCAGTATTGAACATTAATTTAAAAAGTTAATTGGAACAGTAACTCTTTAGAGTAGTATGCAGTGACAGTCTTTGCCATCCCTCTGCTGCCCTGAATGTCTTTCTGGTTGACCAAATCTGCTCATCTTTAATGGACACAACAGAAACGGGCCTGGAGGCAGGAGATTAACTTCTCCAGTGAGGAAAAAATAAACCAGTTGAAATAATGCAAATTTTCCCATAAAAACCTATCCACATTCTGAGCTGATTGCTTCTATTCAGGCACATAGGCAGGGCTTCCTCTGGCAAGAGTTGAGGGCCTGTTAACCTCAAAGTCCTGCTTACAGTGAGGAGAGGTAAACACCATTGGGGTGTTTTTTTCAATAGAAATAAAGCATGCACCAAAAGGAACAAAGATGTGGCTGGCAAGCTAAGGGATCGTGGGAAGAAGATTTGGTGGGGAATCAAACAAGGCTGTTCTGAGTGAGATCCCACAGGGATTAGCAAGGCCCAATGCTATTTGACATTTACACCAATGATCTGGAGGCAAATATTAAAACACTGCTCATAATTCTTGCAGATAGACAGACTGGTGGAAAGCTGAATAATGATCAGTCCAGCTGCAGCAAGAAACCCATCCTGCTTTTCAGAGGAGTCCCACTGGTGGCTAAGGTCATGCTTTTTGAAAACTAGAACAATAAATAAAATGCATTTTAATCTAAACAAATGTAGAGTTGGACGCCAATGATCAAGGAATGCAATCAATACCTAACATATGGGAGAATCCTGGGAACAGCAGGAAAAAAATAACACTGCCTTTGAATATAATAGTGAGAATGGAATGCTGTGTGGAGGTGTGGGATACACATTCTAAAAAAAATGTTGAAAAACTGCAATGTGTGTGACAAAAGTCATTGAAATAAGAAGGGAGGTGTTTAAAAACAGAGAAAAGCTCATGTGTGAAAGTTGAAGTCAGACAAGTTCAAATTATGAAAAAAGTTTCCGGCAATAAGGGCAATTAATCATGATAATCAAATTACTGAGGAAACAACAACAAAAAAAAAGGTGGATTCTCTACCTATTGCTCATCAAGAAAGAAAGATAACAGTTAGCCAAATGAAAGTTACTTGGCCCAAACATATACAAAAATTCAACCATTTTAAAAGCTAGAGACTGTTCAGGAAATTAAAAGTCAGAAAGGTTACTGGAACATAAATGAGGATTTCTGCAGTCAGAATTCAGACCCTTGGGTCATACTACATTTCACAACACTACAGTAAAGAATGCTGAATGACCAGGAAAACAAGGATCTGAATCCTTCTGATCATGCTGTAAATAATTCTGGGTTTGTTGTCATTACTGTTCTGAATATCTAACACTATTTCACTGCTATAACCTCTCTCCTTCCACCAAATGAAGAAATTCTTTAGTAAAAACATACTGTTTTGTCAATAATGAATTTTACTGTCTCTTAGCATTTCTAATAAATTTTTTGTTGTGACAAAAAGAAAATTTTATTTCAAACCAATTTTGAAGGAAAAAAGAGGCTGAAGTTAAAGAAGCTTTACATTAAAAACACTTCTAAATATTTATGGAGGTTATTTTTTCTTACTCTGTCTTTCTATATTTCTATGAAAAATGCATTTCTATATTTCTATAGAAAATTCAGTGTGACTAATTAAAAAAAATTTAAGGATTTTTCTTGAGTCCATTAAATAAGTTATTTCAATAAACTTTCAGCCACTAACTTTTTTCCAGATTTTCAAAAAACAGACAGTGAAAACATCATCTTCAGGAAAATCTTTAAATAAATGTTTCCTGAAGCAGAGCTGAAGTAACATGACTGGTAAAGCAGCAAACCTATTCTTGGTGCCTTCCTTTAGGTGATATTACTCAATGCATCATGCTGGTTTGATTCAGTCTACTTGTAATAGAAGTTTCTGATACTGAAAATAAGTTTCAAAGAGAGGTGTTTATTATAAGTAACAAAGAATAGTTCTGCTTCCAAAAGTGCATAGTCAGAGAGTCAGGAATAATCTGTATATTGCAACCCTTGAAAACACAGCCAGACATAAGGAGGAAAATAGACCTCTTCTTTCTTTACTTTTCAACTGTTTCATGGAATGATTCTGCTTAATTCATAACATACTCAAGCAGAATCTGAACATTCTATACTTACATTCATAACTGTTTCAAACATATTGAAATACATACTGTAATTACCATAGTCCTGTATACAGCTTCAGTCTCTATTACACCAGGTTTCATTCTAATAGCTATTTTTTTTCACTGGACAGGTAAGCAATTGAAAATTCACTGGCTCACAGAACTGCTCCATCTTTGGAGAGCTGCAGAATTGTTTATGTAAATATGGCTCCATGTACAGCAAGTCTGTCTGCAATTCCTGTAAAGCTGCAGTGGCACGCTGTGTGATTGTTGTCAAACCACAACCATCACATATATATTATAGACTCAGTTTAACCTTTTCCACAATGAGGGATTTCTAACCTCACTTATACGCTCCACAAGCTGCACATCAGATCTTTTCTGTTAAGCTTCAGAGTAAAAGAGTAGCAAAGCGTGACTCACAGCCTTGAAAAAAACCACGACCCTCCCTTGGGGAAAAAACACACGCAATCTCTACAGGGTCCGAGCTGACGCCACGCAAGAGAAGGCTGGCATGACTAAACAGCAAGAATCCCTATCAGCTGCCATTACCGCAGCTTTTCTCGGTGCAGTATGAAATACGGAGCTGTCAATGGCTAGCCGCTCGCAGTGGGTGCAAATAGTCCTGTTGGATTTTGCATTCCAAGCCGGTAAGTTTTGTGTCTCGTTTTGTCAGGAGCTGTTCACAGCAGAGCTGCTCCGCCTCCAGAGGGAAGAGAGCCGCGGCCTCCCCCTGCCACATCCCTGCCCGTGCAGGCCCGTGTGCTGCCGTCTAACGCAGCTTTTGCCGGCTACACAGATGGCTGCACACGCATTCCTCACCATCCTGAGGGCTGATCTTTGTGCCTGAGGGACTCTTGACAGCCATGCTGACTGTTGCTTGTGTAAATGACCGAAATCTGTGCCCCCCATGTGCAAGGCCCTTTCAAGAGGGGAGGAGACACAGGGCAGCTGGTGGGGCCAAGGGACAGCTGACCACAGCTGGAAACCCTGCTCCAGCATTTCCTCTAGCACTCAGAAACAATAAGGAGAGGAATTTCTCCTCTATTCCAGACAGAACAATCAAGTAGTGTTACCCTGCGCTTCACAAAATTCTTCTCCAATCCAAACTAGGAAAAATTAACCATTTGTGTATGTGATGGGCCATACAAACGTGGCCTGACAAGGCACTGTGGGTGGTTTGTGGTCTGGCCTTACTGTGCATGAAGTGGAAACCAAAGCTCCAGTGTTTTGGGCTATGTGACCCCAGTACTGCCCTACAGCCTGCTCCCCTAACTCCAGAGGCTTCCCTGGCTCCTTCACACTTCCAGCTGTGCAGGCCCTGGTAGTTGAGACTGCACACCCACTGCAGACTCTGCTAACAAAACCCTAAATTCGTCATTTTACCACACTATGCTGGAGAGTCATAACAGATTTGCTCAGTTTTCCTACAGCCTTAGAATAATTTTCTTCAGAGGTCCTTTATAAGTACAGGTGTCAGCTGTTCAGTTATCACTTTTATTAGATTGTTATGTTATGGGCCATTAACACAAGTTCTCTTTATCCCCTCCTTTGCCCATTTTAAAGTTCATGATGTCTCATACCTCTTTAGCACAGTACAACCTCTTTTACTATGTTTAAATAAAAATTGCCTATTAGGCCTCAAACATATAAATCACTGCTTTCCCTCCCCCACATTGTTTCATTTCAAAAAAATGTATGTAGACATACTACAATCTCAGTAAAGCAAGCAAGGCTAGTAATGAAAAATAATTTCACTTTCATTCAAAAGTTCACTGGCATTCTGCACCACAAAAAAAGAAAGAGAAAAAAACAAACAAAAAAAAATTCTTTAGCAGTTACTTTACAACATGTTGTATTAGAAATATACATGTTATTATAGATACATGTTATAATAATATTACATGTTATACTAGAAAAGAAGCCAGATTAAACTCATATTCACAAGCAAATTGTGTCAGCTACCACTTCCACCACTCATACATTGTTTTTGTGGCTTATCTTAACACTCATGTCAACTCGAAGCTTTAAAAGATTTAAAATTTATGTTGTAATGTAAAGCAAAGTCATGAGCAAAGGGATGGTGGGAAGGACAGTTGCTGTTGCTATTTTTTATTTCTTTTTTTTAAACAGACTAAGGTTTGTGTTCTTACCAGCAAAGCACTGCATATGCAATTATTTCAGGAAATTCTATTGTGGAAAAACCTTGGAAAGTGAGACAGACATAAATTCCCATAGTGGAGAAGGGATTAGAAGGCAAATCTCTAATTTACCAAGAGATTGTTTACCCTCAGATTTGAAGGCAAATCTCTAATTTACCAAGAGATTGTTTACCCTCTAAGTTACTAGGCTTGCAGCCTGAACTCATCTTTTAAGCTGTTTCACCTGGTTGCAATAATTAAATACACACTGAACCATGCAGTGCACAAAAACTGCTCCCCAGCTAAAGTTTTGAAGAACTCATAGAGGAGGCTGAAGATTTGTATCTCATTCCCAAGGTGAAATTGATATCTTAAACAAAAAGGACTAGATTGCAGCATGAAATTTGCTATTCCACCCCATGCTTACTCCATTTTCCTGCAAGATGACTCCAAATATTTCTCCACTAAGACTATCTGTACGTGGTGTGAAGCCATCAACTCTTATTCCAGGGCAGAAAAAATAATTGGCTAAATCCAAACCCACAAGTGTCTGAGCAGAGAGGAATTTGAGTTAGGGGAAGGAATGTGAGGTCATGTTAAAATTATGGTTTTATGTCATGCTGGTTTTCTTCTGAAGGTTGGGGGGGGTGGGGGGAGGAAGCTCAGTTTTAAAAGGTCATTGTTTAATATGCTGAACTACATCACATACATGTTATTCTCCCATGTTGCTGGAGTTTAATTTAATGTTATTAATTCTACGGGGTAGGAAGTCCTTAGAAGTTACATATTGAACTCAAGCACTATCACCCTGCTCCTTTTCTGGTTCTTGATAATACTGTTACATGCTGGATGGTTTTCCTATTAACCTTTTCAAAAAAGCAGATATATTTTTTTCTTTTTCAAAACCCCCTCAATGTTATGGTCAACTGTGGTTGTACCTACCACAACTCTGCATGATTTGTGAATAAGCATTACCAAGACTTGCACCAAATGGGAAAATTAGAAGGCGAAAAATACATATTTAAAATGTCTTTTTAAGGCCAGTCAGCCATTAGTATTTAATCAAATTCTCCAAAGCTAGAATCTGATCCTAAGAAACTTCTCTTTATACATCAGGTTATAAGTGAGGGACTAAACCACTAATTTCTCTGTTTATACCACTTACCATGCTTTGCATGAGGACAGAAACAAGCTCAGGATTTTCTGTGAAACAGATAAAATGAAGGAACACTTTTGAAACATAGGCGGGCAGGGACACAAATCAGAAGCATCCTTTAATAACTCATGACAAGTGTGAATGTGACTGAGAAACTTCATATGATCAGATGACAAGCCTAATTAGGAGCATGCTGCTAGGGCAAGAATTGCACATTTCACAAGATCTTAAGGAAAGAATATTTATTGGTCCACAGCAAGGAAAAATAAAAATCCTGACAGAACACCTTTCCCAAAGCTGCAGCTATAACCAGTCTCTCCATCTATGTCCCTTCCAAAGAATCTCTTGCTCCTTTAAAAGATTTCACTGACACTTGTCAGGTTGTTTTCAAGCAGTTAGGCCTAGAATTTTTCCCAGGTTGCTCACAGAAACAACATCCATACCATGACAGAGATATGGTCTGGTGAGAAGCTGTTTGGAGTTTGTGATCTTTTACTTCTGCTCTTCATGTTTAACATACACCTACATCTACAGAAATGACTTGTTCAGGATTTATGCAAGTGCAGGGTGAAGGGTGGTTGCCTTTTTAAAAGGGAAGATTGAAAATCAGTAGATGCACAATGTGAGATAAGCTAGTGATCCAAAGATAGCACTTTAGGTACATCTGAAGAACTACAATAATACCACCCAGAACCATTTTCTTTCTGCCTTCATGGAGCTGAATGGTGATCAGCTGTCTGTCCTCAAGACAAAAAAAGGAACTCATAGCTCAGGAGGACCAAAAATTTAAAAGTGCCTTGAGGGTATCTTTGCATTTTTCCAAGTCCTTATACTGGAAGGCATCTTCAGTGCCCAGAAAATGTAACCCAGACAGGAGACCTGTTCAAGTCACAGCATCCTTCCTGAACTGAAGCACTGCCCTCTTTGAGCTGTTCTCTCACATAGTAAAAGGGTCTGTTTTATAACCTTTACTCAGCTAGGATTTCTTGCTTAACTGCTTGTAATTCCTGCATAAGTGCCATGCATCTGACTGGGGAATGGTTTGTTTTAAAATCACTGGCTTTTTGTTTACAAGAGGAATATCCACCAGAACAGACTGTCTGCTAATACCTCTTCCAATTATTTTTCCATTATGAGTTCTCCTTTTTTTATCCTTTCACAGACACCAGTAAAAATGCAAGAACTGAAAGGCTAAACAGAAGAAAGTAGTGTACCCTAAGGATGCTTTTTCAGTGGAAAAAATATCTTACTCTCTGAATAGAATCACTATGGCCCCCTAAATAGAAACATGGGGAAAAAAAACTCACCTGATTTTAAAAGCTTGTATCAGTTACTCACAGACACTGAAGTTTCTCGGAGGATGAAGACAAAATAATATAGCTCCTTTACATCTTCAAAGAAGGAAAGGCAAGAGCTGCCTGGCTTGCTGCATCCCTAGGCTGCCATGTAGGTTCATCTGTAACCTACAGCAGGTAACACTGTGATGTAAGGTAAACTGCTGCCCCATGAGAGTAAGCATATTCAAGATACTCCTATGGACTAGAGCATAATGGAAGCAGAGGTGATGTTTGTTGCATAAAATCTGTAAAGGAAATAGTAATAGTAGGTATCCTGGAAACAGGGTATAGGGCAGAAAACTCCTTTACTGTAAGGGTAAAATCCAGCTGTCAATGATCTCAAGCTGAAGATAGAGAACCATAGGAGCTGCCCGCTGTTTGGGAAAGATCATAATTCCACAGGGAGAAGGAAAAGAGATCCCAATCACACACAGAGTAGTTTAACTGCTCTTCCATGACCCTCACTAACTCAGGGACAGGATCTGCAGGGAGGAAACAGCTGGAAGTTGTTTCCTGCAAGTACAAGTCTGAAGTAATAACACCTGTTGTTGGTCCTCAGTCTCGTGACCCAGCTGTGAAGACCAGTTAAGTGCTTTTGTGTTCCTCATATTTCGTCATTTAGGGTTGTTCTCTTAAAAAAATACATATATACATAGGTATATACATGTATGTGTATGTATGTACCTATGTATATATATATACATATATCTCATTTTTTTTCCTAAATGAATGGAAAAAACAGAAATACAGGCTGAGCACGACACCACAGTGCATCAGAATGGAGCACCCTCTGCAGTGCCTCTTGCTGCTGCTGTGTAACACAATTACACAACTGATGAAAGCAATGGGATATATTGCAAAGAAAGGAAAAGAGAAGGGGAGCCACCTAAGCAACATTTTGCATCCATTAACTTAATGCTTGTTCATATAAAACACATTAAGATATCAATTTTTTTCCTCCCAAGTAAATACACAAATCTGTTTGTTTAGATTAGCAGCAGACTGACTAACAAAATTTTGACAAAACTTTTGATAAGTGCGTTGGAAGGCACACTGGTCTGTGTTTGCTGTAAATCTTTAGGAGAAAACATCCAGGATTTTGCATAGCTGGTAAATTTTGGGCACACCATGCTCTCAAAAACACATGATCTCTTAGAAGTCCCAGCTGTCTTCCTTTGAACTGCACTCCTGTCAAATGAGAGATGACATGACACAAATAGCACATGGTAAACACACCAAAGAAAGAAAAAGCAACCCCTCAAATGAACAATGTTTAGCTTCACTCAGGCATGAATAAGGCATGCTTTGATGCAATTGCATCTTCTCTTCATAATTTATGTTCAAATAGCTTGCAGCAACCAGAGTCAAATGAAAGCAAAGGCCTGAATACTTGTAGCTTGCACTTAAAGCAATAATAAGGATGGCTCTTTTTATGAGCATCATAAAAAGCAGTAACCAAACAATCACAAGTGACTAATGAACTGATCTGGAGTCTTGGGAGAAAGATTTCTGTAATAAATACTGGAACTACAACACTACATTGTAATGTTAATTAGGTACCTAACAGTTGGTAGGCAAAGCAGTTCTCTGATGAAGTTCAATAGTACAAAGAAGGGAATGGATCCCCATGGCTTCTCTTAGGCACAGTATAATTTGAAAAATGAGGCCAATTCTGTAAGTATGATTAGCCAGATTAACTACCATTTGTTTTGGACAAGATCATGGGCAAGGAAACTAAAGTGCTCAGGCTACACAGGAGTGCATAGGACATCTGCAGTTGTATGCTTAACTAATATCTAATGGATCTGATTTTTGAAAATTTGTTCGACGTAGACAATGAAATACAGCATGTAAAATAATTTGGGCTGTACTTTCTATTTAAGGTGCTTTTGGGGAAATTAATCAATCTAGTCATATGAGGGTTTTTACTCTATGATTGGCAAATCATTCTGAACCTGTTTAATATTTGAAACAGAAATAGGCATTTTTTGATTATTTAATGATCTATCATGATGCATGCAATCTGAAGCTGGAATATAATTTTGTGATATGGGAAATCTTGCACTTTTTGTGAACTTTTTATAAATCCCTTTTATCTCTTCAGTGCTTGCAAAACTGCAAAGAAATCATGAAAAAAAAGGGGAAACTATGTTCCTGCTCTCATTTTCACGCTCAATACAAAGCTTATCCTCAGAAATTTCAATGAGCAAAGCATGATAAATTCAACCAACTCTAATTCTCACCCACGTGAAGAATTTTTCAAGACAACAACTCCTGACTGGCTGCTGAAGCAAAAAAAACATGCAAGACATGAGAATAAGCCTCATACCAGTAGTAAGTTCATATTTTACACTATACTTTTAAAATCTTCTTTTAAGGATACTAAAGAAATTCTCATTAAAGAAATTATCATTCTTTGTTTGCTCATTTTTTTATTATTACCAGCAAATCTATATTTTCTCTTATATTTTGCAAAAGTCCTGTCTCCCTCTGCCAAAAGAAGTTTAAAGAAAATTCAGCCTGAGACATTTACCCACCTGGAAAACTTCATGTCAAATGTTATACATTCATCAATGTCTTAAACACCACTTTCCACTGATATTTAGGCCAAAAAAAAAAAAGAAAAAAAATCACCTGCATATAACTATAAATGCATTTATATCTTTATGTGATCTTACAGACACAAAGAAATAGGTCTCATACAGGACAATATCTTGTCTACTTATATACATTGCATTTTTCCCTGAATGAGCACAGTTTACAAAGCTCCAATAGTTTCCACATCCTAAGTATTTTGCTGTGACCTACTTATTCCTATTCTTCACAATCAGAAAATAGCCACTGCATGAAGGAAAGTTAAATAGCCATTATATTAAATTTTGCAAACCTGCCAGGTAAATGGGGGAGAAAGGGAAGAAATGAGGGAGAAAGAGAAGAATCTCAAAACAAAGCACATAAGCCCCTTGAGGTCGAGCATCAGACCCAATTAGGTTAATAGAGTTTTACTGATTTGCTCCAGTTGCAAAACTGGTTCAAGTCTGTGTGTTCAGAGATGCAAGAGAAACAGTTTGTACCTTGTTCCTAGCTGAGCCTTGGTTCCAACTGTACCTCATTCCTGACCAAATATACAGTGAGGAACGTGCCCCACACTCCTGTCACTACAATGCTTCTGAGTATTTCTCCCAGTACAGAGGTGAATTACCCTGATCAAATGTCTAAGTCATGGTGTTCTTTTAGGCCTTGCAATCCTAACAATGCTCACATATCTTTGCTTCTCAATTCTGTCTCACAGCTCTAGCTGCAAATCAAATCCTGCACACACAGCCACCTTCAGTGGTTTCTCAGCACTTGTCTCTTTGGATGAGTCAGAGATCATTGCTCTGGGTGGCATCCAGCCTGCAGTTTGAACATTATGGAATTAAAGCATACTATAAGCACAGAAAAAGCATCCTGGATTGCCATCATGGTACAATGTAGCTGCCAAACAGCATTAGAAATATACAAATGCTTTCAGCTTTTTCACCACTTTGGTTTCTATAGTGCAAGTTGTACATAAGTATCTCAGTGATTAAAGTTTTAGAGACTCTTCTACACCAGTGTTCCTATAAAACCAGAGAAATAGTGAGAGTGAAATAAATAAAGACTGAAATAAAGAACGTGTGGTGCCTCTAAAATAAATGTTCACTCCAAGTTAATTATGGTTTTCACAACTCTTCTCTCTAACTTATGTGCTAGCCAATAAAAACACTCAGATCCAAGCCCTGGGTAAGTCTGAGAGAGAGATTTGACCTCAGTCTGCTTCAGTACAAGTCAAGGATTCAGGAGCTGACAGCCCTCCCATGCATTCACTGAGGTTTCCCTCCAGCTCAGCTACATTCTCATATTTCCTCTCTCTGCCCTTCTTTATTAGCAATGCCTTGCATTGGCTTGATTTTCACATCCTAGGCTACTCAAACATATTTCTACATACAGTACCTTTCAACTGAGGGGCTTGACCTGGCAAGTTCTCCTTCTGACACGCTGCCCAAAGAAGAAAGAAAAGAAAATACATGAAGATTCTGGACAACATCATAAAGTGACTATCAGTAGGGCTCTTGACTTTGGAGAGGCATTAGGATGCAGCAGTTCCACCCAAAAATTTCAAGAAACAGGAGATAGTTATAGAGGATGCCTCTTTAAACACCTTAAAAAAATTGTTTTTCAGAATGCAAATGGAAAATATGTGGCTTATAAATTCAAAAGAATACAACAAGGACTCACTAAGAGGAGTTTGATCCTTTCTCACTGGCTAGGTTTAGATGGGAAAGCAGAGGTAGTGAAGAAATAGCAGCTCCAAGAACAAGTGAAGGCAAAGATGTGGGGTTGGTGTCCACACCCACTCTGCTGATAGATTTAAGGCTCAGAGTTTTTTAAGGATACAGTGACAGAGAGAAAAATCAGAAGGCATTCATTACAATAGCAAGGGAAGAACCAGGTAGGAGCTAAATTATACTACAAAGCAAGTCTTGCTACTGTTATAATCCCATTTTGCTGTTGACATTAAACCTTGAAGAATTACAGTTTTCCACTCCTACCTCCCAGATATTCAAGAGAGAATGGGAGCAAAAGCAAGCATAGAAACAGCAGTCTATTCTTTTTTGGCAGAACCACATGCAGCAATTAATACAAGCTGATCAGAATGGCCAGATACAGGCATACTTGTCTAGATATGATTTCACTATGTGCAGTTGTTGACATCAAGACCAGTACCGAGTAATTTTAAGAAAAACCAATAAGGCCATTATCATCTGTGTCACTATTCAAATCAAGAAAACTTCAAATCTTCTGGTATTGCAGGTCTGAAAATCTACCAAACGTTGACAGGGCATGACAGGAAGATTGACCTGGACTTCTTTTATGCTTTTGTTACTCACAAGACTTCTTAGAGCTTAAACTCTGTAGAAGTCATCAGAAAATACAGAACACTTCAAAAGAAATGCCTGAAAAGCCTCTTTCCTCTTTCAGTCTGGACCATGCAGGATGTGACACTTTGGCCACATTACAGTGCAATTGATGCCTCAGTTACTGCTAGGATCCTTTATAGCTACTGCAAGGTCCCTGCCCTGCTTCTGGATTAATTGTTCCTAATTTCTGTTTATCATGTCATATCCTGTTCCGTGGTTAAACTAGTTGGAGCAGTTTCTGAGTGGAGAATCTAAGCCTGTACCTCAAGTAAATAAAGAGCTAGCATTTCCTCTGCTCTGGGACTCAGGAACATCAAAGGGAAAAATTTCTTTTCCCCCTCCAGGCAGAATAATAAAGTATTGTTACACTGCTTCTCACAAGTCTCTGCTCCAGTCAAAACAAGGTATGTCCACGTGAGTGTGTGTGTGTGTCAGCAGAAAGAACAAGAAACCTTGAAGAGAAGAGAAGTGGTTGGAGCCAAGCTGCTGCAGGAGGTACAGAGAGAGCTGCCAATGGGTCAAAGCAGCTTCTAGACCAGCACAACAGGCAGGGCCCATTATCTCAGTGAGGAGAGGGGGAAAGGCAGTGCTGGTAACAGCTCAGCAAACTGCAAACCAGGCAATGCTGGAGCAGCTGCTGGACAGCAAACAGGCAGCAGCAGAAAGTGCCCATCACAACGAAATAGAAATGCATGTACAGAGTTGCTCTATTGTATTCCACTTCCAATTCACTTTCTGCCTTCATTAGAATTAATATTTTAAGGTCCTAAGAGAAAGCCACCTTACACACGGCTGCTCTTGCAGTAATGAGGATTAAATCAATCCTTTCTTCCTTCAGCTCCCCACTGGGAGCAGACATATGGCTTCTGAGAGGGTTTGACCCATTTCCCATCTGCCAGTGACCAAGCTAGAGGTAGTGAAATGCAGCATCAGCAACCATCTATGAGAAGATGGGAAAAGACCTCCTGAAATTAAGAGGAACTGATTCACAAAGCAAAGATTTTGAAATAAAGGAAATCTTTTTAGTATACCAGAACTCATTAATAAGTACAGATATAGATTTGTATGAGTGCATTAGGGTTTCATATAAATCTATCAGTGATGCTATCATAAAGCAAATTCTTCCATAGTGCATATTCAGCTGAAGTTATTAGTCAGTCTTCAAGATCCCTTCCATCATTATTTTAGTTGCTTGTAGACATTGCACATGGATAATTTTGAGGTGGATGCTGTTGATCATCTCCACCTCACAGCAGGATGCAGTGAGGGGCTTCTCAAGCTTGTGAATTTGATTTCTACAGAAGTAGCCATATTCCATTAATAATAATTCAAGTTGATAAATATATTTATTATGTTTATTTTTCTATGTTTGTATTTTGATATAAATAAATTTATTGATTATCTTTATTTAGTGGAGTAATCCACTAATGCAGCCTTTATGTTTTAGTGGGTGGAGTTCCCTGCATCAATGTCCTATATGGAGCAAAGCTATCAAATTCATTTATTGTTATCTCAGGATTTCTATAGTGCACTTCATTATGAAATTCCCAGCAGCAGATTTGTCCCAGAACTTTTGTCCCAGGATAAAAGAGATTTAATATATGCACTACAGTTTTTTGGAGCTGTGGAGCATTATTTTTCGCATCCTTATAGTTACTCATGTCCATCCTTTAAAAACATGCTAAAACACAGAGCAGATTTTTATTTCAATACAGATCTATCAAGCAACAACCAGCCAAAGCTTGAGCACAGGCCTTATCATGTTTGCCATCATATCAGCTTTGAAGAAATCCAGCTCAGCATTTTTACAGTCTGGGAACAAATTATTAAAGGTCCCTTCCTGCTCGTCTATTTCTCCAAATTCTCTAAAGAACTTCACCCTTTATAAAACCTTCAAAAAAAGCAATGCATCTAAATTTGTATTAGTCCCACTAACAGTAACAAAAGTTATCAACTGCTAGAGGACTCAGATTTAGACTGCTAACTCAATTATCCAACGCTTGTCATTCTAGACTGCAGTTCATTTTGTTCCTTTCTTCATTCATTCATTAGGCAGCATCCATCAGTTCTTAATTTAAGGAATTAAACAAAGAGCACTTTTGAATGAAAGGTAAGGGATGTGAAAATAAAGTTTTCAGCTTTAAGCTAACTTCCAGCCGCTCAGAAATTACGTCTGCTACTTTGATTTTAGGAGAATTGAAGTTCATTGACCACCGGTGTCTGATCAAAGCTTCAAGATTTCATAAGTTTAGAAACACCAGCACATGTTTCCTAAGGTAATTAGCGGCGTTGGTTTAAGAAAGTTACGATGTTACACTTATACAGGCAGTTGGTAGCAGACACCGAAAGTGTAACGGTGTTTTCTGGTATTTAATGTTTCAATTAGGTCGTTTTACAAAAGCCACAAGAATGTGTTCCCAGAGTACTCTACACTTTCAAAATGCAGAGCAAAGTAGGACAAAATGTCCTCAAAAAATTCACATCACAAATTGTTTTGAGGCCCAAGCAAGCACTTAGGCGAATCCACATATTAGCCACAGGAATGCTTCTTTTGCCTTCTGAGAAGCCTGGGTAGCTTGGGAAGACCAAACATCTCAAAAAGACCAATATCTTTTCCTATACATTAAAGCTGCAGTCTTCAAACCTACCTATTTTTAGCTGCATTTCAATTTCTCCCTTAGATTTTAACTCTGTTATTACATATAATACATGTTTCTTTAGGAAACTGTCAATGAAAGAGACTGGAATGGCTGTCAGATTTAATATTACCTTTATTCTTACTATTAAAATTTCATTGATTTTTATATCTGAAAATTTTTTATTCTCAAAATTTTATAACTCTAGAACTACACACAATTCTGAATTAATGTGATTAGGGAGATTTTTTTCAGAAAGATTAGAAAACATGAAAGGATTTCTAAACACATGGGCACTGTTACAGGTTTTGCTGCTTTTTTATTGTTAATATCCCCTAATCCACTAATTTTGAACTTGTTATAATATTTTTGTCATTTCAACACTGAAAAGAAATTTCTCTCATCAACAGCAGAAACTATCCTTTTAATTGCAAATCCTCTTCTCTTATTCTTTAAAATTTATTCATAAATTTTTAACTAAAATCAGCATACTGGCAAATAAGACTTCAAAAAACATCACCAAAATGTTATATTAGCTTTGTACCTACATTTCTCAGAATAAAGTAGATCAAGTTTTAAAATGTTTCTTAAAGGCTTTAAAATTTTGAAAAAAAAAAAAAAAGGAAAAGCTCAACATTAAATGACTCTTTTCATTTTAAATTACTTTGATCAACAATTTTATAATGCTTTGTAATACAATCACTTTAAGTGATTTTCATACATATATGTGTGTAAATGTAAATATCTTTTTAAAATATAAAGAATAAACACCTTAAGGCAAAAAAGAATCAATGGAAATATCTGTTTTCATCAATTTTGTGTAAAATAAAGGAAAAAAGTCACTCCCATCTTTTACAATCAAAAGAAAAAAATTAAGTCCTGTACAATGCACTAAGGTAATTTAGTCATGGTACATATCTCTGATAATCTCACCACAGAAAAACGTAAATGATGGGAACCAAAATGGCTTTTTCAGTCTTGTTCCAGGATTTTTAAAGAACTTTAAATTCTGTCCCATGTCTTTATATTGAAAAAAATTTCCTGGGTCTCACTCTGTTCTATGGATAATTCTGCTTGCCAACTATGGTACCAGGTCTGTACATGTCCTTTTGAATACTTTTAAAACCATGAGCAATCTTCAGACTCCTGAAGAAAATGCATTATTTCCCAGAGAAAAGAAAATCACTTGTCTATTAAGCTTGTCTACCAAACTAGTTGAAAAATGTATGCCTAACTTAAGTGCTTCAGTTGTAAAAAAAAATATGAGATTGTGGCTCTCATTTGGTTTCACACAGAGAAAACAGAACTTCTACCAGAATTTTAACTTAAGTCCTTCAGTGCTATTTTAAAGATGGTGTTTTGCTATGCTTGGATTTATTAAGGAGACCATAATTCAGTCTTGTGATCTAATAGTCATGAGGGGGAAAAAAGGCAATGTCAGCATTGATTAAATTGAGCTACATGCTAGAAGGATATAGCTATTATTTTCAAAAAGTAGCATAACTATTGGTATTGTCTGTTGTTTTGCAGAGGCAAGAAGCCTATTCTTCAGTATCTGAAATATTAAATGTAAACTCAGTAAAAATACTTTGTTTACAAATACAGAGTACTTTTAAAAATCACAGCACATAAGATTTT
>VZTR01027739.1:101321-112362 GCA_013400775.1 Chaetops frenatus | reverse complement strand
AAATTTTGAAAAAAAAAAAAAAAGGAAAAGCTCAACATTAAATAACTCTTTCTTTTTTCATTTTCCATTACTTTGATCAACAATTTTATAATGCTTTGTAATACAATCACTTTAAGTGATTTTCATACATATATGTGTGTAAATGTAAATATCTTTTTAAAATATAAAGAATAAACACCTTAAGGCAAAAAAGAATCAATGGAAATATCTGTTTTCATCAATTTTGTGTAAAATAAAGGAAAAAAGTCACTCCCATCTTTTACAATCAAAAGAAAAAAATTAAGTCCTGTACAATGCACTAAGGTAATTTAGTCATGGTACATATCTCTGATAATCTCACCACAGAAAAACGTAAATGATGGGAACCAAAATGGCTTTTTCAGTCTTGTTCCAGGATTTTTAAAGAACTTTAAATTCTGTCCCATGTCTTTATATTGAAAAAAATTTCCTGGGTCTCACTCTGTTCTATGGATAATTCTGCTTGCCAACTATGGTACCAGGTCTGTACATGTCCTTTTGAATACTTTTAAAACCATGAGCAATCTTCAGACTCCTGAAGAAAATGCATTATTTCCCAGAGAAAAGAAAATCACTTGTCTATTAAGCTTGTCTACCAAACTAGTTGAAAAATGTATGCCTAACTTAAGTGCTTCAGTTGTAAAAAAAAATATGAGATTGTGGCTCTCATTTGGTTTCACACAGAGAAAACAGAACTTCTACCAGAATTTTAACTTAAGTCCTTCAGTGCTATTTTAAAGATGGTGTTTTGCTATGCTTGGATTTATTAAGGAGACCATAATTCAGTCTTGTGATCTAATAGTCATGAGGGGGAAAAAAGGCAATGTCAGCATTGATTAAATTGAGCTACATGCTAGAAGGATATAGCTATTATTTTCAAAAAGTAGCATAACTATTGGTATTGTCTGTTGTTTTGCAGAGGCAAGAAGCCTATTCTTCAGTATCTGAAATATTAAATGTAAACTCAGTAAAAATACTTTGTTTACAAATACAGAGTACTTTTAAAAATCACAGCACATAAGATTTTTTTTTATGCGGACTGATGTTAAAGTAAATACAGGACAGATCTATTGTTTCATCACAGATGTTCTAAAGGCCCACAGATTTTAATCATATTCTTCTCTATTTACCTAAATTATGTTTTATTCATCTACGATAAAGCATTGACATATAGACAAAATTAATGGGGAAGAAAGCAGATGCACTAAGACTTCATTATTTAATTGACTGAACACCTCCATAACGTTTAGTGGATGATCCATCATTTTCAAAGGGTTCATGTAACATTTCTGACCCCAAAACACCTGTCTAAACAAAAAAAAAAAAAAAAAAAGGAGAACTGCAAGTGACTTACAAACACAGGAATAGCACCAAACACAACCAAGCTTTCAACACTCTGAGCTTGTGAGCCTAATCAATTTAACCATTTTTAATTATTGTATTAAAACATAATATGAATCTGGATAACACTGGGCACAAGTACAAACGGAGAGAGGGGTGGCTGGACAGCAGCCCTGAAGGAAGGGCCCCATGGGTGCTGCTTGGCAGCTGCTCAGTGTGAGCCACAGCATGTGCCCAGGCAGCCCAGAGGGCAAAGCCCATCCTGGGCTGCAGCAAACACATCAGCAGGCAGCCAAAAGGGCAAAGCCCATCCTGGGCTGCAGCAAACACATCAGCAGGCAGCCAAAAGGGCCAAGCCCATCCTGGGCTGCAGCAAACACATCAGCAGGCAGCCAAAAGGGGAGATCAGCCCATGGCACTCAGGGCTGAGGCACCACCTGGAGTGCCGTGTGCAGTTCTGTGCCCCACAGCTTAGGAAGGATGTGAAGGTCCTTGAATGCATTCAGAGGGGAGCAGCAAAGCTGGGAAGGGACTGGAAGGCATTTCTTATCAGGAGCAGCTGAGGACTTTGGGCTTGCCTAGTTTGGAGAAAAGGAGGCTTGGAGGCAGTAACTCATGGATCTCTACAGCTTCCTGAAGAGGGAAGGTGGGGTAAGAGGTGTTGGGCTCTTCTCCCTGGTATTCAGTGACAGGACAGGTGGTTCAGATGAATGGTTCTTTGAATGGTCCTTTGAATATGCCAGGGGATGTCCATCTCTTAAGAAGTATTTTTTTACTGAGAAGGTAGTCAAACACTGGAACAGCCCTCTTAGCTGGGTTTTTTGATGCCCCAAGCCTGTCAGTGGGTAAGAGGCATTTGGACAACATGCTGGTTGGCCCTGAAGCAGTCAGACAACTGGACAAGGTGATCACTGCAGGTTCCTGACAACTGAACTATTTTATTGTACATTATAAAATATCAACAAGTAGAAAGGTTGATAGATTATCTTCTGTTATTCTTGATATTTCAGACAAGAGAAAAGATAATTTTTTTAAATCTCTGCAAATCAATAGGGTCTTTTTTTTTTAGACAAACACTGTTCATATTTACAAGACTACAGCTGGTATTTCAGAAAGTTCATTCCTTATTTAGCAGCTCATTACATTGTTTCCTTCTCTTCACTCAGAAAATAAGTTTATGGTTTCAGTGCGGTTCTCTGCTAACCCCTAAAACACAGAGGGAGACAGTATCTTTCTGGGTGGCAATGATACACAAATTAAGTTTTTCCTAATGACAGAAAACTCTGTCAATTTATTTTGTCGATGACTGGAACTCAGAGGTTCCCCAATGCCATCGAAAACCATTGTGGAACTTTTATTGCCTCCTTTGACATATAACTGTGTGTTAAGGACTTACTCATTAACTGCAAGCTTATAGCCAAGAGGGTAAGGATACAGACCTAAAAAGCTCTGTAATGGGATATGCAGCATTTCACTGCTAAGCCATCCATCCACATCTGGTCTAGCTTAGCAGTGACCTAAAATCATTACCGTATGAAGGCTCCTTCCTAAGTTATGCAAAAGGAACCATTTAGTCTAGTTTTTAAACTGAGGAAATATCCACATCACAAAGGACCCATTAGAACATCCTGCAGTGCCTCCAAGGATTTAAAAAATGGGCTTGCTTAGCTGAAGTTAAATTTATTATTACTATGTTCTTAAATTGCTGCTGACTCATTTTCTGCATGCCATAGCCATGCAGGATAAAGCCAGTAGATACAATTTTTGCATATTGTACTTTTTAACCCTATTCCAAATATGATTAGAAACAGTGCATCATACCCATTAAATGGCCACTGAGGAGTTTGCAATATTCATGTTACTTTGACAGGAGCTGAATAGGAGCTGGGGCCTGTGGGGTCTTTAAGCAGCAGTTCTGGCCTGTTTACTCCAGCTGTTACCTATTGCCCCGTGGCTTCCCGTAGCCCTCAGCAAACCCATTCAGCCTTCAGCAACCCAATTTTTCCCCCTCTTCTGCTTGGGGTAGCTCTGGCCAAACCCTTTCCTCCTGTTCTGTGCCCCTTCTGCGAGGCTTTGTGCAGACTGGCTCTCACCAGCCAGACTGCTCCCAGCTGCCTTTCTGCACCTCCCCATGCAGCAGGAAGCCCTGATACCACAAACACACACTGGGCACATTCTTTTCTTCCNAGGCACCACCTGGAGTGCCGTGTGCAGTTCTGTGCCCCACAGCTTAGGAAGGATGTGAAGGTCCTTGAATGCATTCAGAGGGGAGCAGCAAAGCTGGGAAGGGACTGGAAGGCATTTCTTATCAGGAGCAGCTGAGTACTTTGGGCTTGCCTAGTTTGGAGAAAAGGAGGCTTGGAGGCAGTAACTCATGGATCTCTACAGCTTCCTGAAGAGGGAAGGTGGGGTAAGAGGTGTTGGGCTCTTCTCCCTGGTATTCAGTGACAGGACAGGTGGTTCAGATGAATGGTTCTTTGAATGGTCCTTTGAATATGCCAGGGGATGTCCATCTGTTAAGAAGTATTTTTTTACTGAGAAGGTAGTCAAACACTGGAACAGCCCTCTTAGCTGGGTTTTTTGATGCCCCAAGCCTGTCAGTGGGTAAGAGGCATTTGGACAACATGCTGGTTGGCCCTGAAGCAGTCAGACAACTGGACAAGGTGATCACTGCAGGTTCCTGACAACTGAACTATTTTATTGTACATTATAAAATATCAACAAGTAGAAAGGTTGATAGATTATCTTCTGTTATTCTTGATATTTCAGACAAGAGAAAAGATAATTTTTTTAAATCTCTGCAAATCAATAGGGTCTTTTTTTTTTAGACAAACACTGTTCATATTTACAAGACTACAGCTGGTATTTCAGAAAGTTCATTCCTTATTTAGCAGCTCATTACATTGTTTCCTTCTCTTCACTCAGAAAATAAGTTTATGGTTTCAGTGCGGTTCTCTGCTAACCCCTAAAACACAGAGGGAGACAGTATCTTTCTGGGTGGCAATGATACACAAATTAAGTTTTTCCTAATGACAGAAAACTCTGTCAATTTATTTTGTCGATGACTGGAACTCAGAGGTTCCCCAATGCCATCGAAAACCATTGTGGAACTTTTATTGCCTCCTTTGACATATAACTGTGTGTTAAGGACTTACTCATTAACTGCAAGCTTATAGCCAAGAGGGTAAGGATACAGACCTAAAAAGCTCTGTAATGGGATATGCAGCATTTCACTGCTAAGCCATCCATCCACATCTGGTCTAGCTTAGCAGTGACCTAAAATCATTACCGTATGAAGGCTCCTTCCTAAGTTATGCAAAAGGAACCATTTAGTCTAGTTTTTAAACTGAGGAAATATCCACATCACAAAGGACCCATTAGAACATCCTGCAGTGCCTCCAAGGATTTAAAAAATGGGCTTGCTTAGCTGAAGTTAAATTTATTATTACTATGTTCTTAAATTGCTGCTGACTCATTTTCTGCATGCCATAGCCATGCAGGATAAAGCCAGTAGATACAATTTTTGCATATTGTACTTTTTAACCCTATTCCAAATATGATTAGAAACAGTGCATCATACCCATTAAATGGCCACTGAGGAGTTTGCAATATTCATGTTACTTTGACAGGAGCTGAATAGGAGCTGGGGCCTGTGGGGTCTTTAAGCAGCAGTTCTGGCCTGTTTACTCCAGCTGTTACCTATTGCCCCGTGGCTTCCCGTAGCCCTCAGCAAACCCATTCAGCCTTCAGCAACCCAATTTTTCCCCCTCTTCTGCTTGGGGTAGCTCTGGCCAAACCCTTTCCTCCTGTTCTGTGCCCCTTCTGCGAGGCTTTGTGCAGACTGGCTCTCACCAGCCAGACTGCTCCCAGCTGCCTTTCTGCACCTCCCCATGCAGCAGGAAGCCCTGATACCACAAACACACACTGGGCACATTCTTTTCTTCCTCACAGGTCCCTTCCCTGTCTGCCCAAGCATCCTAAAGGGATATTGGCTCTCACGTTTAGCACTCCTCACATATCTCTAGCAGCAAGGATCACTTCCCAAATAACAAAAGGTTTGTTACAGGTCATGTAGGAGGTCATGCCCCAAATCTTTAGCACTCTCTCACACAGCTGCCATGTGCCTGGTGCATGACTTTGCAGGCCTGCTCTCAGACCCTTGGCAGCACCGTGGGCATTTGGGGTGGGGAGGAGATACCTGGGGCTTTCTGTGCATCACTTCACATACAAGTCTGTCTGACAGTGTTGATGATAACAATATAACACTAATACCAAAATGGATCACACTGCTGTGTTTGTTTATTTGCTTCTAGGATCTACAAAAAACCCTGGTATTTACTGTAACTACTGTTGACTTCTCCAAAATCAGGCTGAATTACATCAGCTGATGGAGTTGTGAATTTTGACCCTAATGTTCTTACTGCTTGTCTACTTTGTCACTATTATCCCTGCTTTGTCATTAAATAGCATTGTAATCCCTAGGGCTATTATGAATAATTCCCATAAGTTCATGCTTTAAGTCTACCACCATGATTCAGTTCAAAAAACTCACTGTATGGAACTTTGTTTCCTATACAACAAGGATCTATTAGTTTCAGATTTAGTATTAGGAATTTTTTTATATTTCAAATAAAAGCAAAACAAAATCAATAAATTGCTAAGACATTATCAACATTATATCCTACTCCACTTAAAATTAATAATTTTTTCAATTTTACTTTCAAGCCATGGATACCTTACTTGACCTTTTAGAAAATAAAGTTACTTTTTTAAGATTTTGAGGCATTCCTGAACATTTTGGCTACTTTACACTTTTGAAGCTATATTTCAAAGATTGAAGCCAGGATAAAACTTGGTAAGATTGTTTTATCATCTCTCAAGAAGGCAAAATACTCATGTTAGCTTCTTGAAAACTTAGTTTAAAACCTACCTGCATAGTATTACTGGTACTTGGGTCATAATCAGATTTCCAGCACACAAAAACACTTCAGTGCTTCACAATACTCTAATAAAAACTGGAACTTCAGACAAAACTAATAATGTTTTCATTTTTTGGCAGAAAACTGAGGAGCAAGGCTATTCCCAAATCTTTACAGTCTCACAACTATTTATCAAACCTTTCAATCTCAAATGGAGCACATACATTTCTAATGTTTTTGCTTCTTCCAAGAATTCAGCTTGGCTTGGTTCAATTACATGACACTTTCCTTGGAGAAATCGCAGAATCAGGAAAAAAAAACCAAAACCAAAACCCACACAACATGGGAAGATATTGTGCCTGAAGCACTTTAATGACCCTCGTAAGCCTTGAATAAGGCCTACAGATTTGTATCTCCATTAGAAGTGAAATATGAGAAGTCAGCAGGAGTTGAGTTAGATCTGCACCAAGAACTAAGCAGCACCTGAGGCAAGATTCACTGGCATGCCTGTAATAGGAGCAGGAGAGAAATAATTGTGAAAGGGAGTTAAGTTCTAAAGGTAGATTCAAGAATAACCTAATGCTGATATTTTGGAGCAGCTCCAAAATATAATTTATCAGCATGCACTATCATCACTGGTAATAAACCCCACTCACTGCTGCTGTGCTGCAGACCTGCTCCTCCCAGCCTCTGCACATCTCCCAAGGGAGCAGCCTTCCTCCTCATCCCTGCTGCAGGAATTATCTTACTGGGAACCATTAGAATACCATTTATGCCTTGGTAGCCCCCTCACTCTTCTTTTGAAATTAAAAAAAACCCCACACTCTCAGAAGCTTGGGTTTTAGGGGGATGGGAGGGAGTGTTAATCAAGTTTCCCATGCTGGGTTTCAATACAGTCTAGATTTGTTACTTGGAGTCAATGTCCCTGGTGAACACACATCTGTGTCAAGTGAATGCTTAGGTCTCAGCCTCCTTTCCCACCTTGTGCCTCTACTCCCACAATCTCTTTAAAGAACAATGTTTTTCCTCATGTTGGGAAAGGATATTACTGGTATTGCATTACCACACAAAAAGTGTGATACTCTGTGACTGATAACATTTCAGACTCTGAAGATGCCAGAGTTCCTAATTGATCCATAATTTTTTTTATCACATTGCTGGTGATCTTCCCTATATTTACATCTTTATCAGCTTTCTAAAGGGTCACTGCACCAAATTTCAGGGTTCATCACATTACCTGTTTCATCCCATTTGAATCTAGCTTTGATTCTGTGATGCCTTAGAAGAAGAAAGCAAGCTGCCTTCTGCTTGTGGCCCAGCTGGCAGTTATGAACCATCAATCATAAATAGAGTCTTATGGCACAGGTTGTACTTCCCTCACTTTCAGTAAAATTGTTTGAAAGGCTGGAATAAAACACGGTGCATCCTGGCCCAGGAGATAACCACCTCTAAGTATTCAATACAGCCATTTTTCTCATAAAGGGATTTATTCTACCAACAGATCCTTTTCTCAGCTGCCTGCAGGGAGAAGTGAAATGCTGGACTTGCTTCCACTGGGCTGTCAGGACGTGTTATTCTGCTGATCAAGGATCTTCAAGTACCCAACACTAATCAGCCCAAGATGGCTAATTATAATCCCTGAGGCCGCCTCCAGTCTAGGAAAATATTGTTAAAAAAAAAAGAACCTATGAGCCTTGCCAAGCTGGCATTTTTCCTAGCTCCAAGTGGTATCAAATTTCACTTTCAGACTGTATAATTTTCAGGTTGGATATAGCTGGGGGAAATATCATTTCACAGGCTGAAGGTTTGTTGAGGTTCTCTATAACCTCTGCCTTCCCTGTGGTTCTCCCACACTAATGAAAGCAACTGACAAATAAAAAAATGTTATTTTATCTTCATACTTTTGCTTAAGTAATGGCTGTCCATAGTCTGAATTTATTAAGGATTAGTTAAAACTATGAGGTATTACTCAGATTAAAAGGATCCATCAACAATTAACTGTCAGTAAGAACACAGAGAAATGCACAATTCAGTTTATAAACCATTCAATAAAGTTGAAGAAAACATGCTGTCAGGGTTCACATAAGCCTAACAGTAACTTTAGGTGCTAAGTTTAGCAGACTAGCTTGTTTAATTTACATATTAAATATATCCCTTTGAATTATTTTTAATAATTCAAAAGAGGACTATAGGAATCAGAGATGCATGCCAATGTATACGACTAAGTAATACAAAACTGAAGTGGATTCTAAATTATATTAGGAGTCACAAAACTATAGAGATTAATTTGAGAGCTACTTTTACTCTTTATCACTCATAAAGTGCCTTTCTTGCCATGTTCCTCTTCCCTGAGCTATTGGCACATTAATTGGAAAGATACATCCTTAGCTTTCTTGACACAGCTATTCTGGTTTAAAAAATAAATATTTATTAAACTGGAAAGAGCAATATCTCCTCAACCCAGGGGACGGCCTAATTCAGAGCAGATGTTAGTCCCATGTATCTTACATCTCATTTTAATGCATATCCATCTGTCATGACCTGTTTGGGGTTGTGTGCTCTCTGAACAAAACCCAGACAAAAAAGTTTCATGAGGATCAACAATTGGTGTTTTGATGAGCCTGCAATAACTGAGAAGACAGCATCTTGTAGAATAATTCTTTTCAATCTCTAATTTTCACAAGGAGCCCTTGAAGATCATGCAAAAGTGTGACAGGTCCCCCTTTCACAAAAATCAGTAACTCCTTTCTAAGCAGAGTGGCATGTACATATTGTCTCAAATTTACAGACCAGGTGGTGCTGCCTCTCTGTCTGTGTGGAAATCACTTTGACTCAGCCAGTAGAGATATTTGCCTGGTCTTTTCAAACTTAGTTGTAAAATTAAGCTGATATTTTCAATTCAGCAGGCTCAACAGTTTGGCATACACTACTTATAAATATAGTTTTGTGCTGCCAAAACCACTTAGCTTTTGATATATTTTGTTAATGTTGTGCTGTGTAATCTTTTACCTAAGACCAATAATTCCCTCCTTTAGGTTTTAATACTGCATTTTCCAGCACCCACATCCCTTTCATTCAGCCATGCCCCTTGCACCATTCTCCGTGGTAGTTGCTACACAGATCTGCTATCTTGCCTGTATGAATATCAGTGTGTAAAGTTAAATTGGCAGTGGTGTGCCCTAGCACACACACACAGAGAGGTTTGCAAAGGGAATCAACACCATCACATCCATGCCCCAGGTGACAAGCAGGGGGCACAGTTACAGAGGCAGTGTGAAAGGGACATGGTTGGGATCAGAGCCAGAAGCAGTTTCCAGTCTCCTTGATTCAAGGATCACAGGTCATTACCTTTCTTGTAGCTTAGAGCTTCTCTGACCAATTTTTATTCTCTATCCTCTTACACTAAAATTTAATCCCAGGAGTCCCTTATACTAGTTTCAGTACATTTTCATGACAAGAACAAGAACACCTAAGATCTTTACTCAAACAAATGCTAATTTAGTAGCAGTGCTCTACAGAACTCACCATTCGGGGCCTCAAGATGCTGACAAACATTTCTCTATATTGCCTAACAAGAAGAGGAAACAACAGACATCTGAGGGGGATTTATCTCTCTTGATTAAAATGACTTTACAAGTAACAACAAATAAAAGAGATCACGTAGGTGGGACCAGCAAATGGAATTGAACTTCTAAGCTAATTTAAAATGACCTAACAAAGTGGAACAGAAGAAATAATTAAGAAGTTTTCAGTGTAATTTACAGGAATACAAAATCGAGTCTCTCCATTTATTTAAAAGGTTACTCTAAAAAACTACTGCATTGCTAACAGGTACAAAGTACTTTGGGGGTTAACTTTTTTTTTCTTCTGAAAGAAACAGCACCATTACTGTTGATACACTGTCTGTTTATACATCAAGCACTGAGTATATTTAGATTCCACCTTCTCCAGACACAAGAAAATCCAAAATCCCCTAATTATTTTCAAAGGTTATCTGTGCATAATAACATAAAAAAATTACTTGCTGCTGTTAATGACCTAATAGAATGCTAAATGAAATTTTGAGGAAGAAGAAGACTAGATGGCATATTAAGGATCTATAGAATAGACCCTGCATATTTTAATATCTGAGCCTGAAAATGGCAACTTACATATCTGCTGTGTCATTGCCTTAGCAACAGACTAGACCTGCTGAAATCTGACAGATAGCAGGCTTTCCTAGCTGAAGCTGAGGGTTTTAAGGGGAGGGGTTTTTAGCAATCAAAATTTGATTTATTATTCTACCAAAATATGGTATGTTTTAGGAGACTAGCAGTGCAGCTTAAAGTACAGGAAGGACACATACTAGTTAGTACAGCCTTGGCCAGGGAATTAGCCTCTTCAGCAGGAAAAGCTGTTTCTAAACACGATCTAATACACTTGCAAATTGTAAGCAGCCTGAAGTAGCTTCATACAACAGCTTTGAAAGATGTCCTTATTTGAAAACATTCTCAATAGACCATAGTTATTCCATCAATAGCACTCAGCTCTGAAATACAGTTTTTCATGGCAAAAACTAAGTGTCAAGAGAAGTTTTCCATTAGTTTTTTCATCATTAACTAGTTTTGAGCTTCTTTAGGGTTCATTTTGCAATACCAGCTGAAAAACAATTTTATACAGCCCTCAGACTTAACAATATCAGGCTCCTTTCTTTTTGTTTTGTGTTCACTGTACATGTTCTATCAGTGTCTCAAATAAACACTTATCAAAAACTTATTATATAT
>VZTR01027739.1:79601-100994 GCA_013400775.1 Chaetops frenatus | reverse complement strand
ATATATATATATATATATTATTGAAAGGGAAAAAATGTAATACAATCAACTGTTCAACAGCATTTCTTGATGAGCTTGGTTAGCAACATTTAATGTACTATGTAGTGCCAAAACAGCATCTGTCCTTACTTTGCAATTTTCTACCTAATGAGCATAATATTTCAGTTGGTAGGTACATTGTTTCCTTTTTTTATCTATTTTGCAGACATGTTTTGCTGTATCAACTGTCTTGGCAGAGAATATTCTGTCACAGCAATCTGTTAAACAAAGGAGGAGCACTTATCCAGCCAATAAAGGAAATGCTGGTTTAAAACTTTCAAAAAAAATGCGGGGTTTTGTTGTGCTGTGGGGTTTTTTTAAACCAAGAAGTGCACAGAAATTTTTCCTTTCTGTTGCCAATTAAATGCATAAAAGTGCAGCTTTTTGTTTCATTTTAATCAATACAATCCCTTTGATAAGCAGATATTCCTCTTTTTAAAACTAGAAACTTCCAAGATCCTCATGTTAATTTGCAGGTAACAACCATTTTTTGTCTTAAATCCCTTGGAATTTCATGGATCTTCACTGAAAGCTCAGCTTTATCCAATAAAACCATGACCAATAAAAAACAACCCACCACAGAAAACAAACACAGAACCACAAACAGGAAAATACAAAGACAAGCAGATAAAACATTATCATTTTTTTTAAGTTCTATATAAACAACAGGAAAAATAGCTTTTTCTCCCAGGTCTGCCAGAGGTTTTCCAAGAAACTTGGGCATGTTACATCCCTTATAAAGAAATATTTAGCAAAAGTGAGAAAAAGAATTATTCACCTCAATTTAAGCTGAAAATCTAGACAAACTAGTCAGAAAATATCTGACTGTTTCTCTGGTGTCTGTACAGCCCCTAGCACTGTAAGGGTTCTACCCAAGCTTCAGCAGAGAGACCTGAACTGTGCTGTTATTTTAAAACAGTAATAACCCTGAAGTCCCAGGAGTTTTCTGTATCTAACCTTTCATGAACCACTTTTTAGAAACTGTCCAAAAGAAATGCAACATTTTTCCAAGGGATTTAAATAAGAAAAGAATAACAACTTTGTGGAAGAGAGCAATTACAGACACACCATTCAGGAACAGCAAGCTGGAAAGAGCAAGTAAGACACAGAGGAAGTCAACACGTGATGGAATTGAGAGGAGCTGAAAACCACAAATACAAGTCCAAGATAACCTGCAAGGAGGATTTATGGAGGTTACATGGGCAGCATTTTAAGACTGAAGTAGAGATTCAACTATAAGCATTTAGACCAGAGAAAAAATGCTGCACAAAAATCACACATAAAAAAATAAAACCAACAAAAAAATAAATAAAAACCCAAACATTTATGTATTCAGATACTAGAATTCTTCATTTTATCCACACACCAAGCTGGCAAAAGATTGGTATTAATATTTGACAGCACATGAAGCATCTTCATGTCTGCATCCTAATCCTGAAACTGTAACAACATTGAACTTACAAGAGAATCAGTACAGGGCAGCCCTTGAAAGACAAAAAACATATACAAAAGTAATAGATCTACAGTAAGACTGAAAACAGAACTAATTACTGCTATTGGGTGCTCCCTCAGTTAAATGTTAGGAGTTTTCAGTACAACCTTATGCTAACAAGGGCTGTCAGAATTTCTAAGTGTGTCAGCTCCCATAAGGCACTGTACCATGGAGGCTGAGGAAAGTATTTTATAGAGCTATTTCCTTGTTGAAATCAACATCACTTGAAAGACCTCTTTGCCCAAGAGAGAATGCACATTTCAGCTAAATGCTTTGCATGCTTGGGGGCTCTGAGAAAGCAGCTGGACGTGGAGCACCAGCAGTGCTGGGGGTGAGTTACTCCTGTGCCTGCTGCCCACAAGGGTCAGGTGCTTTCCTCTTCTCAGAGCCTTTCTACTGCCTGACCCTGCAGAAGAGCCAGTCTTCCACAGAGCTGGCTGCTTGCCCTGGGTGCCTCTCACAGCCCCTGAAGCCACTGGGCAGGCAGGCAAAGGGAAGGAGGTGTCAGTACCATTCACAGTGCTCACCCTCCACCCTTGAGGCCGATTATCTCCTCAGCACACAAAGACTTATCCCCCAGGCTGGAGGACACTCCACTTATGTTTAGAAGTTATCTCCACTTCCAGGCACCTTAGAAGACATTTTTTACACAGCTGAGAGAAAGCCCCTCCTTGCCTGGCACCAGGACTGAACACTGGACAAGCAGGAGGCAACAGCATTTCGGCCAAGTCTGCCAGGGCAAGCCTGCATCTGACACATGCCATGAGAACTGGGAGTTCACGCAGAGCAGAGAGTATTCCTGGCTTGAAACACCTTGTCTGAAAGTGCCAGACATGGTAAATTACACAGAGATGAATTTTTTGACCTTGGAGGGATGAAAAGCTGAGTCAGCCTTGCTGGGATTCAAAGCACTCAGGAGTCCAGATATTTGAAACCTGTCTTTCATGCACCAACCAGAAAGGGAAGAGCTCTCTGGATTGTTTTTTAATTTATTCCCTCTTTTCCTCAGAACCAAGGCTTTTTTAAAGTTGTTTTAAAAATAAGAAAAATTTTGCTTCAGGAAAGCACATTTTGGCACTCAAGGAGTGATTTTTGTGATGACCCTTCTGACATTATATATACACATATATATGACCATACCAAACTAGTTGAAGGATTTGTATTACACAATTTTGGCAAGTCTTTTAATGGACTTGAAGTGGGGATAGATAATTTCACTTTTAAATCTACAGAAAATATAAGAAATAAAACTGAATATGATAAAGACAATACTCCACAGGTCTTTGTCCAAGAGCACCAATCAAACAGCATACATGCTTGTTCAGCAAGCAAGGTACAGGTAGTCTTTAAGCACTGACAAAACAGAAAATGCCTCAGTAACAGCTTGTTAGGGTTAGAAACATAGCTGAGGTCTGCCTTGCCCTCTGCCAAAGTTCCCAGAGGCTGAGAAGCCCAAGATGGGAGCTACCTTTTCAGGAGAATTCTGGATCATGACAGTGATGTCAGATATGATGCCCATCCACTGCCAGTTCCACCCACTGCATGTCCTGTTCCCTCACCAGTCTGGTTTCCTTTTGGCTCTCCATCCAGCTCAGCTTTTCCATCGATTCCTTCCTTTCCTGTGGCAGGACAGACTTGGCCCAGTCTGGGTGTCTCATTATAGGGGCAATATATACAAGTTTTTTTTTTCCTGCAGCTAGAATCTGCTTTACTGAGTGTCCATTTTTATCAAAAAGCAAAACCCATCTTTACCCTAACCAGTCCACAGAAATATTAGTATTCAGACATAACTTAATTGCAAGATGATTTCTTGATGTCATTTTGTCATTCATGTATCAATAATTTTGTCCCAGTAAGACCAGTATATCTCATTAAAAAATGTGGGCCATACTTACAACACAAAATATAAATATTCTATTTCAGCAGAGAAACATGGTGCCCTTTAATATACATGATTGCTTTTCTTTTAAAAGCAATTCTGGAACTTCAGACATTCTGCCCCTCCCTGAAGGTAGGAGCACTCAGCAGAGACCAGGAAGGGAAGTCAAGCCCAGAATTGTCTCAATGTTTCTTTCATGATGCAGCAGTGACTTTTACAGAAGGGTGCAAGTAGACTATGACATGGCATGGGAATTTTTTTATATTATTTCTAATTCATCAATAATTTTGAAGGAAATATGTCACCAGCCTTTTGGAAATGCCATCAACACTTGCCATGAGCACTTCTGATAAAGAGAAGTAGTCCAACCCTTTGACTAGACTTTCAAGGGATGCATTCCTAAACAGAGCTTCATTCCAGACCTGCCAGAGGTGGGAGGCACAGGACACCCACCCACTGTTCTACTGTAATGTGACCTACAAAAGATAAAGCTCAGAGCACAGAATTCCCTCAGTTCCTCTTAGAGAAGAAAGAAAGCTTCCTTCCCCTGAGGGCACGCTCTGATCCCCTCCAGGTAGGCTTTGCATTGTCCTATGGTGGAAAAAAACCCCTACAAAAGTGTTAAAATTGTACCTACTACCATTGCTGTGCTCAGGTTTTGTCAGGTCTTTTGTCAGGCTCCTACAGCTGCTTTGGGAAGAACCAAGCTTCTGTTTGTCTCTGAACTGAGTGCTGAGCTATGTAAGAAGCACTTAATTGAGGGTATAATAAAACCCTTCAGAGCAAAGTAAAGATTGAACAGTAACATCCTCTCAGTTCACCAGTACACGCCCATCTCCAGCTCCACCTCACTATGATTCTGCAGACACAGAACTCAGGCCTTGGGATTAAATGTCCAAATTCAGCTACTTCAGGGAAGAATACATGTATTTACAAAATGTATTGTCTCCTGCAATGGTATGAGGCCAGCTGTGGAACAAAGCTGAAAGCAACACAAATTTCACACCGTCAAATGCTGCCTCACTTGTACCAGTTATGAATCTGCCTCAACAACAAGTAAAATTGTATTCTATCATTAGCTTTTCTACATTTGGTCATGCTCTGACTCAGGCTGTCAGGTTTGCTCTTCATAGTAAGACCCTCTTCATCACTCCATGCTTTTCCATATCCCCCCACATGCAGGTCTCAGTGCAACACCTGGGCCCATATGGAAATTTACAGGAAGCATTGTATAATCAAAGTGTTCAGCAGGAGTCAGCATTAGACAAGACTACCAAGAATCAGGTAGCATCATCACAGCTCCATTATTAGCAGGTGTTTCCCAGCACACACTGTGAGAAGTGTGTGAAATAGAGAGCAACAGGAACTTTTTTAAAAGTGTTTAAAAAACAACATGGTGTTTCTATTATTTGGGGGGGTGGGGGAAATCTTCACTGGGACATCATAGCAGGTCATGTCTCCATTAATACCATCAAAAGTCGTTCTTTTTCACCCAGTATCTTTGCCCTAAGTTTTAACTTTAATCTGAGAAATTCTAATCAAGTCACTTGAAAAATCTAATAAAATACATTATTATTATTATTATTATTATTAATGGTAAAAGCATAATATTTAAACCAGAAATATTTTACATCCACATGTTATTAACTGTTCTTTTATGATCCCTAAGTTGCAAGTTAAAGGCATTGCTCACCAGCTCTCTTCACACCTCTGATTCTGACACTAGGCAGACATCAGCTGTCCTGCCCTACCCCCATCCTCCTGCCAACTCATCCCTTCCGAGTTTGCCTGATGGGAACACAGCAAGTGCAGGAGACCACTGTAAAACGCACCAAAAATACATAAAACATCATTTTAATATTAATTTACAGTCATTTGCTTTGTGTTTGGCAGTGGGGAGAAAACCCAATAGATGTACCCAGACCATGCTGAGAAAAGCACATATGATTCTGTACAGACTGTCTAATTAAGATATAAGAGGTCTGTTCCAGCTTGTGCCAGATGAAACACCCCTATGAAGAGTAGTAAGATCTCATTATATTTATTACTTTATCAAATATAAGGGATTAAACCCCACCATAAATATAGATATTGCTACAAAATTAGTGGTTGCTTTTTCCTTGCTGCACTTTCGAAATATAAATTACACAGGGAGAACAGAGCCAGAGACCACTCCCTAATTCCTAGTGGACATATTGATCAATTAAAATGACATGTGTCTGGTCTTTTCTTTCCTTCTAATAGCAAGCAGCCGAAAGACTGAATCTCTCAAACATGC
Source organism: Chaetops frenatus (assembly GCA_013400775.1). Taxonomy (NCBI): domain Eukaryota; kingdom Metazoa; phylum Chordata; class Aves; order Passeriformes; family Picathartidae; genus Chaetops; species Chaetops frenatus. The sequence continues at coordinate 95,306 of VZTR01027739.1, read as the reverse complement.
AAAATCAAACAATATTGTTGTTATATACCAGCCAGCAAGATTAACTTGAAGTTAAGCAAAATAAACCTAACCTCCAGAAGCAAGACCTTAATACAACACAAACAAATATTGGACATTGTAAAGAATTGCTAAATACTGTAAACATGATTTTAACCAGCTTTCTAAACATAAAAGATAGGTTTTTCTTCCCAGTATAGAGGTGGAAATCTTTTTCATTATACCTATCATTTTATTCATAGCAAACCCCCTCAGAATGCTTGAATCTTTGGCTACACCTTTTACTGCAGTTGCAGCAGAAAAAAAAAAAATCCTGTTTTCTTTCCAGTAAAAGATAGATCTAAAATTCACTAAATTCATATTATAATTTAAAAAACAGAGTCAAAAAAAGTAAAACAGTAGAAGAGCTAAAGCTACTGTCCATTCAAAATATTTGGTTATTGTTTGACAGTTACATCTATGTTTTGCTTTTTTAAGAATACCAGTAGAAATAGGACAGTACTGAAACATTTTTTAAATCAATACTCTTCCAGTTGCTTGTTCAGCACCGGTTTGCACAGTATTTTCTGTACTATCATGCTATGGAAGGCCAATGAAAGTAAATAAGTAATATTCATGCTATTGAGATAAAATAGGTTCAAAGAGGAGCTAAACATAATAGGAATGCTTAAATAAAGAGACAGGGGAAGGGACAAGCTATGTTTATGGCATTAGAATTGAAAACAGCTATTCTTTCCATTTAAGCAAATCAGACAGTAGCTACTTTAATTAGATTGTGAAATTTAAATATATTCTCTTCAAGCATTCAGGCTATTATCACAAATGCAAAGGCAAGCCTAAACATTCAGCCTGGATGCATTTTCTGTAGGCCTTTGTCTTAGCCTGTCTGCCTGAAAATAATATTTAGGCATGCAGCATCTTTCTTCAAAATGATTTTTACAAGGCAAAACCCACACACTTACATTAGGAAAACCTTATAAACCAGGAAAAAAAAATAACCCTGCAATTAAGAGCAGCACAATATTTTGCAACTCACCATGTCCTGTTCAAATCATCCTCTTTTGATGTTTACGGCACATCTGTAAGATGCAATACTAGGAGGTGCCTTGTGTGACCTGCTGCATGATGCTGTGACATCAGTTCAGATGATGCAGCTCATTATGGGAAAGGCTGCTGTTGCTATGGCAACTGAGATGTGATACGAATCCTTACTGCATTTCCAGGGGAGTCCGAGACAATACGGGAGCCCTTTAAAGAAACAGACAAAATGCAAACAAGGCTTTTAAAGTACGGTGCCACAGATTTTACAGCCCCGTGCTGGTACACGCCTGTCGTTAAGGAATATTTTAAACAAATTGTTCCTGCGTGGTGGTGCAGAATTGGGATGTATGGGCTATAAGTTATTTCTGTGTTTAAAACTTAATATTGTGTATGTCGATTTAAGAACAAATTTTATAAGTCAAATTTGGACATCATGTAAGGGAACCTTACTTAAAATAAACAGCCAGCAGCATGATTTTAACACTAAGGCTCTAAGACAGTAGTTATTGAACAGTATTTTAAGAAATATATATTTTCACACTGCCCCACCCTGCTCCTACATCCAATCTGTCACTTACAAGAAAAATCTTGTTGCTAGGGAAAAACACTTGATACTTCAAAATGAGCAGATTTCACACTGTTGGATGAATGACAATGAGTTTTTATAAAAAAAAAAAAAAAACGTAGAAGGGTGGCTTTTTATTCCAGAGAGGGTAAAGAAGTTTCTAGCCAACCAAGTGAAAATCTCCTTATCATTTTTCAGCTGCAGGACAGACTGCACTGCCCTCTGCATGCTGAGTAGCCTGGCTTTCATCTGCCCATCAGACAGAGAGTTGAGTGAGGATTTTGAAAGCTGTGTTCAAGCTGCTGCTGGTGCCCAGTGGGCCACACTGCTGCCAGCCCCCAGGTAGAGCAGGAAGGCTGGCAGAGCAGAGAGCCCCTCCCCTTCACCTGGGGCTGGAGGCTGAGCCTGTAGGTGTTTCCTTCTGTACCAGGAACCTGCTCACCTCCTCTGCTCAGAGTAGTGGTGAGAGAAGTGAAGGCTATGGGAACAACTACTAAAAGGAGCTGCCTGGAAATTAAAATTCACAACTAAAGAGCCACCAGCACATTTTTGGCCACTTGCCAGTTCTGTTTGGATGAGAAAAGTTTCTGGCAAAAACTGCTTTCCCTAGCCATGAAAATCCCTTTCTACATGGTAGGAAAGAAAATACACAAAAGGCTGGACCCTATGTGCTTGATATGCTGAATTCCAGAGTGAAACAACAGCCCATCTTGAAGCAAGAAGCCCCAATGCCCTGAAGATGTCCAATAATGTCCAATGTGCATGCCACTGTCTAAAACCCTTCTTTCAATTAAACTTTAGCCTGTAAGTAAAAATTTCTGTTATTGATTTAGAAAGAAACCACAGGAAATAATTATACTCTCTTAGCCACCACCCACCTTTGAAAGAAAGTACAGAAGAGACTTTGCTAACTTTTGATTAATGAATTAAATAAAGTCTCCATGAACCTAGGAAATCCCATAGATGTTCTAATTAGTGCTGGCCTGGCATTGTATAGTATCATTTTTGATAGTTTCTCTCTTCTAAAACTTATCCCATGTCATTCTATACAATAAAATAAAGCTCTCAAACTGACTGAGTATCCAATCCAGTCTAGTGATCCATAATGAAGAGTTACTCACAAAGGAGCTATAGCTTTGGATTTTTGAATGTTTCAAGCTTCTTTAGGTCTCTGAGGATGCAATTCACAATTTAGCAGAGGACAACATGACTGAAACATGGTTTGTGTTGGACTGACATGGAAACTGAGGTATGTCAATATAAGTTAGCAAAGTTTATGGTGCTCTGGTTAACATGGACACAGAGGAGCATGGAGAGGGAAGGAGGCCAGGCAACAACAGGCAAAATATCAGGCCATTTTTTACAAAGACTTCTGCCTACTTACTGCTAATTACAGGCTGGATGGGTTTGTTTGTTCGCATATGCAAATGATAAGTAAATGAGGAAGAAATAACAGTATTTTTCCTGACTTTTGAATATTTGGTATTTTTTAAATATCAGTCTGTTGTTCATTTTTTCCCAAAAATTATTTCTCATGAGCCAAGGCACATGTCAGACTGGGTGCAAGACAGCTACAAGAGGAATGTCCCAGGCTGAGTGTAAACCAAGGATTTGTTGCACAGGTCTAATTGTACTATAGTGGCTTTACATGGGTGACTGCAACCACAAGATGCTAGAAGGAATTTCTACCTTCTGAATACAAAAGGCAGCAACCACAAAATTAAATCCTAATTAAATCTGCAGGTCTAGAGGAAGCAACCTGGACCTAGATGCNTTTTTTTTTTTTTTAATAAGGAAAGAAAAAATTAGGCTTTCATTACTCACCCAACCCAGAACTGACATGTCTTCTAGATTTAAGTTTTAAAATTGTTTTCAGTTTCCTACAGTTCAGTGGCACAGGAGGTGCAGAGAGAGAGCCCAATCTACCCTATTGCCACACAAATAAGTTGATCATTTTGAAGTATCACAAGCTGGTTTCCAAGCCAAAAGCACAGGGCTTTGACTATAAATTTTTCATATCAAAATAGAAATATTTTATCCTACTTTCAATTATAGCAGGTTAATGATAGGCATAAATTACTAGTTTTAAATTCTTATTTTAATAACATTCTGCCTCTCCCACACATGTTGTGTCTTTCCTTGTCCCCACATTGGGACCCCCACAGCTGTTTTGAAAGGACTGATACTCACCTGAGAAGGAAGAGTTTTGTGTATCAACTGCCATGGTTTTCCCTCTTGGTCAGTTTATGTGCAAAACTAATATTTGCACAATCTACAAGGTTTTCAGTAAGCAAGTCTTTGTCATTCAAGTGGGCAGGGCCTTAACTTTAAGAAGTTTTATTTCCCCTCAGTAATACCAATAATAAGCCAGAGACTAACCTTGACATGATCTACTTTCCGCTTAATTATATTCAAGAAAGTGACTTAGGAGTAAACTCACAATCAAAGCTAAAAAAATAAAATGTTATTGCAGAACTTTTGTCTGCATAATCCAGCTGTTTTATTTTGTGTTGTTTCCCTATTGAAATGAAGGAAAGCAATTGTTTACTGTTTGCCAGATACCATGCCCAAACAGCCAAGAGAGAAAGGGGAAGAATGCTGAAGGACCAACAGAAATGAGAATTGCATATTCTGAATTACCTGCCAAATAAGCCAGAAACAGGCTTTAAATTAAAAATAAGACACATAAAAAGCAAAATCACAACTTACTGAATGCTGATGCACATCAGCAGTGTGTAATGACACAAAAAAAGGAAATCTTGATTTTCACTCAAGATTTCATAATCCCCTTCAAAAACCCATGTCCCATATTTTTCATGAAGTGTCTTAATTAAACAGCTATATATACCTGGGTTTCTATTCCACTCAAAACTTTGTTCGGAGGAAAGAGTAGGGCATACACATTGATGGCAACTCTCCTGTTTCCCTAAATGGAAAGGGATATTAATCAAGATCTTATTGAGTCTGTTGTATTGAATCCATCAACTGAATGTTGCATTGCAAACATGAGAGTTATACACAGACTTCCTTGCCCAAATTCACTAAACATCTAAGTCTACCTATACTGTTAGGTAGGGAATATTTTCCATGCTGTCACCAAGGTCATCTGAGCCTGTGTTCCTACAGTAAGAGAGACTAAGCATGGGAGCTGCTGTTCTGGTGTAAAATTGCACCTCATGTGAAGCAGAAAAAGCAGTAATGCTCCCACAACTGCACAACTCAAAGACTCTAGTCAGAGCCATATATTAGTCTAAGTTTGGAGCCTGTCATTTGTATGAAATCCTTGTGTAGAGAAGTCCCTGGTTCCATGATGAACACATTCACACCAGTTACTGTTTCCCTGTCTGCATCTCGGTCTCAAGAGAGGCATAAGACTAAAAGAATGAAAGCTCAGTCTCCTAAGTGGGACTGCCGTGCTTCATTTTTAAGAAGATTAATAAATTAGTAACTAGTGGTACATTTTTCTTCTTCTTTCTTCATAAATGCATCTAGTGCTAGTATCCAACAGCCAGTCTACTCAGAAATAGCTTCACAATTTATTTCTTAAAAATGCCAAGAACACAAAAATGGTAGTAACTCTACAATTGGAAAAATCACCCAGATTCTTCATCCATGCAGTAGAATAAAGTCTTTTCAATCCAGCATAAACCTTGTTTCGTATTGTGTCAGAAAGCAAGGCAATATCCTCATTCCCAACACACTGACAGATTACAGCATGGATTTGAGTAAAGGGATGCTTCTGTCAGCCACTAGTGAGCTGAGATCCTCAGATGGAGAAACACATAAACTCCAGGTGTTTTGGTTTAGCTCTGGACCAAATGCTATGCTGTTAGAACACTCCAGGGCATACAATATTGTGATGTTAGTGTATTTGCTTGTCTTCAGTCTCATGCTTTAAACCACTCAAGAAACATATTATTAACACAATAAGAAAATGCCCTAGAAGGTCTTCAGCTTACTAAAAAAAAACATTTCTATGGAAAAAGAAAAAAAAGGCTCAAGGTTTTTCCCCTTATGTTCTTAAATACAACCTATATGCAATATAAAGCTCACTCACTTCTAATAATAGAACTTCAGCTTTCCCAGATCAAGTTGTAGATCTTGCATCCAAAATTTCTGCCTACTCCATCCTTTAGTCTAGTAGGCAGCACCAGAAGTCAGTCTTGGTTTTGCCTCTGTTACAGCCCTATCTGTTGACTAATACACCTCATTGTGTTCACCTTTCCGTATTTTCTGAACTTGTTTCTCATGTTTCATCTCCACTTATACTGGTCTTAACCAAACATGAGACTTGATCATTTCATGTCTTGAAAACTGCAAAATCCTTCTCCCCAAACACCAAAGGTCAGTTTTATCCTTCTCCATTCCGGATATTGCCAATAAGCTCATCTTTCTGGCTCATTTTACAGTGAGCTTTAAATCCCTAAGCATTAAATTAAACAGAATTAATTCTATTTTTACTTCAAACACTCTGGAAAACTCTGCATAGTTTCATCTTCCTATTCCTACAGAATTGACTACTTTTTGCTCTGCCACTAACTTTCTAGTTTTCTGGTTTAAAGTTAGCTGAGCATTCTAGTATTAGGTTAAAACTTTGGTTTAGCTTAAAGATAAGTTCACCTACTGTACATATACCCACAGAAGTTATACACACCATGGTTCCCCACACTAGTTAAAGAAGGGAGCTATTTCCAGGATCTGAGGGCAATAGTCATCTAACAAAAACAAACAAACAAACAAAAGAAGAAGTTGTTGTTGTCTGGATAGAGCCAATGGTTTTAAGAGATTCTATTTACGACATGGGTGGTTTAATTTTTCGTAATTTCTTTTTAAAAACATAGTTCAACATTCAGTGGAGTCCAAATTAGTACTTAAGCACAGTGGGATGGCAGAAAAAAACTGCTTATTACTGTAATTGAATAAATAATTGTAAGTTTAAAAAAAAAAAAGTAAAACCACAGCAGGGAAAACACAGCAAGAAATACCAGAAAATTTCTGATCTTCCTAGGCAAGGCCCTAAACCCCATTAAATTGGTGAAACACTGGCTGAAAACACCTCATTGTCTTTTTAAGAACTAAATGTTATGCAATAGTTTGATAGCCCTGAAGAAAGACAACTTAAGAACAGAACACACAATCCAGCAGTACATTACAAACCCTGCTTGGCATATTACCACTTCAGGTTAATTAGTTTTTGTGATAGACAATTTTATAAGGAGAATAAAAAATATCACATTCCAATCATCAACCTCTTTGCTGAAATTACTCAGATTCTGGGACTTAGTAAATTATGGAAGGAGGTAAAACATTATCCTAAAGAAAAAAACAAATTAAAAGCTGTGGCTTCTCATTTATTTCATCTTGGCTGTTGGTATCAAACAACCAACATCTTTTACTATCAGACAAAAAGAGTGCATGCTAAGGTGAAAATAAAGAGGCAATGATACAAACAGTGCCTCAGCTCTGATGGGCAGAGGATATTTATCCAACACCCAAAAGATAGTTAAAGCCCATTCTGATGTGAGGATGTTTGTAATACAAAGTTTAGGCTAAAATTAATTATCTCTGGTCACAGTTAGAGTCCATACAAATGTTTTGGGCTGTACAGACAATAAAAACTGCTGAGCAGATGGAATGCTACCACCCCCAGCACTGCATAGATGTAATGTCCCAGTAAATATGGGTGTACTGCAGATCAGGCTGCTCTGAAAATGAGTTCTTTAGATGGAGATTGCACACTGAGCCCCAAGTCTGCCCCTCCCTTGCCTGCCTAAATGAACCCAGTGCCCACATTACAAAAACAAGAAGAAATCCCAACAAAAACAAGACAGAAACAGCTTTTCACACAGGGGCCCCTCCCAGCCCCTCCTTCCCCTCAGTTTCTACACCCTTTGTGGTGTCCCAGCCAACAGGTTCTAAATCTGGTCATCAAGACAGCACAGGAGGCAGGGAGCTTCCTGCAGCTCTTGCAGTTCCAACAGGGCCTCACGAGGTAAAGTTTGACCCCACAGCATAGGTTGAGCAGCCTTCTTGCTAGAGAGTGGTTGCAGGTGCTCACATTGAATGTGTTTGGTGACCCACAGGAAATGTTCTGGTTGGGCTGAACCACAGGTTGTGTTCTGGGTTTTACCAGAATTTCCTTCAAAGTGGTAAAGCTGCTGGGAGTTTGAGAAGAAAAGGCCAAAGCTGTACAAGGGAACAAGGGTTGGACAGGACAGAGCAAATTTATCCATCCTCTCAGGTGGCCAGTCAGCCAATGAACCTGTATTAAAAACCAACTGAGGGACTGAGCTCTAAATGAAACAGGGTCGAAATCTGAAAACCTGGGTGCAGAGTGCCTACTGCCCCTTGGGCAGACCCCTCTCCCCGGGGCCAGATGTGCTGGCAGTGCTCAGCAGCCACACTTGATCCTACCAAGGCATTGTGGCCCCAGTAGAACCAAAACACCAAGAGGCAGAATCCCCTCCATGACACACACTGAATGCAATGGTCCCCCCAGACACAGAAGAAATGCCAGGGAAATGTCAAACCACTCAGGTGTTTTTCAAAAGTTAAACTAAATCCAGATTAGTTGATCCTCCTGCATGAGCTTAAGTTAGCTTTCTGGTTCAAAACAGCAGCGTGTTTTCAAAACAGCTCTCCCAATCAACCCCATTTATTGTATTTGCATTCCCACCACTGAGCAGCCTCCCAGGACATTGGTGGCATTCCTTTCTCACTAATCTAAACCAGAAGATGAACCCCATGAGTGCACTGAGTCCACTCCAGCTGCTAAGAGGTATTTCATCCTGGGAACTAGACATGGTTTGGTCTGTAGTGACTCCCTGCAATGTTTCTAGGGCAGGCCTTATGCCTCCAGAGCCTGCTATTTTTTTCCAAATCTCTTCTCTCACTGAGTAGTCAGGGCTTGTTTGGGGCAGCACTGCCACTGAAGCAAGGTTTTGTCACCAGGCTGACCTCTGGGGTCCCTGCCATGCACCTTCCCTGTTAACAGCTCCAGGAGCAGCTGGCTGTGAACCAGTATTGTTGGCTCTCTGCTGCACTGGAGCAACTGCACAGCCTCAAAACCTGACTTCTCCCTGAACACAGTACAGCTGCATTCACTAAACACAGCATCTGACCTAACAAGCCCTAGCAGAATGCTGCATCTTTGCCTCTTCCCCTTGCACTCTTACAGCAAAACCACATCTTTTTCCCTCCTCCTCCTCCTCTTTCAGGCTCTCTTCTTTGCCTTTATCCTCCCTACCTGTATCACTCAACCTCCATGTGCTCTTGGTCTTCACAATCTCTCAAGACCACGGTTCTCATATGTTGGTAGAACTCAGCAGAGGCTGCATTCCCACTGGGTCTGCCTGTGCCTCAGCAGTCCTGGGCATGTTGGGGCTGAGGCTGCCTCATGCCTCCTTAGCCCCTACAGCCATCCAGCCAGGCCTTTGCCTGCCAGGAACAGGCAGCTCTGCTTTGGATGATATAGAAAAGAGATCTTACTATTGCAAGTCTTGATTCCACAGTTTTCCATAAAGAAAAACCTCATAAAATGCAGCTGTCCTGATTCAGTTGTTCACTTCCCACCAAAAAATAAATATTAATCCTTCCTTCCTAGTCCCTTAACTTTCAGCAGTGCAGTTCCACACCTTCCCTCACACTAATGAAACTTGTCAGATAATTTCATCAGCTCATTTAACTCACTAGTTCAGCAGAAAATGATCCAATTTTTGCTAGGTTTGTATCCTGCCAAATTAGTAAAATAAATTGACTGACTGAGGCTGAACAGTTGAGTCTGTGGCACTCCCACCTTTAGGAAAAGTATGCTGATAGATGGTTCCAACCTCTCCCTCCAAACTGCATATTTCTGTGGCATGTTTTTTCTGGGCTTGGTGATGCAGGGTTCATGACTCAGAGTGCTTGGTGCAGGATCAGGCTGAAGACAGCCTGACATTTTCTTCAGTGCTGTTACATAACACTTGTGTGTATTGGTTCTCTTATGTGCTTGTCCTCCCTCATCACCTGAGGGGTTTATAACTCCTATTTTCCAAATATCATCAGAGCATAAATTTCCCTGTCTTCTGTGTCCTTCTTTTCATACTGTGCTTATGTTGGATTTGCCTTTTTTGTGGGTTTTGTGAAACATTTGTCTACCCTCACTATGATAAATTGTTCTCTCACAAACAGAGATATATTTGTTCAACTCAGAGACACCATCTCATTTTCTATGTAAGGTAGGTCAGCTTTATTTAGCATGCTGTTCTTCCATCCTGCTTTATTCTCGTTCACTGGACAGCCATAGGCTATCACTCATTGCATGAATTCAAGGGGCAGAATGATTAAATTTAATTGTGAAGCTTTATATACTTCTTACTGGGTACCTGAAAGGCTTCACAAAACCAAACTCCTTCATGCTCACAAAACCTCTATAATGGGAGAGGTTTTAATCCTGCTTTCAGGAAGATAAACAAAGCCACACAAAAACTAAAAATAAAAGTATGACAAATACTGTGTTTCTGACCTCAGATTTGACTTTTCAGGATCACGTTTTCCTATGGCACATTTTTCATTCAAAGCCCAGCTGCTGTTGATTTCAGTTTCAGCTGTGAGCACTCGGCAGGCCAGTTCCTTGGGTTTCAAGTCTGGGTCAAGGAAACAAATACCAATGTGACAAAAGTTTAGCCTAAATAAACTGCTAAGCACTCTACAGAAGCCTTGTAGTAGAAGCAGAACCACAGGCAAGGACCATTCTGAACTCGATGACCTAATTTATGAACTTTTTAAAAGCTTTTCTGTACTTGTTGCATGCCTTCAACTTCTGCTACAGAGGAATGATGGATGCTACTGAAATCTTCTCCTGTCCTTTTTTTACTTTCACTCATTTATCACAGATCCTTCCTCTGCAGGCATTTTGAGGGGAGGAAGTAACAGGTGAGCATTATAATTACAGACTTTCATGCAAAAGGACCAGTTAAATGTTAATTCTAAGTGTTGTCTACCTTAGCCAAAGCAAGTAGCCAAATCCTAACAGGAACCTACAAAACATGGTTTTTTAACAATATATGTAATTTTTTGTTGTTTATCCTACATGAGGTAAATCTATATCCATATCTCCAATTTACCCAAAAGTAAAAGGTCTCTGTTATTTACAATGTAGGTTTGAGGCAGGTACCTGCATAGGAGCTACAAACCAAGGCCAAAGAGCAGACCCAGCAGACACAGTCTGGCCATCAAGTGAAACTAAATTTTGGTGCTGTGAAATAGGCAGAGGACTGATTTACAGTACGAGGGACTTTTCTTTGGTAATCTTTGGATTATCAATATGTAATAAATCAGAATTAATTTTCATATGAAGAATATTAGGTGATAATATATAGAACTACTGGCTGCCAGCAAGGGGGACAATTCATCATTTTTATAGTGCATGGTTAGTTAATACATAACTGGATATCTCAATACCTTGAAAATCATAAATCTATGCAGAGATTGTGTTTCTACCCAAAGTTTTCCATTCTGAATGTGCATTTACCAGATAAGGTAATTATAAGCTTTTGATTAAAAACAAAATCTGGATCTTACACAACTCCTGGAAATTTCCATTAAATACATTGGTTTCGGTTGCTTAATATTCTCTGCAGGAATTAATCTTCTGGTTTGTAAGAATATACACTTTAGAATATCCAGGTATAAAAGAATAGAAATCTGTTATATGTGTGAATTTTTACAATAGAAATACTTGAAATTCAGACAAAACCAAAAAAAGAGATAGCCCAGCCTCAAATTCTCTGCATCTGCCTCTTCACGATAATCATCTAAAAAATAAAATTGACATTAATGATCTGAAAAAGCTAAAAGTAATGTTTTACTTGTGCATTGTTCCTCCAAAGGCCAGAATTCACTTTAACAAAGGAAAAAAAAATGCCTTTATCCCTCTTCAACAGTCAGCAAAATGGCTTTAAACCCTAGGAGAGCTTTTGCCTTATGACTTTAGGGCACATCCCTGCTTCCTGTCCATAGACACAGCTACAGATTTAATCCACTTAGTCATCATTTAATGACTCAGTTACTGCCACCTTTTGGCATCTGACCTTGATAGCTTCAGACTGAAATTAAAGCCCTTTTCTGTTGACTGTCTGCATGGCTCTCTGCATTCCTCTGCTTTCTCACAACTGTAAATTATTTGCTTCAATTTCAGTTTCTTCCTGACACAACACTACCACATCAATCTCTTCTTATTTCTATCTCCAAACCAGTTTAAGGCACAAAACTTCCTCATCCTTAAAAACCCTCCAGAACAGATAGCTTACTAGCATTCATTTGTTTGTCAAAGCATCTCATAAGCTCTGAAGAACTTCTTCAAAATTTCAAAGATGTCTCATCCTAAGACTGTTATTTTTTTTTCTACACATTGTGCAGGTCATTAGGCAGAGGTATCAAGGTACCAGCAGCCCTTCAAGCTGATCAGTACTAGAAGTGAAACTGGAAAAAGACCAACTCATTAGACCAACTTCAAAAAGCTGAAAAATCAGTCTTTCCTTGTAACAAAAGAATTTCAAATATATGCACGAGCTAAAATAAAAGCTTTCCAAAAGAATTCCTTACCTCAATGTATGAAAGGAAAATGGAGCTGGTATTTAAGAGCAGAGAAAGGTGCTGGAGAGAAGAAGTATGGTGATTCTGATAGGAAAGATAAAATGGATAAATATCATGTATGGGATGAGAAGGAATAGTTAGTGGCATGGAATAAAAATATAACATCAAATTAATATAACTTCAGAGTAGTGCATGACACCTATTTCAAAAAGTCATGATCAAGAGTTTTTCTGTAACTTCTAAAAACTCTATCCTTACAGGAGAAACAATCCACATAACTGGCTCAATTTCAGAAAGATCCTCTATAGACAGCTTCTTAAAAAGAAGCTATATGATGAATCTAAGAGGTAAATATTTGCAGGCAGGCCTAGAGACTGGCTACTTAAAGACACCACTTTATAGGCACAGAAAAAGTACATCATCAATCAGAAATACTATCCATGTGGACTTCCAAAAGGTACTCAACAAAGTGCTTTGCCATAGGCTCTCAAGCATATTAAGCAGCCTGGAAACAAAATGGAATTTTCAGATGAAATATATTAAAGAGAGGGTAGAAGAAAAGGGTTAATACAGTAGAGAGAGTTCACCAGGGGATTTCTGACAGTAGGTGAGTGGGTGGTGTGCTGGTAATTCAGAGTTAGTCAGTCTGGTAAGGACAAGGGCTGCTTCTGAAAAAGTGCATGTAGAAGTTACACAAGGGGTGATCCATTAAAATGATGGGTAAATTTCAGTAGACAAAGTAGTACTGTGAAATAACATAACGAAGAAAATTTATCTTATTTTTGCAAACACAGTGGTAGGTGCTGATGTGTTCATTATGAGTCAGGAATGAGATCTTGTGGACTTCATAAATAATTCAATGCAAACCTGAGCTCAGTGCTGTAGAAACAAACAAGCAAACAAAAACATAAAACAAACATAAAAAACACCAACCAGACCAAATGAAATACTTTACCTGTTTCTGAGAGACAAGCACCAGCAAGGGCTCACCCTATTCTGATAAGGGCTTTGAAGCCAAAGTCAGTGTCTCTCCTACTGGAAGGGGGCCCACAACCCATCTGTCTCTCCTCCTTGGCATGGAAATTCTGGTCACTTTTCTCCTTTGCTCCACATGCAGAAAGAACACATGTGATTCATAATTTCCTCATTCCAGTCTGATCTTTGCTGATGGTTCTGCTGGAAAGTGCTCAAATACTCTACCAAACACCTTGTTTTAGCTGCTGAGGAATAGCTTTCTTGGCAGGGCACCAAAGATCCTTTGCTGGTTCCTAGCACCTGGAAATGACTGTCATGTTCTTCAGTAAACTTAAACATGAAATGTATTTTGTAATATCTGCTCAGAAACTCTCCCTATTAGAGAGGTTATTTAAAAATATGTGTCAATCATATTAGTGCAATTGGGAATAAAAGAATAGTTTGTTTAAATGTCTGTCACCTGCCTTTTCCTAAATACTAATTGCTTTCTGGTGTTATTAAAATTGCAAGGATATTTGACTTCTCAGCTATCTGGTGAATTTCTTTCACATTTTACAAGGTGCTTTTTCAAATGTCTAATTGAGTCAGTAGCAGAACACAGAACTACCAAAATGCTTGCCTGATCAACTCTTGTATCCTTTGCATCCTGAAGATGTGTACAGACACAGAAAGGATGGCAAAGGAAACAAAGATTATGTGTTTCCCTACCTGAAGACAGCTATTTGTTTGGTGCGGTAAGATTCAGTATAATGTTCAGTAATAATGCAAAGAGCTAACTTCAGCATCCATAAAGCACCATAATTTAATGAACAATCCTCAAATAAGATAGACTTTCTCATAAAATTTTGTTGCTCTGGAACATAGAGGGTTATATATTTATTGTAAAGTGCCTGAGAAAACAATTATTGTAAAATGGAAAGAGAAATCCATAGGTCCCATATCCTAGGGCAATTCATGACAATAATAAGCTTTCAACCTTTCAAAAATTTATTTTCCATATATATTTTTCTAAGATATAAAAAATAACTGAACATTATCTACAGAGCATTTCAGAAATGCTGAAAGAGAAGAGATACTTATTCCAGGAATCCTCCTGTAAAGGTTATGTCAGAATTTTGAGAGAGGTGTCCCAGAAATAGCTTTGGGCACATCACTGATGTTATTTCCTGGCTAATTAAGGATGTATGCTCTCTCCCAATGGGATGAGTGATATGGTATGTTTAACCAGGTCTTGCCAGGAAAATGAAAATACATGCCCATTTCAATACATCATCATCTCTTCCTGGAAATATGCTTAGTCACCATCCAAATTTGCACAAAAGCAACAGATAGGCACAGGAGCATGAACATTTTGAATCTGCAGAACATTCTGGTGTAGTGTGGGCTTCCACTCCACCTACATTTTCTGTAGCATTTCTGGAAGTATCAACATTAATGTTCTTCCCTGGCTTTTTACCTTCCTTTCTCTTCTTTTATAAAGAGGTCAAAATGCAAATTAAAAAAATAAATTAAAAAAAATCCATAAAAGCAGGTGTGCTTGGCTAATCTTACAGCAAGGCAAGAACAGACATGCATATCACTCCTGCAGAAGACACAACTCAACTGGGAAAGATGAGAACTGAATTCTTCCTTTACACTGGGTCATATCCCTCCAAGATTTTGCAGCTCATGGCTGCAGGGGGGATGGATCAGTCATAGAAATGATAGCTGGCAAGAACTTCAGGAGGTGTTTGGTCCAGCTCATGGTTTGAATAATGTTGGGCTGTTGCCAGCAGCAGATCAGGTCAGCCACAGCTTTGGCCGCCAAGTCTTGAAACCACCCAAGGATGGAGCTGTCCCAGTCTCTGTGTAACCTGCTCCAGTGCTACTCCACCCTCCTAGAGAAGAGGCTGGTTTGTTTGGGGTTTGTTTTGTCTAGATGGGAGTGGAAAGTACAGAACTGACACAACACAATAAAAAAACCCCCACGCTACATATGCTGCACATCCTGATGGTAGTGTCAGAGTCTCTCTCTGACTTGATGCGAATGAGGAAACAGCAGCAGCAACCTAAAACAGCAAAGAGCATGTGAAATACCAGTGCCCTGCTGGAACAGTGAGAAGTAGTGGGGTAGCTAATTAGTAGGAGGACAGAGTGGAACTTCCCTTCTGCCCTTCTAGCAAAACTGCCCCTGTAAAAACAAAAGCAAACCTTCCCCTTTGTTACACAGCCCCCACTGTTTTTCTTGAAAGCAGTCTGCCTCAACAACAGAGTTAAAACAGTAAATGACATAGGAAGCATCCCACTTCTGGACCCTCTGCACTACAATGGGTCATGCAGGGTTTGGGCTAAAATGCCTCAAGAAACTGAATTCAGATTTAGGGTACATGGTTTAGCGGGAGTGGTCTAGGGTGAATTGGAAAGTTATCATGGGCTGAGGACTAGAAGGAGGCAGGGTTTAACACCAGAAATCTCTGGCAGTATTAGTATGCAATGAGGAAACAGGTATGTCCAAATTCACTATTACTTCAAATATTTGTTCACTGCTCTTCTGTTTTCTTTTTTAGATT
>VZTR01027739.1:27301-73548 GCA_013400775.1 Chaetops frenatus | reverse complement strand
AAAGGTCATCTTGTTCCAAGACCCCCACCCTGGACAGGAGCACCACCCACTAGATCAGGTTACTCGGGACCTTGAACATTTCCAGGGATGGGGCATCCTCAATTTCTCTGGACAACCTGTTCCAGTGTCTCATTACCCTCTGGGTTGTACATACGTGTAGAGGATCTGGGGCAAAAGGAATCCAAATTTGATTGTCATATATCATTCTAACAGTAGCTGATAAGAATCTTCTGTTTGAATTGTTCACCTTTGTAAAATACTCTAAAATCAGAGGGGCTTTTTATCTAGTTTAAAGCGTTCACATAATCATTGATCACACAAAATGGAAGTGAGAGTGAACAAAATTAATCTTTTCCATTTCTTGGAAGTTCCAAAACATGGAAGAGGAAAAGCTGGATTTTCTGTCCTTTGCACAATAGGGAAAGAAGAGTAGAAGGAAATTTGACAGTCAGTCAAGAAGTCACACTTCATGACTGACTGCCAGCTGCCAGGAATGTTTAAAGAAGATTTTACATTCTGGTTCATTGAAGATCTGTAATGCACAGAGCTGGAGCCGTCTGAACTTTCTCCTTACAGTGTATAGCCCAGAGGTTTTGTATATATCCAATAGAGGGTTAAGTAGAGTCACTTAACAAATTCTGACATGCCTGGGTGAAACAAATCGTGTTTCCAGGTAAGATTCATCTTTGAATAACTTGGCTACCCTTGGCAAAAATTCCACATTGGGCAACAACATAATTTCAGTGTCTATATACAGGCTGGATGCTGGGGCTCAGCCAGGAATTAGAAGACAGAAGGGATCAGCACCTGGTGCTCACTAACGTTCACCACAGCCACTGAACAGAGGCTGGGGCATACCTTAGCATTACACGTGCTGTGACTGAATTAAAGAATAGCCATGGTAACCCTTGTAAAATCAGCTGTGAAGCTGCAGGTCCTATGAACATATATGGCTCAAAATGGGTGAGCTGAGGAGGCCAGAAGGACTGGTGTTGTGAAGGAATGGGCAGGAAACACAAAACGAAGCACAGAAAACCTGTGGCAATAGTTTGGTATAGTTGCAAGCAGCCTCTGTTTTAGCAGTCTGGGGCAATCTCAGCACTTTTTTAAAATTAATTTAAAACAATTTTGGAGAGAGCAACGATTTCTGTTCTGCTAGAGTAGCTCCTAGACCCATTTATGAAAAATATGGATTTTAATATTCATGCCTTCTTTTCCATTTCATCTCAACAGTTTAGTGATTCTTCCCCACAAGGTGGCAGAAAGACCACACGGTTGACCAATAATGGTTATAGCCAACCTCTGCCTTGTCACAGAATTACCATCTTAAAAGTCCTACCACCCAAGCAAAATGAACCCTTAAAGGATTAATTCTATGTTAACTGGAACAGTGCAACATATCCATCTGGTATAACAAAGGTTTAAGGAAGAAGATCACAAACAGGAGAGATTAAACTGCTTAGTCATCATGACCTACTCAAACAGTATTATGCAAATGGAGGCTTTGCACAAATGCCAACCAGTGATACCTTGGCCATCTGAATGGAAAGGATATGAAAGCAATTTGGATAAGAAAGAGGATCATATTTTAATACAAAAAAAAACCCAGCCTGGAGAGCAATAACCTCCCCTTGGATAAGCTTTCCAATAACAAAGATCTATTACAAGACAGCCAAGATCAGGCTTTTAAAACTTGCCTTTCAGGATGGTTAATGAGGGACGTGGCAGGTGGAGGATCACACAGGGCTGTGCAGCTGGCCCTGGAAAGGGGCAGCAATCAGCTCTGGGGCACAGGGCTCTCCTGGGCCGGGTCACCGGGACAGGTGGGGGCAGGC
This sequence comes from Chaetops frenatus, assembly GCA_013400775.1. Lineage (NCBI taxonomy): Eukaryota > Metazoa > Chordata > Aves > Passeriformes > Picathartidae > Chaetops > Chaetops frenatus. The sequence goes on along the minus strand of VZTR01027739.1, from coordinate 71,713 downwards.
AGGGCAAAGGTTGCCTGGACAGCCGGCCCAGAGAGCCTTCCAGCAGGGCTCCAGACCCAGGATCCAGGGCAGGGGCAGGAGCAGGACACGACCCCAGCAGGAAGCAGACTCGAGATTGTGGCAGCAGGCTCTGCAGCCTGGAGCTGCCCTGGAGCTCCTCTCAGTGCCTGCCAGGCTGGGGTGCCCTCCTGAGCACAGCAGGGATGGGTGAGCCTGCAGCTGAGCCTGCAGCCCTGCTGCCTGGCCAGGGCCCTGCCGTGGGCCACAGGGCCCCTTCCTTACAAAAACATGTGTAAGGGACTTCTCTGAAGTAGTGATTACCTCTGTGCTCCTCTCCCGGATTTCACCGAAGTTGGCTGATCACAGGGATGCACAGAGGAGGCAACTCTTGCCCAACTCTATTTTTCAACCTCTCCCCTTACAGTATCTCTCTTAGGATCCACCTGACACTGTTTCTTTTTTTAACATTAGACAAAAAGGCCTGCTGCATGAGCATTAGAGTCCCTCTCTACCTCTGTACCAGATCCTCCAGTTCATCCTACACCTCCAATCAATAAATTGCAATTTCCCCCTTGAGGATCAGCATTAGGAATAATCTCACAAGCCCTGGAAATGGCTCCAGCCCTGGCATACCATATGAGTAACTGGCCTTTTAAGAGGCTTAAAAAAACAACAATTTAGGAAATATCTTTCAGTAGCACTGACTGCTGTAGTTATTTCAGAATAAAATAAGAAGCAAAAGATAACCTGAAGTGGGGGCAAAAGCCAGTTAAAGTGAATAGAAACATTAAAGCCAAGTATATGGCAGCAATGACAGTAAACAGTCATGTGCAAAAAGGCTGGACATGACCTTGTCTCAATAACAAACATCCTCTTCAACTCGTGAAAACGCCCATGTTTTTGCAGAAAAAAAAATATTCCAAAGTCTGCTCAAGCCAGAAAATCAAATTAAGAAAGCATTTAAAAATCAGCTTAAAGTGATTAGAATTTTTGTGAAGTGTAGAAAAAGGGATTTTTAAATCACTTCTGCTTGTCAGGAAGAAAGGGCATCATTTGACTGAGAATGTTGCCCACACACAAACAGAACAGCTACAGGAGGCCAGGCTGTGCTTTGTGACAGCTTCAGGCTCCACCACAGTGCCATAGTGACTGCAGCCTCAGCAGTGTCACCCTTCCCTCCTGCTCTGGGCCTAGAGGTCAGGAAAATAGGTTTTTAAGAATTTAGTTGGCCATTTTTGAGCCTTTCCCTCTCTTCTACAATGAGGTGGGCCAGACCCAAGTTAGAAAAATTAATTCACTGAAATATATTAATGTGTTTGGGGTGCCACAAGCAAACTTTGTTGTACCTTTTACTGGATTTTGAGTTTTCAGTTTAAAGCAGTCAGAGTCTCCAAAGTAATTTAGGGGAGTTTAAGAATAGCTTCTGTTTATACCAGTGGGACTGTGCCTCCACAGAGACATTGCCCTAAATCTAAGAAAAGCCAGGGCATTCTGATTTTCCTCACAAAGGAAAAAACACATCTCAAGGGTTTCTATTTCATGTATGAAAAAGATTAAAACCATGACAATCTTATTCATGACCCAAGCTGGAAAAAAAGATTATCTTAGACCTGCAACTCAGGAGAGAGGGATTTGTCACCACTATGGTTCACAGATCTCCACGTAGCCTCAGGTGAACTGCATCTCTATTCTCACCTGAGCAGTGATGGAGGAGGAGGTGTGTCAGATTTTCTTCATCTGGGCCTTTCTGATCTACTTAAATTGTCTTCTTTTTAGGACAGGAACAGATGATGAGGGCTTGCTTTTACTTAATAGAAAAAGACTGATAAGGTAAACATGAATAAAATGCCCTGCACTAAATTAAAATCCTTGCATTTATCTGCTTATGGCAGCACAGAGGGGAGATGAAATGAAAGAATGGGAGCCCCTGCTCTGGCTGTTGAGTGAGGGGGCTGCTTCTGTTGCCTTGATCTCTGGGAAGATTTGTATCTGAGCCAAGAAGAAAATGTATCACAGTAGGCCAAATGTACTTTTTCCATGAAGATGCCATCTCCAGGGTATGCTGGATCAGTATTTTCATGTCGAGCCAAGCAGGGTCAGTTCTGATCTCCCTAGACCACACTGCAAATTCTCCCCTTGATAAGCATCCCCATGCATGCTCATTCTGCCTGGCAGCCTTCAGGCTTCCACGCTGCCAGAACGTGGGACATGCAGAAATAAAGGAAATGCAGCAGCACACTGGCTTTCCTGCCCTTTTGCTGAGACCCTGCAGTCTTCCTAAGCTGCCTGGTTTCAGTGCTAAGTACTTGAGTTACCCATTAAGAACAGCCTGCTCCTTTCCCCAGAAGAATGAGCCAGAGGAAACCCTGCAAAAGGCTTCCAGTTTTCAACAAGGGCGGGGTTAGCTGAATAAAGTATAATCTACTTTGCAAAGCTATTTGTTGTAGCTAATGGATATCAGGGTATGCCCAAATGGGCTCAGGTATAACAAAGATAAGCCACTGCAGCACTGTGCACAAGGAAGGCGTTTGGCTGCCAAGTTAAAACACCACTGGTCTCACACAGCCATGGCTGATTGTGTCCACACAGCTGTAAAGGCTTTGCCCACTCTCTGCAAAACTGAGAACAGTTTCACACCTAGAGAAATAGTATGAAGTCCTAAAAACAAGGCACTCAAGAACCTCTCTTGCAGCCATTTGTTTTCATGGTACGTTCACAGATGATTTTTCCCAGATTAACCTGTTTAATTAACTAAACGTGACATAAACAGTACGGCTATGTCTTTCTTATTCCAGGAAAGCTTATCTGAAGGGCAATCAAGTGTGTAATTCTTTAAAAGAAGGTCAGAACCTTATCATAAAATGTAACAAATTTGATCAATAGTCTAAAAATATGAAAGCATTTATAACACTGCATATTCATTTGCTGGGAATATTAAATGAAAAAGGAAGAATTTAACACAACCAAGAATTTAGCAGATTCGATAAAAATCACAAGAAAATTTGCTCAATGTCAAATCTTTAGTCAGTTAAGCTCTAATTGCACTGTAGTTTAAGAGGGAAATGACTTACAGAGCTCATCAAATTTATGTGACTGCAAGGGCTGACAGGGAAGATGTATCAGATAGTAAGCTGAGGATATATTTGTTCTTCATAAAAAGGCCAAGTAGAAAAATCTATCTTCTTCCTACATCCATCAGCTGAGGTGAGAACACATAACTGGTTTAGAAGATAAGCCAATAACTAATTCAGTCATGTGGAAAGAGCTGCCATGAAATCCCTCCCACCACCCACAACATTTTTCCACCCACATTGTTTGTGCTGCTGCATAATCCCCACCTAAACTTTTAGAAACTGAAATTCATCTCTTGACAATCCTAGTGCTTTGTTATTTCAGCCCACGACTCTTTGCTTTGTTGTTGGCATAATATGTTAATGACAGTGGAATCTCTACAAGCCTAATTCAAGGCCTTTCGGATGTCCAGAGCAGCAGTCACTTGAAAGGGAATCTATCCTTATTAGAGGAGAGAGGATTTTCAATCAATAACTGTCAGCTGTACATTTTCTTAAACATGCTGTCAATTGGATTTCTCTCCTTCCTTATATCAGCCAAATGTTTTTCATACTCACAAATGTGAGAGCCATTTAGTCACTCCATGCATCTGTTTGGATTTTAGTTTCTTCCGTGAGAATGCCAACAAGGAGGCCAGCGTTGGCTGTGATTTCTGTGTTATCTGTATGCACATCTACCAGAAACTGTATGGAGACCATAAACTCATTTCCCATTCTGTAGGTCACTGAACAGCTGCTGGTAATGATTTTTGCTCACTAATGACCTAGGTTATATTTGAATCAGTGCCCTAGAGGTGAAAAAACTCTGTATTCCATTACTGATCCCCTGAGTCATAAAATCCCTTGATAACTTTTTTTTCCTAGCTGGCTTTTGCAGCATTGTTATTTATTGCCTTATAAAAATTCCATGTTCATCCTGTTCATCAGGAAAATACATAATAAAGAGCTGTACGTATAAGAGATGTAAGTATTTGCATTAAATGACCCTCAAAATGGGGCAATACAATGGAATCAACACCATGCAACAGTCAAATGGGTTGGAAGTAAGAGGCTTGTGACCCACTGAAAGGAAATACTCTGTCAGGAGAATAGAATTGTATAACCAAATACATGAGTAATACATTATTTCTGGCATAGCAAAAAAAAAAGTTACAGTGAATGAATTATAACCTTGGCTTTTAACCCCATCCTTAGGTAATACTCCAACATATATCACTTGCATATTTAAGTTAACAGGGCCACTTCCTTGCGAGTCCCTTCCAACTGAGCCTATCCTGTGATTCCGTGAAGAACACTCCTTCTAGTAACATATTACACATATCATTGGCCACATTATGACCTCCCACGTGTTGCACACACAGCTCTCCTGATGCCAATGTGGGATTAATGAAGAGAAACACCCAAGCTCTTAGGAGAAAAGAATTTACTGTGAATCTTAAGGACCACGGATTTGTGTAGGAAATGTAGCGAGCTGTTAAAGAGATAGAGATAAGTGCTTTAGTCTCGGTGTACCAGTGCTGTTCAAATATTAGGCTCTTCCTACCTGCTGAGCTTAGCTTCAAAATTCACTACTGCCACAGGAAAAAAAAAAAAAGAAAAAGAAGTCTGTTTGCTTTTTCATTGCTGCACCACATGGCTTTCACTTTCATCAAAACACAGCAAAAGTGTCACAGGGGAATCATTCCCTTGGCTGCCTTAGCGCTGCTGATCTTTGACCTCTGAGGGAAATGGATTCCAGGCACACTTCTGCCTGACAAGTCAACCATGTAAAATCTTGATGAGGTGTGTGTTTTGTTTTGTTTTGTTTGATTAACAAGCCCTAAAAATCGAGGGAAGGCTTTGCCTAACAACAAAAAAAAAAAGCCCACTTTCTTTATCCGCGCTTTCCCTTTGTAAATTTACTGACCTAGAACAGCAAATGCTGCCGTCTAGGTAGGTGAAAAGCACATTAGTATGTCAAAGTGGGGTTTTAGAAAGACACAAAGGGCGAGAGCCAGGCGTGCAGACCTTGTGGCAGAAGAGGAAAGCCCAGGGCCGAGACGTCACAAACCCCAGCAGCTCCTGCAATGCTCCGGGCACGCACACGCAGCACAAGGATTCTGCTCCCCGCAGGGGAAAAAAGCTTAGGAGCGGGAGGAAAGAAAAGATTATTTTTAGCTAAGGGAACCCTTTGTCTTACAGCATTAAAAAATCCTTGATTTGGCTTCTCACAATGGCAGCCTTTGTGCCGTGCTCTAGTTTTAGCTCACGGAGGGCTACAAAATGCAACAATCACTGAGGAACGCGCCAGCTCCTAAACTTCCCATTTGCTTTTGCTTTATGCCCTTTTGTCTCTGGTTAGAACTTTGCCTATATTGAAGCTGCAGATTTTAGCCGGGAAGTTCAAAGCTCTTGTTCTTATTCATTACCAAGTTACATCTTTTCATAAGTAAAACAGATTTAAGTAATAGGAGCAAAAAAAGCAATATTTATTAGACTGGCGAGTTTAAAGTGTAATACCTAAAATAAAACTGAAGGTCCATTCCCATTTGAACATTTTATCTTGTGAGACACAGATCCCCCTTTTCCTCTAACGCCAAAGAAATTTGATTCTACATCCATTAATAATCCCAGATGTCAGCCACAGACAATATTTTCATCAATCATTGCATTAAACCACTGACCAAAAGATACACCTATAAAAGAAGAAAACACACTTCCCACTACCTTAATGTCTTTAATGTGTTTTCAAGATTTTAAGCCATTTTGCTGAAGGCTACTTTTAGTAACGTGGAGAGACAACTGCATAAATATCTCAGCGGGAAAAAATTTGATTTTGTTTAGCAGAGGATGAAGAAACCTTATAACCTACTCTAGCTGCATCTTAGATACTCCCACGCACCACACTGCATTTTGTGGTGTACCTGGCTGTTTTCTGGGGCTAATTTGGACCAGCTTTGACCTGTCCTCTAGTACATGTGGAAGAGCTGTGACTGCCTGCTTGCTGCACAGGGCAGGGGTGGCCTGGCATAGCTCTGATCAGTGGTGTCACAGGGGTATGTCTCCATCACACAGAACAAACCTGAGGTGAGCTACCCACACTGCCTCTGAAAACATTAATTCAAGTGCCAAAAACAAGACAGACAGTGCAGCATTAGTCTGACTAATAAGCAGGGATAATTAGTCTATATACAAGCTTGTACTAATGAATTTCAATGAAAATGGGCTAAATCTAATTACCTAACATTTTTTCTGGTTAAGAGCACATAGACAAAGTGTTACTATGAATTTCCTGGTCCACAGTAAGTGTCCACACATTTAACCTTTCAGTGCAATTCATCCCAGTTTCATTCCACAGCCATACCCCTAGAACAGGCCTTCTTGCTGCTTGTTTGAAAAGTTATGCTGAAGACAGAAGAAGGAAGACATAAAATTATCACAGGTGATCCTTTACACTAGAACACAGCTGGTGAACAGAAAAAGACCACATGCTGCTACCATCACATCACAGCTGTTCTCCACTACTGACTTCTGCTTAGGGCAACCTTTTAAAAATATTGGTACAGGGTAATGGAGGTGGCAATCAGAGTAACTCTGGCAGGGAAAGAAGAGAGGTGTATTACCCACCCTTCCTTTATCAAAAATCCCACACTTTGCCATCCCACATCATTGGGCAACTCTTGGAAATCACATGACTTCGGTGAATGAGAGGCACAGATCATGCCAGATTCATCATGTACCTGCCACACAAAAATGACAGCACTGCAGGACTTGACTCTTTGGCAGCAGCAAGTCTACTCCATAAAATTCAGCCTCTGTCCCCTTTTCTACAGATATTGTTGTTCCAGATAAACAAATCAAATTGTTCACAGCTGGTGATGTTTTTTCTAAGACTATTAGAACTTGGCTCATTGCTTCAAATGCAGAAGAAATTGAAATAACTCAGAGCCAGTCAAAAACTTGCCTTTCAGAAAAATGCTTCAGAACATGCAAAGCTGCCATTTTTATAAGGAAATTTGTTCACTGCTATTTCAGGAAACGAGAAGATCCTTGATCACAGTGTGCCTATGCTCTCCATCACTAAACAACCTGTACATAAAGTTTCCTAACCTTATTAATAATTGCTAGTTATCACAGTAATTAGGAGCTTGAAGTGCTAATAAATAGTTGCCAAATGTGTCCTAATTTCCTAGCACATACAGTAGATAAAGTAGAGCAGTTATTGATTTCTGATGCCATAGATGTGCTAACTTACTGGCATCTACAGAAACCATAAGCAAATAAATACATTACACAAAAAATGTCCTAACTCAAATGTTACAGTTTCACCTTTCAAAGAAAAAGCATCTGAAATCTGTTAATAACTTGAACTTCAGCTGTGTCTTAATAAGATACAGACTTGATTCCTTCAGTAAGCGAGGCAGCTATGTTTCTAAAAATAGACATTATAATCCATTGTGACCAAACACTTTCTTGGCATTCAGTTCAAAATACAGTACTAATTAAACATGATAATCCTTGATGGCACAGGATGTTTAAGCATCTAATTAATATTAGCAGGCAAAGACTAATCAGTGATCATAAAGAAAGTCCTGTAAGGTGGTTTAAGAGAGACAATTCAGAAACACTTGCTTGTAAACAAATCCTACCCTAATTGTCAATACTTGAGTACTAATAGGTATTAATTAATTAATTAATAACTGCATGTAGACAGGCTGTAGACTGGAAGTAGTCACTGTGGGAGGAAGTACCATCAACCAACAGTTTTCCAAAAACAAAAATTTCCTCACTGTTAGTTATGTCAAAACTTTAGCATTTCTGACAAGGAAACTGCCATGACGAATAATATGGATTAATAGAAGGTTCAAGGATTATTGCACCTAGGACTTCTTTCAATATAAATATATATATATATTTCCTAGGGGAAAATTTGCATTAAAACACTTATTCTGAAGAGTGCTTTTCCAGATTCTACAGGACAATCTGGAGAAACAGCCTTTGGCCCTGAGATTGGCACAGCTGATGGGAAAACCTGAGATCCTCAGGAAAGAATCTTTAATTATGAAGAGTAATCTACTCAGATAGATGGCATGTCCAGGGAAAGGACCATGTTTAAATGGACTAAATAAATAAGGGTTACCAGTGTAAAACAAAGCATCCTTCTGTTAACAGAAAGATCTTGAGAAGTAAACATAAAAAGGGACATATTATTGAGCATCTCAAAATAGTTTACCCTCTGTAAAGCAGAAACACAGTGGTGAATGCAGCACAGGCATTTTAATGTTCTCCAGAAGAGTAGGAAAAAATAAAGATTCTTGATAGCATTTTTATTAATGGCATGTTAAGGTAAGAAAGAGAGAAGAAAGCGAGACTCCAGTATGGGTCCAGAGGTGAATAGACAGCACTGAAATTCATTCATAGAAATGAATTAGCAGCCATTGCCTCATAATAGACAAATATTTTAAAACCCTGTGATAACACTACTAAAGATTTGTTTATTTCTGAGTGAGACATTTATTTTTATAGACTTTATAACCAAAAAACCACTTTCTTTCAATGAGAGCAAAGACAAGACAAACAACTTGTATTGAACAAATATAATTTCATTCAATATCCTGAATATAAGTATAGAAATACATACTTATATTTTTATACATAATTACATAATTCAATAAATACTAATGTTTGAAATTTTCTGTTTCTATAGGGCCCACATGGGATATACTTAGCTAAACCTACTGGACAAGCAATTTTATGGACTTTAAAATAAAGGTGACACTTGGAATTTCTTTATATCAGATGGGCATGTTTCCCATAAATTGTATATGGGCCAAGGAAAGAAAAATCTCTTGTGGGATTAACATTCCAGACCCAGCTACATAAACAGCAACAATCTCTAGGATGGAAAAGAAAGAGAGACCTGGGAAAAATGAAAGCCAAGTTGTCAGTCTCCCATGTCTTGCCTGTACAGCTCAGAGAGGAAAATCGATGGGATCCTGGCCAGTGTGTAATCTGAAGGCAAACATCCATTTGCAGGGAGCTCCAAATTGAGGTGGTTCTTTTGGAAAGTGCATCCCAGTGAGATTTTTAATGGGCTGGATTTTCTGTCTGTGTCCTGCTCTACTTCTGCTTTAGGTCCTGAATTCAGTTTGTTATTTAGCCACTCTGCAGCACTGTCTTTCTGCATATCTGTTCATAATAAACCTTATAATTCTATCACGGAGGAATTTTTTTTGTGAACATCTGTCAGTTCAATAAATATTTGTAATTCATTAAACATTATTACCAGCTACACTAGGTACCCCTTTTTTTGGCTGGGACAACTGTGCTTCTCTACAGTTTTTTCTTTTTGAAGAGAAAAAAGGAGACTTTACCTCATCTTTTCCTGATTTTCTCTTTCAAAAAGCTGAGGGCTGTCAAGCACACATGTGCTGTGGGCAGTCTGCTTTAAAGGACCTGGGAAGCTGGAGTTCTGATCAAAGAGGACATCCTTTCATTGTCTGAAGTAAATAATCCTATACTTGAATTTTGGAGAACTCTGGTTATGAACATCCAGTTCAGCACTGGGTCTAGGAAAGCAGACAAATAAACAAGGACCAGTTAAATCCTATTTACTGAAATGATGTCTCTTGGTATTTGGCAGTAAAAATGAAGGGTGTCAACCTGGCACCTAATATGGATTTGCAATTACTGGAGTTGATTCTCAGGTGATTTCCAGTGCATGACAAATGGTGACTTCCCCAATTGCTTTGGGGGAGAAGGACAATCTCTTCTCCTGCTGGTGAAATTGCATTTTTTATGGATTTCTGAGGATTTCACAAACGTTCTCCAAGGCCACTGACAAACAGGTAAGGAGAGTGAATAATTTCTGTGATAGCAGATGTTAAATGACTTTTGCCATAAAAAAAAACCCTGTTATCTTTTCCCTTATGACACCATTTCCTTTCTGACTTTTCACTATCTTGACCGCTGAAGTGACCCGCTGGAATTCATGAGCACTTTAATAGACCACATAAAACTACTACACGTTTTAAATATAAACTAATGTTGTAATCTCTATTGAAAATATATTCAGTTATTGCACCTCTTTGAACAAATTTAGTACAGTAAAAAAAAGATAAGAAAATAAAAACAGATAAAATGGTGTCTTGCTATGAAGAGAATTTGAAAGTAAGAGTACTGTACCTCTGAAAACCATGCAAAGGAGACAACACAACCATATCCATACATAAAAGAATACTCTTTTTTACCAGAGGTGAGTACTAGCATTCCCTTAACTTCTGCTCTGTTTTCAATTGTTAGTGCTCTGAAGTAATACTTGTACTCACAGCTGCTAGATAAGTAGTACTGATATTTCAGGTGTCTGCTGAGAGCTTGTGATATAACAAGTTGTAAAACACACTGCGGGAGCACAGGAAATATTAATCCCTGTGTTTCAGGATAACCACTTCCAGGGCTCCAGAAGGTCAAGATGACATTTCCTGCACAGTACATAATTGCTCCCCAATTAGTACGAAGATTTTCACCCAAAACGCCCTTTTAAAGCCAGAATAGACAAAGCAGTGACAAGATACTCTGTTGCAATAAAAAGATTTTTGTTTTTCCTTTTGGAAATTGGAACCATCAGAGTTCTCAGAAATATTGTTTTCTTTGTAAATTAAGTAAGAACAAATTTTTTTTTAAAGTATTTTTACTATTACTGATTGGTTTTGGTAAGAATCTGAAACAGACTTTTCTGGTAAAGGAAAAATTAATCCAAATATTTTAAATATTTTCAGAAAAAAAGTACTAAGTAGGCAAAAAAGTATTATTGCTGACTCAGGATTAAGTTCACAAAAACGTTATCTGTGAAAAATATTTTTACTAGAAAAGAAAACCGGAACAAGAGTGTTGGTGATAGTCCTGAAAGAAGACAAATTTACAAAACGTCAACCAATTTTCAGCGAGGAAAAGATGAAATTAAATTCTCACAATTGACAAAAAAACAAACAAACAAGCAAACTATGGTGTCAAAAAGATGTAAAAAAAAAAAAAAAACAAACTATGTAAAAAAGATGTAAATTTCTTTATTTTTTATTATTATTAAGAAGAAGATAAAGAAGAAATAAATGAGCACCTGCATATTCAAGAGAGAAGAACAGGATATTTCAGCTCTTTTTCTCTTTCCTTGAAAGATTATGTGTGTGCCTTTCATTTAAACACCGTGGTTCTTTGTGAAACCTCTGTGTAACGGTGACTGTCTAACAAGGTGAGGCTCCATCCATTAGCACTGCTTAACTGGCTTGGGAAGCTCAGCTGCAACATCCTCTGCTGAAATGCAAAACTCTCCTCTGCATTCTGTTGCCATGAACAGACACGGTATGGAGGGTGTTTAGAATAAAAATTCAGGAGGGTGAGACTGCCTTAAAGCTGTGTTTTCCAGAGAACTGGCTACAAAAGGCTGGCAAACCACGGAAGGTAGGAGAGCTTTCAAGAAAAAAGGTTCTTTTATGGATCGATCACAGCAGTTTCTTCTGGCAAACATTAAGGCTCATGTGCTTTGTTCATGCATTTTTCAGTGTTAAGCTTTTTCAGATATTTCAGATTTCAGTGGCAACATCAGATGCAGTTGAATTTGATCACCACAAATCAGATTTGTGATCAGGAAAGCCAGTCACCCATATCAGCTACTCGTTCTGCCAGTACCATCTTTCTCAGTACCGTGGCAGCAGATGCTGTGAGCTACATTCTCCCAACATTATTCTCCCTGAGCAACTTTTCTGCAAAAAAGTCTTGTTGGCTTCAATGCATAAGTGAATTCTATTCTCCCTGGCAGGAGATCTGATTGCAATCTTTATCATAGGCTTTCCCCTAGCTTGTATCCCCTATCATTACCCATCAACCGATGATGGTTTTCTGAGAGCACTTTCTATTGTTGGAGATAGCAGTCAATACTTACATCTGGAAGAGGTGCTTGGGAGCACCTGTGCTGTAGAACAGATCACATCAGAGAGGAAGGAAAAAAATGTGGTGAAAAAACGAGCAGTTCTTCTAAGAGTTGTTTCCTTTTGGAAGGAGACTCTTCACAGCCTTGTTCCAGATGGGCAACCAGTCTTGCAGATAAAGCATCGATAGGATGTTAGATTGATTGTTTTGAGCTAATTAAATTTTTTTCCAGGAAAGAGAGGAATGTCAGAACATTTAGCCTAATGCATGTTTTTCTAAAATATGGTGCCAAGTTTCCTGCGTGTATATATATATAGACATGTTAAAAAAAAGGAGGATTCACCAAGTTCCTGGGTTCCTCTGAAACTCACTTAATGCATCTTCCAGTATTGAATACTGTTAATGTGACATCTCAAGGTTCACGACTTTGTATTTCAATTGTAAATGGATGGAAAAGTGTGTTAGCCAAAAACAGGAGAGTACCACCAGAATTTGTCAGAATGAAAGTGTCATAGCTGAAGAAAAAGGTAGGGGGGAAATGAGGTCAAGTTTCCCAATGAACTAAATGCTCCCACACCACCCCACACACCAGCAGTGAAGCAGATAACCTATCTGCAAAGCTACAGCTCTGTTAGATGAAGGCTTCCTTCTCCTCTTGCTATAAAAGGCAAGTAGAAGAAAATTCATAGTTAGATGGCGAGTTATGAAGGATAACATGAAAGCAAAGAAAGAACTCACAAGAAAAACCTCTTTCTTTAAAACATTTGAGACATTAGAAACATATTTTTTTTTCCCCCCTTAATTTCAGTTGTCTGCTGAAGCATTCACCTACAGCATATCAAAAACCAGTCACTCTGGCTCAAGATTCAACCTCTGACAAAGAAAATTGTAAGTAAAATGTACAGTCTGATTTAAACAACCCACTCAGGAACCTAAGCCTAACTGCAGGCCATAATTTTGCAAACAAAAATCTTTTTCATGAGCAGGGATCCCTGTTTGTAGGACAGATGGGGTGAAAGCTCTGTCTTCCTTCTTGGTTTTCGAGCTCACTTCAGTTACCATCTATAGTCCCAAAAAACTGGATCCACTGAGTGCCAAGGGCTTTACCCAGTTGGATGAGGAGAGTTTCATGGGTGGCTGGTCTGCAGCAAAGGGGTTTGGCTGTGTAAGCCTTCCAAGATTTGAGTCTTTGTGAGCAGTTTGCTCTTCTACACCCTCTCCAGCCACACAACCGAAGGGAAGGGCAGAGAGAAAAGCGAAACTCCAGGAAGGAGCCTGAGAGAAGCTGCAATTAAAATAGGCCTGGCCAAATGCCAGCCCTGAATGCCTCTAGATACAATGGGTCCTAAACCTAAATTAGGCCAACTGCCAGGCTTGGGGAGGCATGCACAACCATAATCTCCCAACAGCAGACAGACAGCAAAGTTCAATTAAGTGTTCTCAGTTCACCAGTCAGTCAGAGCAATCCTTAGGCATAGCAACACTTGCCAAACATGTTTCACATACAACACAAATAACAGAAAGAAATCAAAGATTTCTTCAATTCCTATCACTTTGGAGAAAAAGACGGAGAAAATCTGAGATCTGGGAAGAGAAATACTAAAATGCACGTATGGGCAGACCTAGGAAGGAAGATTTTAAAGTTATTTTTTGACAAGGCCGCATGCCTACACATGAATGACACTGATTTACCTTTCATTAACAAGCACAACTGCAAAAATGTTGGTGAAGAGGGAACAAATTAAATAAGAAAGCCACACAGCAGTATAGTTTGGCTAAAATTTATGTTTGTTGCATTCTCAGCTTGCACAAGACAGACTTCCAGTAATCCCCTTTGACACTAGCACAACAATCCAACTTATTCTCTTCATTAGGCTCAGTTATTGGCCATCTGTCTGTGCAAAAAAAAATAGTCTCAATATCATTTATTCCTCATAATGTGGAAAGAATAATGAAACACTTCGCAGGAAAAGCAAGCTGGAATTAGGATACTTCCCAGTTCAAACGAGAGAGAGCTGGAACCCACACTAAGGCTGCTGGACTCCGAGTCCTGCCACAGCCACAAACCAGGAGCCAACTGCAGGGACTGCCAGTGAGGAAAAAAGCATTAAATCACAGCCAGCACTACTTTGGGTCAGGAGTCTGATGAAAAGAGAGTTTTAGTTATTAATAATGCCACTGTAAAGAAAACAAACCCCTCAAACACACACACATATTCAAAGCTCAAAGCAGTCCAGGGAAAGCAGCCCTGAGGGTGAGGCCAGTCCTCACAGCCTCCTACAGCACTGGGCTCTGCTCTCCTTCACATTTAGCACAGCCAAGATGCTGTCTCAAGTTCTGAGTATCAGGACTTAGCATCTCCCACCCATCCTTTCCTTCTTTCCACAGCCAAAAAAAAAAAAAACAGAACGGCAGGGATGGGTTGCAAGAGATGTTTGTGACTTAGCTGGAGCCTGCTGCCCAGGAAGTGCCCTGCAAAGGGTGTGTGGCTGATGGCAGGGACAGGCAGAGGCAGGGCTGCAGGTGCTGGGGCAGGGGACAGCCCTGCTGGCTCCTGGAGAGGTGGCTCTGCAGCCCAAGAAGGGGAAAGAAGCACAGCAGGTCAGAGAGGCAGCAACAATGCTGGTCTGGGCTAAAAGGACAAATGGAGGAGCTGAGAACAGACCCCACCTGTGCCTGCAGGGCTGGGCAGGGTGGCCAGCAGCAAGGATACAGATCAGAGTGTGAGCCTGGTCCCCGGCAGATACAGGATACTCTTTCTGTAGGTAAAAAACTAGGGAACATTTTGGTAAACCTTGTTTCCCTACAAATTCTGAAGACATAGATATAATACTTTGAAAGATCCACGGCTCCCAGTAGTTAAAAAATCTGGCCCAGTTAGCCAAGGTTTGCAGCAATGACATTAGGTTTGCCCTTGTACTACTATTTTGTCTTTTTGCCTTTCTTTTGTACACAGTGTTTATGCAGGGATCCTCATAAATAAATATGAGGATATTAAACCTCACCATCTAATAACTGGAAAATTAACTCTTATGCAATAGCTGAAAACTTAATTCTTATCTTACTGATCACCAACATTTCTAGGAAGTCAGAGATACCGAGGGAAGGAAAGAAATACACCATGATTTCTGTGTACCTTTTCTCCAAAAGATATAACCACAAGGTATTCATTGTCTGTTGGGGTTGTTTTTTTTTTCTTTTATGATTGACAGAAGTGAAGAAAGTCTCCCAGAGGAGTATATAAATAATTTAAATAGCACACACAGTGACTTCCAGTACCCAGCCAAATTCACCCTGGCTGTAATTCTGCTTGGCTCTCTCATTCCACCTCCAAAGCAGATAAGCCAAATGTGTAACAGAGAATTAAGAAAGAATAAAAAATACCAGTAACCCCCTCTAGTAACAGTTATAATCTGCCTTGATATAGATTTAAAATCTGAGCTGCATTTTGAGAAAGGTTATAAGGAAATTATATGTTGAACTGCTCTGGGATCTTGGGGGGGAAAACACTACATATATTCTAAATCTTTGTTAACTACCACAACTTGCATACCATTACTTTGAACACAGCCAATCCAAAGTTTATGGAAAAGGTGCTGTAGGAGTATTTTAAATCAGGGCATCAAGCCAGAGAATATTAAAGTATATAAGCTGCCTTCCTACCTCTAGAGGTTTTAGTACAACGAAGGCTTGAACTCCTGTTAGCCTTGTTACATGAATTATGATGTACTAACTGTTCATCTGAGCACAACCAGTCCATTGTAAACCTAAGGAAAATGGATACTACCCTCCAGTGAAAACTAAGCATTGTTTTCTCTGACTTTTTTTATCTTGCAAAAAAAAATTAAGTTAAAGTTTTCATTTCAACGCAACAAAAATTTTTAAGATCTTGGTTTGTCTGATGGTTTGCAAGACCACATGAAAATGGCTTCTTTTGTTTGTTTTTTTTATATCATTAGGGAGTTAAGGTGTTCTTTTTCTTGTAAATATTCTAGAATTAAATGTGTGCACAAAATAATTGGAAGTTGAAATAAATGTCATTACTTTAAGGAAGACATGGTTTGCTACAGCAGCCCAAGGAAAATCTATGATGTCTATTTTTGTCTTTGAACATCTTACCAGATACAGTTTGAAATAAATCTGTGCTGAGAGAGAGGAGAATATATACAGTTTTGCCTATCAAAGTTAAAGCACAAAGCATCATTAAACCTTTCAAAATCTTTGTCAGAGGTAAAAATGTTCTCTCTGAGAGGAAAACCAAAAGAGAAAATGAAAAATTACCCTTGTTTAAATTCCTAATATGGGATTTTACCGTTCAAGTCTGTTAGAGCTCCTTCCTAATCCACACCTACAGAGGCTCTCAAGAACTAAATGTTTTGTGGTTTATTCTACATATGGAATCATTTACTTAAAAACCAAATTGCTTGTGATATTAACAAATAATTGTATGGTTTCTGAGCACTATCTTATGCATCAAGAAACATTCTTTTCCCACGGAAGAATACTGCAACTCCTCCTGCACTGCTGTGGGTTTAGTAATCAGACAGAGGGAATCAGCTGCCCTATACCAAATGACATGGCAGTCCATAGCCATGTTATCTGTGGAAGGAGCTGCCTTTCAGAAAGTTCCAAAGGACACCCCTGCCTCTGAACTAGCCACTGCTAATGGTGATGTTTCCTAAGGCTCTTTGGGGAGAGCTGTGTTCTTCCCACTCTGGTACATCCACATCACTCTGTGAACTCCATTGATATCATCTTGCTCATCCTGCAGCCCAGTAAGCTCTTACCTAGCTTACTGGTAGCTAGGTAATTGTATTATTATTATTTGTGTCATTTGTACAGCCTCAGTAGGTGTTCTGTCTGCTCTATCAATGCTCAAGCTCTTCTAGTTTGTCCCTGTGTGTTTAAAATTCAAAAAAGGATCGCAGGTGACATTCGTTTTCTGAAAGTGTGGGGACACTAAACATGGGCCTGATAGATGCATGTGGCAAAAGCTTATATTTTTTAACATTAAACAGTTATGAACAAAACACTATAAAAATTTAAATCTAGCATGGATAAAAATCACCAGGAATGTCAGTGTGAATTTTAACTCAGCAAACTCCTCAGAATGTGCTCCTTTTGAAAACCTTATAAAACAAATACTAGATGAAACAGAAGTGATTTTATAAAATTCAGAGAACCTGCTTTACAAGTATAAAGAACATGTACCATTTATCTGCATGTGTAGGTAATTAAAATTCAAAGCATTAACATGAATAGTAAGAATAACAAGAACTTTAATGAGTCCCTGTGGAACGTAGGCCAAGCTAGTTTGTTTGGCTAAAATCTTTCATAAATATAACTGCAGTGGAATTGTGCACACAAGAACAATAAAGCAGAGTAACTGCCTGAAAACTAAAACCAAATAAAGGTGAACAAAGGAAGAAAAGCATGAATAAATGTAACTCCAGTGTAGCAGCTACAAAGGAGAATTAGAGACAACTCCATCAGGATGTAGAGAGGAAGGCAGCTAAACAAGCACTGCTGTCTCTCAGGCACTGCCTTTATCTCCCACTTTATGCTTGTTTCATGTCACAAAATCGAGACAAAAGCAACAGAAGTGACTTGTGAAAAAATAACAGATGCATACCACAGCATCATACTGAAACATACACAAAGACAAACCACTTTCACCAGATAACAACTGAACAGTCAAAAGAAGTTTCTCTGCAGTCCACCTGTGATGCTGTAAATGGACCTGAGCTGGCTTGTTAGACAAGAGCTTGCATCAAAGCAAGCTGTCCTCCCCCAGAGCAGCCTCTTTTAACCACCCTGTAAGTCTTTTGAGCACCAGTTTTGCAAATATGCTCCAAGGACACAAAAGAAGTCAGTCACTCCAATCCCTGTTTTAACTGAAGGATTTGATTAACCATCCAGAAAATATTACCTTGGGACACAAGACAAGGTTACATCTCGCTAACTCCATTGCATGGATTTTCAAACTGTTTGTCAGAGAGCTCCCAGAGGCCTGTATTACAGTACAGCTTTATATCACACAGAAATGAGAGACAGTTCTCTCTAAAATGTTACATTTTAAAGTAAAACATAGCTCCTGAATCATAACCAACCTGGACGTGGACAGAAAAGGGCAGAGAACCTGGAGAAGATGGAGTGAAAGTTGTCCCAGCACACACCTTCCCTGCTTACTTTCAGAGGCCTGAGAACCCCCCTGGTTAATCTGGCTGGATCCTCAGCTGGCTTCCAGAGCACCTGGATTTCAGCACTTCAGAGTCTGCTACAACACCTAGCTTTTAACTGGGACTTAGACTTCTCTTATGATGTGAGGAAAGACGTGATAAGTAAAAAAGTGGATGTACAAAAAACACAATCCTGGAAGCAAAAAACAGACCAAGCTGAGGGGTTGTGTCCACATGGGAACTGTGATCTTGAGCCTGCTTCGGAAATTCAGTGTCTCCAAAAGCCATTGCCCATACAGCAAAACCAGGAGAACAAGTGGTGGTTCTTTAGTGTCATCCTATCATCAAATGTCATTTGAGACACATAAGAGTTGCAGCCAGATCCATTCTCCACTTGAGACATTTTGAAATTTTTTCCCTACACAGGCTGCTTTAATTGCTTTTTAAAAGCTGGGCTTTGAATCTTTGCCACAATTACCATTTATGTACATAGCATTCAGTAAAGCATGAACAGAAAGGAAAAAAAAAACGAAGTAAAAATGTTATTTTTACTTATTGCAAGCCAAAATATTAAAATCATTTCAACACTTAGTAAACATGTATCTCTAGACACAAAGCCACAGTAACAATGTCTGCACCAACAAAACAAAACCCAATGATACTAATTTCAGCTATCTGTACTAAAATGCACTGATGCAACACTGGAAATCTTCTAAATGGAAATAATGTGCTCAGATACATCAGTTTATGATTCTCTCTATAAACAGTTTTTTTGCAATATTTACTTTTGTCAGCATCAGCTTGTCTACTGACATTTTTTGAATTGCAGCAGGTTTCTGGAGTTTAAGGGCCTGAAGAATAATAAAAAATATGGCTTTCTAATTCAAGAGATTAGCCTCTAGCACACACAGCTTTTATTCTGGCTATAACACAATTCACACCTGGTTAAAAGAGACGTAATGCACAGAGAGGGTCTGTCCATCATGCAGGCCTGATGCATTGAATCTATTTTTCTTATTTGCTGAGCTCTAAGATTCAGTGGTGAATGTGAATGGAGGTCTCACAGACCTTTTCTTTTTTAGCTTAGAGGTCGAACCTACTGCATGAAATACAGAAAAAAAAATCTTTTTTTTTTTTTTAAACTAACCCACAGTAAGGATTATTATTCTTATGTATTCTGTCAAACAGGGATAGTTATTTTTTACAGTAAGGTCACTACCCAACACAGAGAAATTTTAGTGATTTGTCTCAGTTACATTCCTGACAAAATAAAGTAACAGGAGCAACAACAAGTTGACATTTGTTTTCACAAAGATAATTATTTAAAGTGTCAGTAGTATCTCACAGTGGTGGAGAAAGAGAAAAGCTGCTTTCTTAAAAGAACAGACTTGAAAAACTACAGGCACAATAAGGACATCTCAAAGTAACAGCCAACACAAAAATATGTATAAATGCTATGAGTTCTGTTTTACATCCTAACCACTACATATGCTTATTTTATGACCATGAACAGGCTCAAACAAAAACTTTTTTCAAACAACAAGGAGGAGTGATTAATTTAGAAACATGAAAATACTTATTTATTTGTGCATATTGGCCAAATTCTTAGTAACAGTAAAGTTCTCATGAACCGAGTGAAGAGATTAAGGAAGGTTTACGGTATTGGCAGAGTAAAGATTTTTAGCCAGGAAAAATGCAAGCAAATCCATCTGTGAGAAAAGAAACCTGAACACAGTGATAAAATGCGAGCAAATGTTCAGTGGAGGCATGTGATCCCAGGCAAAGAGGGACAAAGCAAAGAAAGGAGCAGAGGTGTTGGAACTCTGCAGGGGTCAGTTCTGCCGGGGCACGCTTTGCTCACAGGGCTGGCAGCTCGCCAGCTCCCAGATGTTAACCCGGAGATCTGAGCCCTGACACAAAGCCTCCGAGGGAAAGCATCCTGTCCTCCTTTCCTCTCAACACAAGAACTCGGGGCTGTGAGCTTCCTGGCCTCTAGCTGTCTGTAATGAGCTTGTCTGCTGTCTTAGTGCACAGCTCTCCGCTGGGCCGCTGGCTCAGGTGTGCCCTGGCCCCTGGCAAACATTTCGGGGCTGGGGGCCTGCAGCCAATACCAACCAGCATCTTAGCAGGGTCACAGCCCAGTGGCAGAGAGAGAAGGAGTTCACAGGATGTTGCTCAACAGCTTCTGTGTGCACAAAGTCTGCAAGAGTTCTGCTTGATGTGCTGTCCAAGCTGCTGATCAGCATTGCTGAGCAGAATCTCTCAGAAAGAGAGAAAGGAGGAAGCCACTCAGACTGAAAACTTGAGCATCACTCCTACATTTAATTCAGCCCGAGAAGATCTGAAACTCTCAGTGAATGTTTTCAATTATGAGCATCAAGTTGTGTGAATTGAGCTGTGTGTAATTAAGAGAAGAAACCTGAAAACTGGCCACAGTATTTTAATCAAATAGGAAAGTAAGTAGTTTTTTAGAATGGTTCAAGCAGGTCTGATTTTTCAAAGTGATAAATTCATTTTAAAAGAAGCAACTTTCACAGATCAAAAAATTAGGTATTCATTTTTAAATAAATTAAAACTTCACACATTATTACTGAAAACTTGTGTAATGAAATATTTTCCAAATCCTACTGTATTCCTGAAAGCATTATGGCATTTCATGGAGAACTGAAACGTTTTGGGGTTTGTTTTTTATCTGTCTAGTTCTATGCTTTCTTTAGCTTGCTTCACTGTTAAAAGAAACGCATTCACTGAACTCTGAAGCTCAGCTGAAGACAGCTTACTCGTGGTCCATTCACAGCACCAGGTCCATGGCTGGAAACCCCTGGCCTCGTCTCATTTTACCCTGCATTCACAGGGAGCTCACCAACTCATGCCAACCATAAAATCTCAGTGGGCTGCTGTTCAGGATAAAATAACCACTTGTGGGCTAAATTAATAACACTAAACTCAACTAGCAAGTCATCAGCTCCCCCAGATTGCTGAAATGATGAGGAGAGCTTATCTAAACCACATTCACAGAGAAGCCTTTGCTAGCCAAAAGAATTCACGTGCCCCTGTTGTAGATACAGTAATTTTGTGCCTATTCAAAGCAGAGTAATGAAAAATACACTTGAGTTCTTTGGGGTTGTTCTCCTTCCACTCCAAACTCGAAGACACATGATCTTCTGTGACATGAGCAGTACCCAGCAAAGCCTCTCAGTTCCCAGGCACACATCACAGAAGTTCCAGTTGTGTGATATAACTGGGGCACAGCACTCCAGAGAGACCAGTGGGCAGCGCAGTGGGGATGGTCCAAGCTCCCAAGTGGTTTTTTGGGTCCTCCTCACTATATTGTCTTTAGTCTGGAGACCATATGGGCAGCACTATTTTTGGGAGGTGTTTCATTTGTTCCCTGTGGTGAATGCCCTTCTGTGGGTAAAGCACCCTCTCTCTTTGAGACACTTTTTGTTCTTGGTAGTGCTGTGGTTATTGGGATTTTAGTAAATTGTAATTCCTGTTCCTTCATTACCAGAAGGGGCAGGGGCAGAAAGGGAGCAGCTTCAGTGGGGTTGAATTTTCCGGCTGGGTTTTAATCCATCAAAATGTACTAGTGCTTTCTGAGTGGCTTTGCAGTCAATTGGTCCTATGGTTATCCCACATTTTGTCAATAAAACCTTCACATTCAAACCACAAATTATTGCATTTCTAGAACAATATACAGTGCATCCTATATCAGATCCTTTGTGCACAGCTGAATGCAAATATATCATGAAGAACATTAGAGAAATACATTTTCTAATAGGACATTTTTCTTAAAGCAATCCTTTCATGTTATTACCTTTTACAGGTGTACAGTAAATTGTTTGCCTTGTCATTTAACAAACTGCTACTTCAAGACTTTGGAATGCACTGTCAACACTGAAGGGAGTGATACTGATACCACATTCCAAAACCAGCAAAACTTGATTAATGGCCTCTATTGCAATGAGGAATCACACTGCAGTGCTATGGATTAGCTTTCCTAGGAATGTAAAGAAAGTGAGAAGAATGAGAGGAAGACAGATGTGAATCTAAAAGGCCAGATCATGGAAGTTCAGACAGTGGTATTTATTGCACAAATTAAAGTTTGTGGATTTGGGGGCAGGGGGACTGCTGCTTTTATCTAGCCCTGGAACTGATGAAGGCTGCCATAAACTTAATAGTCAATAAACCTTATGGAAACATGACATTGAACCTTAAATTAGCATGTACTAAATGAAATATTTATTACAGGATTCAGTGCCAAATATATTTGCATTGTTCGTAAAACACTGCATGTATCTTTGCAGACAAAGCTAAGGACACTGCAAGAAATTTCTTCTATTTTAGAATCAGGAGTTATAAAATGTCGATTAGGTACTCTGATAAATGGGAAGCATTTAAATATTTTGGATATACTTAGGTAATTCGGGTGTGAAGACATCTAACTTCCATTACCCAACTATATTTCTCTCCTGGATGTTAGAAGCATCCAATAAAGAACAAACATTAATTCTTGAATCTTCACTGAACAAAGCAATTTTTATATTTCTTTAAAGCAAGGCAGCCATGATAATGGCATTTGCATTAAGCACACACTCTTGGAGAAGAGACACATCTATTCTCATCACTCAATTCAGTATTCATTTTAAAAGGCTGCCTTTGCTCTCGCCCAGGCTTACAGCATCTTCTGTGTTTCCTCTATCATCCTTCTCAATGACAGCACTAGATCACAGAGTTGTAGCATGATTTAACAGCATGTGTTTCAGGAGCAATTAATCAGGAAGCCACCTGCCTCTCCACTTCTTTGAAAGGCAGAATGCCTCATGCCACATCTCCCTGACACTCACGTGCCCACTGAGGAGGGGGCTGGAAGACAGTGGTCCACACCATTTGAGCCTCTCGAGTGGACAGAGACCCATGAAACTGTGCAACAGAGAAATAAACCACTCTCCCTGATTGAATGGTACTATTTTAAAAGGACACATTGGTAATAAAATCAGAGCTTAAAGTATATTAGCCAAGGGGTTAATCAGCCTCACTTGTTACTTACAAGACACAAGAGGTATTAAACAGGAGTCGTGTACTCAGAGTGGTCAGCATTGTGCCCAGTTTGGACCTCCAATATACTTAAAAGAAAGGCAACAAAAATGCTACATTTTTAAACAAAACTACAAAAAAAGCCGAAGAGATTGTGTAACTTGGACCAAGTTAAGGGAGTCATGGAAAGCAGTGAGAGAAAAATGGGCCTTAGAAGTTCCTGGCATCTAAAGATCACAATAAAGGTGACAGTAATAAATATCCACCATGTCCACTTGCAATAGAACTAGAAGAATTCTCTTTATCTTGTAGTAAAGAAGATTTAGCTTGGCTACCTGGAGAATTTTTCTTCCCATAAAGCTACTGAATCACTAAAATAAGACACAAGGACAACTGTGGAATCTATTTCACAGGTTTAGAAGAAAAACAAATAGAATGATTACAACCTACATTTGTATATTCAATGATAATTCTTGTTTTATAAAATCTCTGATGTGTCATGAATTATTTCAATACTAGTGCAAATTAAAAAACCTAATGAGCATATGTATTGATTAAACAAGAAAACTTGCTTATATATTCTTGTTTAGGTACATAGAAATAGTCAAAAAAACCCACTTACATAGGGTAGAGCCAGAACCCTTAAGTTAACACATGCAACCATTTCCCCATTTCATTTTCCATCTTCACCTTCATTAACAACTACATTCTGCCCCTGTTGAAGACCTTCACCTTAACTCTAGTTCTTATGCATTTCCATGTTTGGATCCCTGTTTTATGGCCATTTTAAAATGATAATTAAATGTTAAATAATTATTAAATGTTATATAACTCCATCCCCCTACCTTCAACCACACTTTTTTTTTTTAAACAATCTGTGCAGTCTTCACAACTTCCAGAATTTTGTTAGCAGAAACAACCAAATGGCCATAGAGGTCTACCACCTAGCAAGGGAAAACAGAGAGAAAGTAGTTCTTCCAATAAAGCCAAGGGTGAGATCAGATCCCTAGATTTGAGAAGACCACCATACCCATGCCCCTGCATTTTTATACACATCTTTAAAACAACTATTTTTCAGAGTCAAAAGGGAAAAGGACTTCAATTATTTCCTGCTCAGTATGTGCACATGAAGATGTCATGCACATATTTGAAATTCTCCCATTTACACAATTTTTTATCTCCTACATCAGTTAAAATCAGAAGTTTGCAGTTGAGGAACAGAAGTGTGTTCCTTTAAGCCTCTTGAGAAAAAGGGCAAAGACTCACCTTGCTGATGTGAAACAAGAGGATAGTTTTCTAAATTTTACTTACAAAATCAGAGGGTGAAAACATTTCCTCTGCAATATTTAAAGAGAAGAGTATACAGCCATTTACCAAAGGTTTCAAGGGCACAACTGCATATGAAATGCCAGCCTTTGAGACTGTGCTCTGCCTAGAAACAAAATACTCAGCTACCCCGAGAGTGCCTGTAGGAACAATGCATCTGGACCTCTTCCACAGACAGAGATCAGGGGCAAATTCCCAATACAGAAACTCCCAGATTTTTCTGAAATTCAGTCATTTTTATTTTCTTCTCTGCTTCTTAAATATCAATTCTATTGATAAAGTATGGATGCTGTTCAGGAAGCAGAGAGACTAAAAATTTACACACTTACAGCAAATTTGAGTTTTAGTTTCCAAGACAAGCTGGAAAACTCAACATGTTGTGCTATACATAGCTAAATCTGAGACATTTGGGGACACAGAGTTCATAGATTAATGAGCAAAGAGCAGTGTAAGAGAGCCATTTTCATAACCCTCCATGCACACATGCACATATGTGAGACTTCCATGGGGATTTTGCAAGTAAACAAAAACTTTCATTCTCTCCTCACTAACTGAACCTACACCAAAGCAGAAGTGCAACACTTCCATCCCCACTTAGCTCCTGCTCCACCCTTAAGTGGAAGAGCAGCATTTTAACAATAGCACATGACTTGCTCTACCTTTATCAGATTAACTTTAACCAAAGACTGTTTTCTTACAACACTCACTAAACCTTTTAATCTGAACTAATACTGCCATTGTGTAAGTATGATTTCGTGTATGTGTAGTTATCATCTCTTTTAGAAAAAAGAAACTGGGTGCAGTCAGAAATGAAAATATGATGAATGCACAATACAGGTCTGCTAAGTATTTTCGAGAGATGGGTAGGAAAATGCACATCTGGCATTTATATCACAACCAGATTATGTCCTAAGACTATAAAACAGACTATGATAGTCACTCTTGTAGTCAAATTCCCAGTAAGAAAAAAATTAAGATCTGCTTCCATCTGCTCTACCTAATGCTTCTCTCTGGAAGTTACATTCACAGAACTGGTTCTTTTTCCTTTGCACATGGGTGCTCCAGATACTGCAGTTGCACTATTGCCAGCTGCAGTTGAAAGCAAACTTCCGCCAATCCAGGCAAAAAAAGGTCACCCTAGTTGTTCTTTAATAATAAAGAATGTCAGCTGTCTCCTTTTTATATTCTCAGGAAGAAATCTGGATCTCTTTCACTCACCATCAGAATAATGAATAATCCAGCTATTTCAACACAGATTTTTTTAAAACTACTACATGTAACTGTAGTTTAAAAATGCCTTTAATATCCAAATATGCAAATGAAACACACTTAAAGCCTTAAAAAAGTTGCTAATCAGAAAATTATGAGGTCACTAAGAAAAGTAATCAAAGACTAATGCCTTTAATTTGAATACTTCACTGGTATTTCCAGAAGGCTACTTAGCTAATTCTAATCCTTTCTTTTAACAGTAAATTCCAACACCTCTCAAAAAATAAAAAACCACACAGAGGAAAAAAAGGAAAAAAGTTGTTTCCAATTAAACTTTTTTTTCTTTAAACAGGACAACCAGTGGGGGGAAAAAAAAAAAAGGAAAAAAAGAAAAAAAACAAACTCATATAAACTGTAGAGATTGTGGTTTTGGCCACCAATGCATATGCCTGAAAATTTTGTCAGGGTGGAAAACTCCCTTATCCTACATGAAACCTTTTAAAGCTCTTGGGTTTTACACTCAAAGGGAAAAGGCTGATGCAAACTGCCTTCAGCACCTCCTCATTAACAACACAGCTAGATGTTACTTAAGAGCATTGCANTATTTCACAGGTTTAGAAGAAAAACAAATAGAATGATTACAACCTACATTTGTATATTCAATGATAATTCTTGTTTTATAAAATCTCTGATGTGTCATGAATTATTTCAATACTAGTGCAAATTAAAAAACCTAATGAGCATATGTATTGATTAAACAAGAAAACTTGCTTATATATTCTTGTTTAGGTACATAGAAATAGTCAAAAAAACCCACTTACATAGGGTAGAGCCAGAACCCTTAAGTTAACACATGCAACCATTTCCCCATTTCATTTTCCATCTTCACCTTTATTAACAACTACATTCTGCCCCTGTTGAAGACCTTCACCTTAACTCTAGTTCTTATGCATTTCCATGTTTGGATCCCTGTTTTATGGCCATTTAAAAATGATAATTAAATGTTAAATAATTATTAAATGTTATATAACTCCATCCCCCTACCTTCAACCACACTTTTTTTTTTTAAACAATCTGTGCAGTCTTCACAACTTCCAGAATTTTGTTAGCAGAAACAACCAAATGGCCATAGAGGTCTACCACCTAGCAAGGGAAAACAGAGAGAAAGTAGTTCTTCCAATAAAGCAAAGGGTGAGATCAGATCCCTAGATTTGAGAAGACCACCATACCCATGCCCCTGCATTTTTATACACATCTTTAAAACAACTATTTTTCAGAGTCAAAAGGGAAAAGGACTTCAATTATTTCCTGCTCAGTATGTGCACATGAAGATGTCATGCACATATTTGAAATTCTCCCATTTACACAATTTTTTATCTCCTACATCAGTTAAAATCAGAAGTTTGCAGTTGAGGAACAGAAGTGTGTTCCTTTAAGCCTCTTGAGAAAAAGGGCAAAGACTCACCTTGCTGATGTGAAACAAGAGGATAGTTTTCTAAATTTTACTTACAAAATCAGAGGGTGAAAACATTTCCTCTGCAATATTTAAAGAGAAGAGTATACAGCCATTTACCAAAGGTTTCAAGGGCACAACTGCATATGAAATGCCAGCCTTTGAGACTGTGCTCTGCCTAGAAACAAAATACTCAGCTACCCCGAGAGTGCCTGTAGGAACAATGCATCTGGACCTCTTCCACAGACAGAGATCAGGGGCAAATTCCCAATACAGAAACTCCCAGATTTTTCTGAAATTCAGTCATTTTTATTTTCTTCTCTGCTTCTTAAATATCAATTCTATTGATAAAGTATGGATGCTGTTCAGGAAGCAGAGAGACTAAAAATTTACACACTTACAGCAAATTTGAGTTTTAGTTTCCAAGACAAGCTGGAAAACTCAACATGTTGTGCTATACATAGCTAAATCTGAGACATTTGGGGACACAGAGTTCATAGATTAATGAGCAAAGAGCAGTGTAAGAGAGCCATTTTCATAACCCTCCATGCACACATGCACATATGTGAGACTTCCATGGGGATTTTGCAAGTAAACAAAAACTTTCATTCTCTCCTCACTAACTGAACCTACACCAAAGCAGAAGTGCAACACTTCCATCCCCACTTAGCTCCTGCTCCACCCTTAAGTGGAAGAGCAGCATTTTAACAATAGCACATGACTTGCTCTACCTTTATCAGATTAACTTTAACCAAAGACTGTTTTCTTACAACACTCACTAAACCTTTTAATCTGAACTAATACTGCCATTGTGTAAGTATGATTTCGTGTATGTGTAGTTATCATCTCTTTTAGAAAAAAGAAACTGGGTGCAGTCAGAAATGAAAATATGATGAATGCACAATACAGGTCTGCTAAGTATTTTCGAGAGATGGGTAGGAAAATGCACATCTGGCATTTATATCACAACCAGATTATGTCCTAAGACTATAAAACAGACTATGATAGTCACTCTTGTAGTCAAATTCCCAGTAAGAAAAAAATTAAGATCTGCTTCCATCTGCTCTACCTAATGCTTCTCTCTGGAAGTTACATTCACAGAACTGGTTCTTTTTCCTTTGCACATGGGTGCTCCAGATACTGCAGTTGCACTATTGCCAGCTGCAGTTGAAAGCAAACTTCCGCCAATCCAGGCAAAAAAAGGTCACCCTAGTTGTTCTTTAATAATAAAGAATGTCAGCTGTCTCCTTTTTATATTCTCAGGAAGAAATCTGGATCTCTTTCACTCACCATCAGAATAATGAATAATCCAGCTATTTCAACACAGATTTTTTTAAAACTACTACATGTAACTGTAGTTTAAAAATGCCTTTAATATCCAAATATGCAAATGAAACACACTTAAAGCCTTAAAAAAGTTGCTAATCAGAAAATTATGAGGTCACTAAGAAAAGTAATCAAAGACTAATGCCTTTAATTTGAATACTTCACTGGTATTTCCAGAAGGCTACTTAGCTAATTCTAATCCTTTCTTTTAACAGTAAATTCCAACACCTCTCAAAAAATAAAAAACCACACAGAGGAAAAAAAGGAAAAAAGTTGTTTCCAATTAAACTTTTTTTTCTTTAAACAGGACAANCACCCTCACGTTATAAAAACACAGACAGAAGCCACTGAAAACCCTAGAACGGAAAAAATACCCACCATAAATATTTCCTTCCCTTCAATTTAAAACTTATCTGTTCTTAAAATCCCCACACTATCTTGGTTTCCTTCTGATGAGCTAAGCTATTTGCACATCCTATTTGCTCATATTTAACACACTTTCTAGCAGTCCTTCACTTCAGCTGGACATGCAATATGCTGGCAAGACAATTGCTTACATTTTTTTTTGCTAGACAATTCTGAATATAGAGATATTTATCATCCAGATGAGTTCAGGAACATAATTTTTTATCCACTGCAAGAATAGCTGCAGTTTTCCTTAAGGAGTACACACCAGAAGGAAGCAGACTCAGAAGTTTTAAGATATTATTTTCATTTCTGAAGAAATTTTGCCATCCTAGGCCTCTGGGCATCTGTCCCATAAATTAATGCAAAAGTAACAGCCTGTAGACATTCACTTTGGCCCACTCATCCTCACCAACTTTATGGAAGAGGAAAAAAAAAGGGTTTGTAGCAAGCCCAGAAGTTAACAAACAAATTCTTATAGTGCAAAGGAAGAGAGCTGAGATGTAAAGGCAAGTACTCCCAAATGATAAAGCCCTGCAGCCTGCAGGAGAATCCTTTCTTTATATTGACAGACCTCTAGCAGCTCTGCTGTTTTGGGGATGAGCAGGAGGTGTATAGGGAGAGAAAGAAAATATAGAAAAATGGAGGGTGGGAAAGGATAGCATTTCAGGAAATCAGACTCAATCCATTTACAGATGAGTACCTGAAAAAACACATTTATTACAGCAAATGTTTTAAGTAAAATAATGGATATGGGGCAGCAGTTAAAATCCAAAGGGAGAGAAGAGATTGTCCCCTGCATGAAAAGCACACAGTCTTGGAGAAAAACAGAAGCATCCAGTTCCTCCCAATACTCTGATTACTATGACGTGACATAGATGTCTGCATTGCCTTTTAGTGTGTTTGGTGTCAAATTTTTTGCTAATTTCCCAACAGCTTCAGAGCTCAGCTTTGACAATCACATTACATGCATACCAGTTTATCTCCCTCCTGAGGAACAGAAAAGAAAACAAACAAAACAAAGATTAAGTTTCCTTTAAAGAGGAACTATAGCCATGACTGAGAATTTGTTCTACAATTCACTTACTGTGCCACAGACACCGTCTTCCAATGACAGTCTTCCAGCAGGGTTCACATCTTCATAGACTACTTCAATGCCTTCACTGAATGACTGGGCATTTACCTCATGGTGTCACTATCATGCTACAAAAACACACCTCTGACAGATAATAGTTCAGTCCTTTGATTTTGGTTAGAAACTGCTTTCTTTGAAAAAAGGAGAGAAAACAACATAATACTTGATAGTGCCATGGACAATCCCAAGGAGAACAGAGCTTGATTGCTACTTCCTCAGAAGTATTTCAGGTCAGATAATCTTTGTATCCTCTAAAGAACACTTGGACCTGCAGATTGTGGTGGTAATACCACTCAAAACTATTTTAAAGTAAAAACTGACAAAACTCTCAGGGCAGCATGCTTCAGGAGCAGGGATGCTGATGAACAAGTTAAGGCATTTGTGTCCCCACTGCTTTGGTGTGCCAAGTTTAGTTAAAGGCCACATGTTAATCCACGATCCTGTCGTGCCAAAACTAGACACAGAGAACTTTGTGCCCCATACTCTGTAAGAATAACACTCACTCCTGAGGTTAGAGACAAGGGTATAATAGGGAAGAGTTTTTCCATCTCCTCCTCCCTTTTACACTACCAGCAGAAGGCTTAAAAGCACCCTACACACAGACTTTCAGCACAGAAAGGGAGCCCAGTTGAGATGAGCAACTTCACCTCATTCACAGAGGCATAAGTATCCTTCACCATTCTAAAATGGTTTCCTAGCTGGGATCACCCTGATATCTACCTGCTAGCAACCAGAAGTCTCCAGACATGAACAAGAGCATCCCCAAAACTGCAGTGCACACACAGAAGTGCAAACAAAAGGGGACAAAAGTGTATTGTCAGATTTTTATAAACCTTATGTGGGACCTAATCTGTTTTATAGGAGACAAGTAGTATGATCATGTTATAAATTCTAAGTTTTGGCTTTAAGTCAAAAAGAAGAGTGAAGAAAGGAGTTATCTGTGAAAAGAAACTTTCCAACTCCTAACAGTTACATCAAGGACATAAAATCAGGCTTATTTGTGTGACCACAAAATAACAGGATAACAAAATTAAACTAATGTTAGAGCTAGACAATTCACCAATACAGTATCAAAATTAGATACAGCTGACATTCATTTTTCAAAACTTAACATTTGAGCTGTAACCAATATTTACCTGTAGCAGGCTGACCGCCTTTACTATGTTAAAACCCCTGCATCAACATCCACTACTTTACTAAGTTAAAAAAGCATGCATATATACATACACATTTCAATATAGATTTCAATAATCAACCATGGACATTTCATTCTCCATATTTATTTTATTTGCTACACTCTAATAATTTTATCTGAATGTTTTCAGAGACAGCTGTTCAAAGTTTTGGGGGGTTTAGGGGTTTTTTTTGGTTTTTTGATCTCTTCTTCATTCCCAACTTGTAGAGCATCCATGTGACCAAGGGCTGTTACTGCAGAAACTCAGGTCACACTGTCAAGTACAGAGTGGAGCCTTCAAGGCAAGACCACAACACCTGCACTTCCATAGCACAACTTGGGTTTTTTTCTATATGCTTCATCAATTGATTGCACCCACTGTCAGTTAATTCAAAACCTCCCACCCCAAACGTTTTCTACTTCAGTAAAACACTGCAAACGCAATTTAGGAGCCCCTGACAATTCTCTCCAGCGACAAAGCTGAGAACTGCAGGGCTTGATGAGAACAGCCACTTTGCCCTCCCTTCACTTCTTGAGTTGTGAAGCAGAAAGATCTACAAGAAAGATAGATTGTGATACCGTAATTTTGGGGAAAATACAAGCTACAGCTACACTGCAGAAATCAGTCAGTCACATAAGCAGCCAGAGGTACTCTGCAAGTCAGCACATCTAACCCCGAAGCACTGACATGCAGTTGTTAGCTAGACTCACAAGATTTCCTTTTCACCCTTTCTCAACTCAGCCTCTAAGAAGAAGCAACCACAGTCTTTTGTTATTATCACACAGTAAAACTGAAAAAAACACAGCTACCGCACTGTGGGTATTCAATGAAACCATTTCATTTTCTCTTTTCTAAATCACACCAAACAAAAGTCAGTAATGGTCAAATTATTACTAATCAATATACTAAACCCTATTCTGCAATATAAAAGCACTATGATGTCAGCTGGGCATCAATGATACTCAGCTCAGCAACAAAAACATCAGCTCTAAACACACACGCTTTGTATTCTATAAGGAAGATGAGAAACATATGGGGAACTGCTGTAAGATTCACCAACTACACACTTGGGAAAGAAATAGTCAGTAAAGAAAGGCAGGAAGTGTTCAGTTCACTAATGATGACAACTTCATCTCATTCTGATTCCATGGAAACTATGAATTAGTTGAAGGACTGAATTTGACACAAATGATCACTGACGTTACACTTTGGTTCTCTGGGACAGCTACGCATCAGAAACTGGAGTCTGAACAGTGCATTATACTTCAGTCTGATTCAGTAGAGCTGGTTTTTGAGAAAGCAATCTAAATAACCAAGATTTGCACACTGAGTCAATTACATGAAGATGAATCCTATTTGAGGTTAAAGTGCTCCAGTATCTGAATGTGTTACTATACATATATTTATATATACAAAAAATATATATATATAAAATATATATGTGCATATACATAATAAAACCTGAACAGTGTTCAGATGTGAAGACTATCAGGAAGGTTTTGCAGTTATTTCTGAACCAGCCATATGACTCAAGNCACACACAGAGTAAACATGAGAACTAAAACCAGCACAAATCAAAGCTGCATTTATCCCATATCATTAGCAGAATTACGACCAATAATGTACAACTCTGATGATTTAAACCTGACCTTAAAAGCCCAGTTTTTACTTTTGGTTTAAAAATTTCACAGGAAAAAGATGTTTAAGAGACCCATGAGAGACAGCCTCCCACCCAAGAAAAACTTAAAACACACACTGCACTCTTACTTTAGCAAGATTTACTGCTCAATTTCATTTCTGTGTCTGTGAAAGATAGGGTGCTTCTGCCTTTAAAAATTTAGTAGGCAACTAAACTGAACATTATACACAGTAAGCATCTTAGTACTTTATTCATTGCATCTTTTATACAGAATAAGCTTCACTGATATTTAATTCACTGCAGTATTCTCCTGATGTAGCAATAAAAGATTACATTATAAACAAAGAACAAAATCTTTACTTGAAATTTTTTTTAAATGTGTGCAATTTTTGCAGTTGACAAACAGCATCACAATTACTGAAAAAAAATGAAAGAAGCACATACACTACAGCCTGGTTTTTCAATCTCCAATTGATAGTTTTTCTATGTTTATCATAAATATGGGAAGCTAAACTCCAGCAACTAAAAATAAACATACCTATAAATTCCTAGCAACCAGGATTCAAATAAAGGAGAAAACATACAACAACAACAAAGTTTCTTTTCACTTAAAGTTGACATCTGAGATCTATTTACACTATATGAGTTTAAATTCCACAAGATCATGAAGGGTAAGGAATTTTGAAATAACCTGTTAAGCATTACTTAAAATGGCACTTTTGTAACTCTGGTCTGGGATTTTAGAATTGCTAAAACAGTGAAAGACAATACACTGCAGTATGTCTATACCATTATAACATAAAAAAAGAAACTGCTCCATAAAGTGTCACTGAGATGGCTCAATCAAAGTAATATACATCTGTATCTTTATTAAGATAGATATTACGGTAAAAATGCTCACATTAAAAAATATAGTTATTATTGTTTGGATTTTCATTAAAACTAGAAGGGTCTACATGAGCCAAAGTATGAGGAATTTGGATATAATGACATGATTCCTCATTTTATAGCACTAATAAAAATAATAATAGAGAAAGCTCTATTATAAATCTTTAATAACCACAGTTTAATTTCCTAGTATATTTTAAAAACTTTACTATGTGGGTGTATGTGCATGCATGTCTGCATAAACACACAAACAGATAAAAAACCTCAAAGTGTATATATTACACATACACACATATCCACATTCCTGCATACTACACTCCCTTAATGCAAACAGTATGCAGGGACTCTTCCATGTGACAAGCAGGCACCACATGCTTTCTTATTTCTCTATGTTTATCCAGTAAATGTAGTAACACTTTCATATTTGGCTGAATGGAAGTGTTAAGATTCTTAAAAATAACGGTGGTTTAGCCATTTAGCCATAACATCATACACAAAGAAACGGTACTGCAAATACTGCTGACCAAAAGTTCAAGATGAAAGTTCATCATGAAATGGAATGTAAATTATTCTAAAAATTAGTATCCAAAGATTAGGTACATATTATGGCAAAAAACTTGGAATTTATAGAAAGTTTAAAATGTAATTCACATTACAAAGACTGGAGATACTTTATAGATGGAATTTTTAAATATGGATATGACTGGCATTTATTTTTATGCTTACTTCTATTAGAAATAGACTTGTTTCCTGTACAGGTGATGCTTTGTCTATGCCATATACAGTAGAAAAATAAATTCTTTAGCAACCTAGAAATAGTTTATAAAACTCTTGAAGTTTCATTTTCTTTGCTAAACATGCCAAGATTAGACTGAAAACTATAAATAAAAGCTATATAGACAACAGGTAAAGTAGAACAAGTTAGGAATACTACAATTTACAGGACAGACTTTATTGTACTATTAGTTCCTGTGTGCTTTGCAATAGGAATAGAGTTGACTTTTCTTTTTTGTTTATGTTTTCTTAAAAAAGATAATTACTTGCAAGAATATAACCCAATATCAAGATAATTTATAATATACATGTACTTCGAACAGCAGCCAGGTTTATGGTATCTTAGTAATCTAGAATGATAATCCAAGTCATTAGAAGTACAATACCTAGGACATAAGTGGGAAAGGCAATTTTTATTTTGGGAAAATGGAGCAAATCAATCTCTTAATAAAAGCCTTAAGTCTCAAAATCATCTATTTACTATAATACATACAAGACGATCTTAAATCTTGTTAAAAGTGAAGATTACAACAGTGACCATCATAAAGCTTTTTTTTTAAACTACACAAAACATTCTAGCAGCTGAATGAGCCAAAACTTTCTTCTTTGCAGACCTAAAAAGGTACATTTTGAGCATGAAAGAAAAAAAGCTGCTATGAAAAGTCTCACAGGTAGTGTTTATCTATGGTCTCCCCTTTGCTACAATTTGTAACCTTCTAATTTTTTTACCACTATCAAAATATTTAACCAAAAGATTTAAATTAAGCAGCATTCTTTTACAGCAAAATTGGTACCAATATAAAAGTAAAATAAATGAAAAAAAAAAAAAAAGATAATTTAAAAATATGGTGAAAAAAAAAATGAGTCATTTGAAATTTTAGTACAACATACCACAGGAAAAAAATATGAATACAAGTTTATGTGATTTTATATATACACACTCCAAAGAGGTTAATTGTCAGTACCCAAAGTATTTATTGCTATGTATTAGCAATGCATTTTTGTATATCTTTAGAGGGTCACATAAAAATAGATTTAAAGAATAGATTAATTGAAGTCCTAGATTAAAACATTGTTTGGTTTAGAGAATTTTACTACAACAAAAGTCATGTTTATGTATGAAAAGTTATATAACCTTACATGAAAATGTCATGAACTATTTTCTAAACACTACATGTATTCCCAAGTGGGAAAAATTAAAATATCTAAAATATA
This sequence comes from Chaetops frenatus, assembly GCA_013400775.1. Lineage (NCBI taxonomy): Eukaryota > Metazoa > Chordata > Aves > Passeriformes > Picathartidae > Chaetops > Chaetops frenatus. The sequence continues at coordinate 35,977 of VZTR01027739.1, read as the reverse complement.
TTAGATTAAGTTTACAAGACCATCAATGATCTTTTAAACATGCAGCTGTTTACAGAATTAACAGTTTTACAAAATGTTTAGTTCAGTAATGGAACATAAAGAAATAAGTAGGCAACATCAAAATTTTTGTACAATATTCGAAACTCACTTTTACAACAAGCATGTCCTTGGTATTGTGCTGTAAGAAATAATAAGCAAGTTCACCCACCCTTAAACTGTCCACAGGTTTACTTATAAGTAAAGATGGATGGTGAGGGATCGTAAAATTCTCAACAGTGCATTTTGCATTCTTCCATAAACCACCCTAAGCATAAAGTCACATAAGTAGCCAGGAGATTACAAAATAAACTATAGCTGGGCTTTAGTTGTTTACACAGAATGTCTGAATGTGAAGAAAATTGCCAAAAATAGCATGTTAAATAACAAAAACCAGCCATAAAGCAGGCTGTAAGCATTGAATGTTTCATAAATGTAATTTTTTTAATCATTTAATTTCTATAGAAAAATTTTATTCACAATATATTGTGACAAACCATTGTCACAGGAATGATCTAGTGATTGCAATAAGGTATCATGCAGCAGCAGCTTTGTACTTTATAGCTATTTTTGCTTTTAAAAATTAAACCTCTCCAGTCATGCTTATCACATAGTTTTTATCTGCAGCGTGTACAAATGAGGAACACAGTACGGGATATAACAAAAAGATGTCCAATCAGCTGGATGGGAATTATTTTCCATAAATATGAAGTACATTACTGTATCCTGAAACATGCATGTCTATAGCTTGTCTCTACTGTCCAGCACCGGGCTGCCTGCAATCATCTTCTGTCTATATAATACCCAGAGGGTCTGCTGGTAACTGCGACTGGATCAGCTGAGGCTGCAGCGGGGGTGGCAGCTGCAGGGGTACCATGGGCTCCACCATCGGCACTGCGTTGGAAGGCGGTGGCTGACAAGCCACTGGGTTGGGTGCTTCTACAATCTCCCCGTTGTAAAAGAAAAATTGACACTGTTGAATGAAGGTCTCTATAACTGACTGGTGGATTTTGGTGGTAGAAAGAAACTCTCTGTTTTCAAAATCAGGTCTCATCAAAGTAGGCCAGAAACAAATCGATAAGTTGTCAGCAGTCATGAAGTTGGTCTTATATTGCTGACTAACCCTGAAATGAGAATGATATGCACAGAGTGAATTAAAACCAGTATGCAATCAACTAGAAATATTCTCATAGTAGGCATTATTACTAAACAATCTCAAGATTTTTGCTCCTTTCCTCCAGCAATCCATTAAAACAATTGTCCTTGAATATTTTATGCGATTATGCAGAAGAAAATTTAAAAACCATGTCGTTTCCAGATTTGGATAGTTAACTAATATAAATCTGATTAAGCTTTTAATCAAAAAAGAATTCAATATTCCACCAGCATTTTGCACTGACAATAATAAATAAACTGAAACAGATCCTTCACTTATTATCTAAATTCAGTACTGCAATACTATTACCAAAAAAAAAAAACCCAAACCAAAATACAAAATACAACCCCCCCCAAAAAAAACCACAAAACGAAACAAAACCAAAAAGATCCCACAAAAACAAAACAACAAAAAAAAACCCCAAAACAAATTTTAAAAAATCACCAAAAAACCCCCCCAAAAAAACCAAACAAGCCTCCAAATAACAATCCATCCTGTTACCAAATTTATCATCTACAGGTAACCTACTCAGAAAAAACAAAATGCTTTTCACAGTAATAGGCTAGAAAGAACCAGCATATTTTGTTTTCTAAAATATTCTGCATTCTAAACTGATATCACAATTTTATCTAGAAGTAATTACTGAGAGATACATGAAAAATCATGTGTTAATACATCTGGCAAACACCTAAGATATGCATTTAGCTGGGAACATGCATTTCCTATATTACAGCAGACATCACAAAGCAGAGCTACAATTGTCCTGTAGAAATAGACAGAAAATTCATCAGTTACAATTTTGAGGATTAACAAGAGCAGCCCATAAGAATTTCTGACAGCTGGCTGTAGTCCATAGATTCAAGAGCTGTGAAAGCCATAGTAAACACTAGAATTAACACTATAAGAAAATATTTCCACTCATTTACAATGCATGTATAATGGTAACTATAAAGCATAAAAAATAGTCTGAAGGTATACAAATACTGCCTCTCAATCTGCCTCCCAATGTTTTGAATAAGTTTGGTCCAAAGGACATTTGGATACTATTTCTGGGTGGCAGTAAAACAACATCAAACAATATCAATACCAAAATAGCACCAATCACCAACCATTGCTAACTATGCAACAACAGCACATATTTTACTGTAATGACATAGGATGTAAAAACAAAGCATCTAAAACATTAGCTTGTGATGAGAGCTCTTTTATCACGTAGAAGACTGCTTTACCTCATTAAATGAACAATTCATTTGGTAAACAACATTTCCATTTTAATTATATACCAGCAGTAATTTACTACAAATTAATCTCTTTAAAATAAATATAGACTGTCAAGGATTTAGCTACATGTTGCCTTTAAGATCCTGTACAAAGCTGTATCCGCCTCTTTCTACATACATAATTGCTTACATCCAAGCAGATTTCTTGTTGAATGGAACTACCTGACACTGCCAATGAGGCAAAAGATTACAGCCTTTCTTTAAGAAGGGATCATTTTGTTACTAGCAACCTGCAATGTAAATTACTCATCATTAATAGAGAGGACTAGACCAGAAAGCAAAGGCCAGTGTACATCACTTATGTTCTCCATGATTCATGTTTCATTTGTTTGTAGATATGCATTCATTAGAACTTACTCAGGAATTTTTAAAATTATGTTTAGCTCTTTTACTTGCAGCAATCCAGGTACTTGACATTGTACATTCAGCTGTGCTATGCAAATGGGTGACCAGGTGAAAACTTTTGACAGTTCCAGGACTGCCATTGTTCCACAAAAATTTCTATCAGGATGATTAATAATTAACATTTCAGGTAACTAATAACTGTGTCAAGTCTGAGATGTTTAGTTTTACTTTAGATACTCACAAGCACATCTTAAAGTTCTGTAATATGGGTATTTGTTCATTGATATGGTTTTATCTGTTTTAGGGCTGAATTTGGCAGGACTACAATGGAAAAATTGATCCATTTCCCTGAGAAGGAAAATGGACAACTTTATAAAGGTTAAGCAAGTTGTATGTGTGATGGAGAGAAGTGTAAAAGTAGGCACCTAAATTCCAAAATCTTTTTTCACATTCTGTGAAAAGTGCAAATAGAGAGTTCCTATATTCTCCCTGTTGACTAAATAGGGATGTTAAAGGTTCTTATATCTACCCTTGTACTACAAGCTCAGGTAGACCATTACGAATGCCTGCAGAAACACAAACACAGAGACAGTAGTCCAGAGCAATTAAATGTCATGAAAAGGTTATATATGTGTGTAGACACAAAATTGCCTGACTGAAAAATAACATTGCAGAGAGAGAGAGAGAGAGACAAGAAAGTCCTGATGGGACAACAAACTGAGCATGAGTCAGCCAGGTGACCCTGTGGCAAAGGTGGCCAACAGCACCCTAGGCTGCATTAGGAGTGCTGCCAGCAGCTCTAGGGAGGTGATCTTTCCTCTCTGCTCAGCACTGCAAAGGCCGTATCTGGAGTCTCCAGCACAACAGATATATGAAGACACTGGAGTGAGCCCAACTAAGGGACATTAGGAAGAAGATCATTAAGAGATCAAAGATCCCTCAAAGGAGGAAAAGCTGAGAATGTTAAGATTGTTTAGCCTGGAAAAGCTCAGGGAAAGACTTATCATTGGTTTCAAATATCTGATAGGAAGGTGTAAAGAAGATGAACTGAGACTCTTCTGAGTAGTGTTCAGTGACAGGACAAAAGACAACAGGCACCAACACACAGGAAATTCTCTTAGCATAATAAAACACTTTTTACTGTGAGGGTGACTGAGCACTGAAACAGGCTGTTCTGAGAGACTGAGTCTCACTTCGTGGAGATACTGAAACCACCATCCTGGGCAATTTGTTGTAATTGACTCTGTCAAAGCAATGGAATTGAACAAAGCAATCTTCAAAGATCCCTTATAACTGCAACAATAATACAGTTATTCTTATTCTGTGGATTTCAGAGAATAATTTCATTTTAGCTAAATAAGAAGCACAAGTAAGCTGGTCTTTTTCTCTCTTTTTTTATGACAATATTGTACACATAAAGGCTCAGATTATGATGTGATATACATCTATTAATACTATTTTAATAAATATGGAAATAACTTTAAAAGATAAAAATGTTAAACTTCTATGCAAGAGACAAAATTTAAGAAGCAAGTGTAACCAATTTGCTGTTGCTTACAGCTTTGTTCTACATTTTACTATTCAGCCTAGGGTTTGGGCTCTATATTTCAGACTTTGAATGAAGCTAGCCCTGTTTTAGCAGGAGGGGGAGAAGGGGAGGAGAGTGTTTAGGCCAAGTGAGTCAAATTCCTTAAAAGCTAGGTTAGTCTGTAATTTTAATAGCTATTATTTCTTGGGAGGGAGGGTCTGTAATAGTTATAATTAAATGCATAGTTATTATTAGGTGCAGTTATTCTTTCAAGCTTTTGTTATGTACAGCAATCACTCTAGTAACTTTATCATAGCAATGATGCCAGATAAATATATATCAATAAAATGTGAGAAACAAATTTACAAGGCATTTGATAAACAAATGAACCCCCTAATTTCTTCTTCTACATTTTCAATCCTAGTAGATAGTTCATTGTTAAAACACAATCTTTTTTGCAATTGTTTACAACTTAAACAAAATTGAAAAATACTAAACCTGTTTAGATGTGTTATTATGTATCTGAAGACATCATAGTTGACTGGGTGGAATTTCTTCACGATTTCTTTTAACTCGTGTAGCCGTTCTGTCTTATCCATGATTTCTATAGAAATAAGTGACATTTTCTGACACATCTAGAAAGACATACTGAATGAAGTGCTGCTAGGTCTTTTTCCTAGTATAACAGTACAGGCAAGATACCCACAGAGAAATATCAAGTGAGCTAATATTTAATAATATTCCTATTTCCATAGAGTAACTTTTTTATTGGAGTTTAACTAAGCACAAAAATATTTTTCTTAATTTAAGCAGAATTATTTATCTGTGTTCAACAAATAATCACTTGACTAGCTTACTGTTGGCTTGCAGAATAATAATGTGACAGGGTCATTTCTTATTAGAGTTTCCTCTGCTTGCAAAATGTTATGACAGAAAGACATTCACATGAGCTTAGAATATTCTTACACTTCACAGTTATTCAAATAATAATAATAAAATTTATGCATAGGGCTGGAGCAGCTATTTTAAATATGCTGCCTAAAGAACAACAGGGATTTGTCACAGGCCCAAAGGACATTATTCATGCTTCAAACAGGAAATAACCAACATGTAGGAAAGGAACACAAAATGAAATAACAATTTTATTTAAAAAAACCCCAGCAACTAATGCTGTGGATCCATACATTCTGCAGAATCTACTCAATGATGATTCATATCACAAAAAGGAATACAAGTTCCCCTCTATTACTTGACTGCATTGCTAAAAAGAACTTTGATCTACCTAATATAATAGAAAAAATGTTCAATACAATACAGTATATCCCAAACATAAATTTAAAGCAGTATTAATGGCATTTTAAAACAGTAATTCCACTTATGTTATAAGCTATTTTATGTTCTGATTGGAATTTAATTATTATACTTTTAAGAAAAAATAAAGCCAAAGTAATTACATTAAACAAGCAATATGCCTGTAGAGTACAGCAGAAATACCAGAAATAGCTATCTACAGATATCATCAGAAAATAAAAAATTTCTAATGGTCTATATATTAATGAAGTCCAGGCCTAAGCCTTAGGCTTACACTAGTGTTTCCATATTTTGAACAAAAAATACTTTGGAATACTGTATGTCACAGTCTTATTCCATAAAAAAGTGTGGTGGTCATTTTGTGGAACAGCTTGCTGCTTATACAAGACACTAATTTCAAAGACAGGAATAATTATGAATGTCTGAAAAATGTTTGTAAGGCAAACAAAACTAAGCATCTTATAAGAGTTCAAAAATAATTTGAAAAAAATCGAAGAGAATTAGAGAATTACCATAACATCCCATAGATGCATCTGACTTTTAAAGCCTACTTTGAATGTAAGACTTAATTCAAGGGGTTTTTCCCATTAACAACTGCAAAGCTGCCCCAGGAGCTTTCATCATTTTTATCACTTAACAAAAAATGGAAAAAAGTAGATTTCTCCCAATCAAATTTTCTAGGAAAAGGAGAAATAAGCTACAAACTTATTTTGAAAAAAAAAATTATTAAATTCATCTCATCTTACATAGTTCTTCTAATTTTAAACAATATTAAAAAATGCATGAGTCTAAGCAATCTAAAAAATACTCAGTGCAGATAGTCCTTTTAACTTACAATTAAGTAAAAATAAGAATAAGGGCAATAGAAATAATACAATTAAATAAAGAAAAGGTTGTTTATTACTTACTTGAGGTTTCTAACAACTCTTGATGCAAAGAGTAAGGAACTAATGGATCTGGCAGATCTGCAAAAAAAGCTTTAAGAGCCCCAGCCACAGCATTCACTGTTACTCCCATTGATTCTAGACTGATATTATGATCTGCAAAACAAAATTGAAAAAATAGCAGTGTAAGTAAAACCTACTGCTATCATTCCTTGTAACACTTTATGAAAACAAGAATTTATTCAAAACACTGAAAACTAAAATTGTCAAATGATTGTTAAATAAGAAATGAAAAGGTGAACCTATTGACAAGCTGCTATCACACCAACCTACAAGAAATCAAGTATAAGAAAATCTGACAGTATTACAAAACAGTAGAAAAATAAAGTTGTCTAATTCTCCATGAAGACATGAATGTTTCTGTATTCGTCATTAACTGGCTTCTGATTAATCAATTTTCCCCAGTAAGGAGTTATAAATTCTATTTCCCAAAATGCTGCTAAACAGCAAAGCATGGCATAAAGAAATAGCACATTTATTTTCTTTAACGTCTAAGAGGTATTTTACTATTTTCCACAGGCTCAACTTCATGATTAACATCCAAGAATTTTTAATAAATGTTTCCATTTTAAAATATAAACACATCAAAGTGAACAGCCTCATCTACCAATCACATTTCATTATATTCTACAATGGCAAAGGCTGTGATAGAAATTATCCAGACTTAGCTGTTAATGAGTATTACTCAAAAGAGCTTTCACCAAAGTAAATATCAAGAATTCCTATTTGTGGAGCATAAGAAGCAGAAGTGAATGCCTTCATGCCTAGGACGGATGAACTGTTAACACAAGGAGCAGCTAAGACTGCACTTAAACTATCTCAAACCTTCAAATATCACCTAGATAATATTTTAACAGCACTTAAGCCAGCTGCACCAAGATTCCCCTCTCATCCTTGGAGCTTCACTGGTAATAACCTGGACTACCAATACAACCCACCAGAGCATGAAGGACACAGTGCTATGGAAATTGGTATCAAAGTCCAATTCTTTTATATTGCACTGTGACAAAATCCATGGAGAATTCATATTCTGTTTTGACTTTAAATAAAATCTCTGATTACCTTGATCAAACTGTTTTTGAATGTTGTCTTGATCTGTCTTATTCCCACTAACACGGTACAGGCCTTCAGTACATAATCCTTAGAAGAGGAGGAAAAATAAATATTAAAAAGCAAGTTTATATACTATAGAGCAAAGCAGAACCAGTTGTAACTACTAATTCAGAAATCAAAAGTAGAAATACAATTCTTAAGTACCTAAAAAGTTAACACATTAACCATTACAGCTATACAGGACTACCAAAACACAAAATGTCAGTTGTCTATTGAGTCCATTATTCCATTTAATATGAATCAGAGGAAATGACATTGTAGGATAACAAGACTCTGATGTAGATATTTGTTGAATAATGTACCCAAAATTATTCTCTTACTGATCTCTATTAAACTGTTGTTAGTTGCACCATTTTTTTAATAATTAAAAACTTAAATTCTGTGGTACCCACAACATTTATGTTTTTTAAAACTATATTCACAGTTTGGGCTTAAGAATTTATTATGGCAAGCAACAACAGACTAAAAATACTCTGCAGGGGAAAAAAAACCCAAGCATTTGTAATTAAATCCTGATCTTTTAATTTCATGGTGCAACACACTCCTATATACGCCAAGAACTTAATCTTCCAACATGCTTTCCCTTTTACCATTTATATTTTATAAACTTTGAATCCATTTCTCCTTACTTCTTATCTAAGGTAAATTATTACATCATTTACAAGTCTTTCTTTAAGGGGTGAGGGAAAAGGAGGAAGATTTAGGAAGCAGAGGTTCCCCAAGCTTCTCAGTATTACTTTGTTTTACTACACATTACAGAGTCATCATAATTCCATCAGCCTTTCAAGGTAAACATTGAACAGTACACCTTAATTATGCACACACACACACACACTTGCACACTCCACTCCAGTGATTGTTTCCTACCACACTGCTATCATTTTTGCCCACAGCTACTCACTGAACAGAAGAGTCCATCCTGATAATCACACCATTACCCAAGATATTTTTCTTTTTTAATTT